>CM062617.1:122072-454572 GCA_025617555.3 Puccinia polysora | reverse complement strand
CAAGTGGATAAATTAAACTCATTGGGGAACAATTTGGGAAGTTAAAGCAGAACCACAATGGCAAGGTGTGGTTAAAGTCATATTCAAAAACATTGGGCTTGCCCTTTTCCCACATTTTAGGTTAAATGATAGCATCAAGAAAATATGTTGTGCCTGAGGATGTTCATCCTCAGTGGTAGTTAGACTATGACCCTTCCAATGAGGTACGTGGGGTTTTTTTAAGGGTACCAATTATTGGATTGACAGATTAATTATTTGATTGAAAAATTGATTATTGTTTTGGTTTTTGAAAGTTTGAAACAGATCCAGGGATTTATGCAGAATCTCAAATTTTTGAAAAGTGGGATTTGAGGTATAGGAAACAACCTAAATAAGTCAGTTCATAGATTCTAAGGTCAATGCTCAAGAATACAGCCGCTTTGATTGCCAAGCCAAGGCTTGAACCAAAGTTCTTAAAGTAAAGCTGTGGTCAACCCAAATTTAAAGCAACCTGTCATGAAATTTCAAAATTTGAACATGTTGAAAAAGTAATTAAGAGGAGAAAAAGGGTTGAAAGGGAACCAAAGACATTAAATTGAAACCAAAGTGAAATTAAAGTTAAAACTGAAATCATAAATAATATAAAATTCTGCAAACAATTGTTTCTCAACTCAAAAGTGAGCAAACTTTGTTTGATCAATTGGAATTTGGATTGAATACTGAATTATACCATTGCATTTTTTTGCATGGGAGCAGTGGCAAGCCCTCCTTCTTCTTACATGGATGTGTGGAAGGTCTACATTGATAGTGCCATCAACAAAGCTTTGGAAAAAGAAAAAAAGGATTTGGGTAATGAAACATTGGAAGCCCCAATTGCATGCTCATCAAGGGTGACAATTTAGGAACAAAATGATTCACAAATGGACATGACCTCTGGTGGTGAGTTACATTTTATAATACTGGGCTTTGCTTTATTTAATTTGATTGAAACTGATGGAGTGCATGCCATCAATATGACTATGTAACTATGGCAGATCCACTTTAACCACCTCCCTTGAGAGATTTTCCTACTAAGGAAGAGGCACAAAACTATTGTAAAACATGGGAAATGAAGCATGGTTATGCTTTAACAGATTTCAACTCAAAGCGTGACCAATATGTGGATTTAGCCTGTGATAGACATGGTTCCTATTCAAGAAATCTTCTTACAAAACAGTCTAGACAAACTCACACAAGGAAGTTTGGGTGCAAGTTTGTAATCCATGCAAGTCGCAACCCCTTGTGGCGCATCTCCTACAAAGAAACCCAAAATAACCATCAAACATCTGAACATCCCTCTGTGCATCCTCAACTGAGGAGAATCTTGGGGGTGGCCTTAGACAATCTAGTAGAAGGCATGAATGATGTGCTCAATTTGTTACAACTGAAGAGAAAATTGAGCAAGATTGATGGGGGGATTACATTGATGACCAAACAATCTATAACACTAAGCAGAAGGTCACGCTTGCAGAACTAAAGGGAAAAAGTGTTATGGAGGTACTCTATGAACAGCTTGTAGAAACAAGTTGGATTCACTAGTCAAAGTTCAGTGGAGAGAGTCACTTGGAGGCCCTGTACTTAGCACATCCAGAGGCAGTAAAGCTTTCAAAACAATTCCATCATATTGCTATGTTGGATTGTACTTATAAGAAAAATGAGTAAAAAAACCCCACTATTTCATGTTGTAGGAATGACAGCCAAGCTCAAAACTTTCACAAAAGCTCTTGTTTTCATAACAAAAGAAACGTTTGAGTTCTACAGTTGGTCTGTAAATGCATTAAAGGAGTTGGCTTATAATCCTGAGAGACTTCCAAAATTCTTTGTGAAGGACCATGAAAAACCTCTGATTTCTGCTATTGAATCTAGTTTCCCTGAGTCATCAAGACAATGTTGCACTTGGCACTTGTCTAAAAACATACAAGCAAACTTTAAAGTGCGCTTTGTTAATGATGTTGAAGGATGGAAAAGCTTTATGACTCTGTTGGCAAAGTATGGGGCCTCAAAGGCCAAGGAGGAGGCAGAGGTCAATGATGGGGAACTCAGAGTAGGTCCAAATCACTGCTTCTTATTCTTCCTATTTTTGGGTTCTGAACTTTTGACTTGTATAGTGTTTCTTGAAAGACTATGAGGATGTACTTGAGTATATGGAAAATAACATTTTCCCTGTCAAAGAGACATTTTTAACAGTGTGGACTTGTATAAAACCATATTTTGGAAACAAAAAAACATCTGGGGTTGAAGGGGCCCTTCCAATCTCAAACAATTCCTTGCAAACTCTTTGGGAAACCTGTTGGACGTTTGGAAAAGCCTTGATGGAACAGTTTTGAATCAAATTAAATCAGTTCATGCATCACTTTATAAATCTTGAATTAAATTAGGGACAGTTCTTCCACCTGAAATGTTACCATTGGGTTAAAAATTGTCTTTAGAGGCAATTCATCTTGTTGGGGAACAATTTGAGAAGTTCAAACATGATCATGATGGCAAAGTGTGCACCAAGTCATATTCAAAGATTATGGGTTTGCCCTCTTCCCACCAAATAGATGACTGTCTAGCATTAAGAGGATCCGTGGTACCCAAAGATGTTCATCCTCAGTGGAGGTTGGACTATGACCCTTGCAGTTCTAGTTCTGTAAGTTGGCTTAAGTTGGATTGTTCAAATCACTATGTGATAAATGCTTTTTGATTAATGAATCTTAATTCACTCATGGTTGATCCTTTTGAATTTTTCAAGTGCAAAGTCAATGAAATGCTAAGCATTACACAGATACGTGAGAAAGTGAATGCAATGATCTTGGAATCTCCAGATCATGAGCAAAGCGGCCTATTGAAGTATATAATCCAGATGATTACAAAATATCAATCAAAGCCAAGACTTGAACCTAAAGTCTTACAATAAAGTAGGGGCAGGCCAAAATTGACAGATACGTGGCAAGAAACATCTTGGTTTGAGCTTGTTGAAAAACAACTCAAGGGGGAAAAAAGAACTAGAAGGGCTCCAAACAAGAAAAGACAAAAGATTGTAAGTCTTTTCTTTTGGGATATGTTAATTTTTTTGTTCTAATGAACTTAGTTACTAACTAATGATGAATTGTTAGTCAAAGTTTTCAGAATCTGAATCTGAATTTCATAGTTCAGAGGAAGAGACTGAAAGTTAATTGGGATCACTTAATTTGGAATCAGAACCCTCTTCAGAGGAAGAGAACATGCAGAAAAGCTCAACCAGAAGCTCATTGTTGGTGAGTATTGATTTCATTGATCCAATTAGAGGAATGAATACTAAGTTAGTTTTAATGATAGGAACCAAATGTGAAATACCTCAATCAAATAACCAAGAAATTCCATAAGTTTTTGGGTGAGGTTTGGGATCCAATTGGAGATGGGAATTGCGGATTTAGAGTCATTTCTAATCTCTTGGTTATGAAGAACATGGTTGGTTTAAAGGTAGGACGGAAATGATTGAAACATTAGAGAAACATAAAGCATTCTACATTAAGATGCTTGGTGGTGCAAAGGAGGTTGAAAAGATTTAAAAAAGACTTGATGTTGAAGACATCAATGAAAAGATTCCCTGCTCAAAATGGCTGGCTAAATTAGACATGGGTCAAATTATCGCAGACACATATTCCAAACCTATATGTTTCATTTCATTGGAGTCATGTGATACTTATACTCCAATGAAAAATGGTGTTACTGATCAATCAGATCCAATGTTCATTTCCTTTGTAAACAATAACCACTGGTTTCTATTAGTACTTGAGGGATAAATGATTCCAATCCCGCCCATTGTAGCAAAACCATGTTCCTTGATTTCTAAAAAAGCCTCTGGTTGGGTTGATCATTTCAAAGATCAACTGCAAATGTATTCTACATTGTAATAGACTTTGACTTCATTTCATCATTGGGTTTCATATAAATTGTAATTCTAATGCAGCTAACAAGTTCCATTAATATAAAGGGTAATCACATTTTGAACATCATTATGTTGAGTGTTTTGAATGAGAGTTTAATGGTAAGTCAGTTCAACTTGTGTTGGGCTGATTCCATCACAAGCTTAAATTATGTTAAGCTTGGGATGGGATCAGCTTAACACAAGTTGAACTTATTTTTTTTGGTGTTTTTACTTTAGTGCTGGTCAAAAGACTTGTATTTTTTTGGGCACTTTTACTTTTGGGCTGGTCAAAAGACTTCTTTAATTTTTGGGACCTGTTACTTTAGGGCTAGTCAAGTTGAAATTACTTTAGGGCTTGTCAAGTTAGTTGTATTTTTTTTGTGTTTTTACTTTAGGGCTTGTCAAGTTACTTGTTTTTTTTTGGTGTTTTTACTTAAGGGCTAGTCCAGTTTCTTGTGTTTTTTTGGGTATTTTTACTTTAGGGCTAGTCCATTGGATAGTACCAGTTTTTTTATTTTGATTTATTTATTTATTTATTTTTTAACCAAAAAATGAACGTTCTTTGATTTTTTGGTTGATTTCTGTTTTTTGGAAGGTTTATTTAGTTTAACAGTTGTGTTAGTACCTTTTCATTTCTTTTCCTTTTTTTTTTGCTCACCGTGGTCCGGTGCAGTGTGGGATGCCACACAACTACACTTGAGCCATGTCCAACTCCACACGGCTTAAATGTAGTTGTGTGGAGTTCCACACGGTGGTCAACCGGGCTGGGTGGGCCGCACAACTCTGTGAGCCATGGAGGGTTGTACACGGCTTGAATTGGACCGTGTGGTTTGCCACACGGCCCCTTTAAACTGTGTGCACGGCTCAATGAGCTGTGAATTCAACATTACCCTACATTATATTATATTATATTATATTATATTATATTATATTATATTATATTATATTATATTATATTATATTATATTATATTATATTATATTATATTATATTATATTATATTATATTATATTATATTATATTATATTATATTATATTATATTATATTATATTATATTATATTATATTATATTATATTATATTATATTATATTATATTATATTATATTATATTATATTATATTATATTATATTATATTATATTATATTATATTATATTATATTATATTATATTATATTATATTATATTATTTTATTTCATTTTTATCTCTCATCATCTGACATTTTTCTCCTCTGCATGTTAAAAGTTTTTGATCCTAAAAGGTTCTTCAATTTTTTTTCATCATCAAATATCAGGAAAACTATGACTTTTTTTAGAATTTTTATTTCTATTACTTTTTTATTTTTTAAAATTCTCAAACCAGTTAAAATTTGGAATCAAGATGATAAATTAATAGAATAACTCCTATCTTAAATTTTTTACCCTATCCTTTAGACAGAGAGAAACAAATTGAAAAATGGGTGAAAAAACATGGGGCCACCAGTACCAAACCTTTTGGAAACCCACTTAACTATAACAAACTGCTTTATCAGACTGAAGCCTTCAGATTTCCAGCCCAAACCCATGGATTGTTATCTGAAGACAAATATTATACCCAATAAGACATCTTCAACAAGGATATATGGGGAATACATGATTCAGGGTAAAAAAAATATTTATATTGAAAATGAAATGAAAAAGTCAGATTGATTTCAGGATAGAAAATATAGATATATATATTTGATAACTCACTTGATCCTTAGCCACCTCATAAAATGTTACAGAGGATGAACAAGATGATTTGGAAAAATATAATTAATAGATGGAATGGAAAAAATATTAAAGAAAGGAAGAAAGGAAGACTCAACAATTCAATTTTTCCAGGTGCAGTGGATACAAAGGTTGGTATCCCCAGCAACCTATAGGGTGTATTGCTATAATCATCTTTTTTTTCTTTTGTTCAATCATCTGAAGTGTTCTGGGAATATTTTAATTTGCAAAAATTCTGTTCTTCAACAAAATTCCAGACCTCTAAGAATAATCACAAGCCAATTATTTGTGGGAAAATGCAGATCCCATAAAAGAAGAGGAAAAAAACTGGCATTTTTTAAAAATCTGAATCCTGAATTTCTTAATCTTCAATAAGTACTTAATCTGAAAAAAATTTCTTCTGCAAGAGCTTTTTCTCAAAAACTTTTCTTCAGTCACAAAAACAGTATTTTTTTGCATCAAAGAAATACATATTCAAAATAAGGTTGAAAATTGTGTTTTCCAAGAAATAATTGTTTAAATTAAAAAAAAGTACTTCTACCTGTGATTAATCCTTCTGTTAATGTCCAAACTCACTTAACTCACTGTTTCTTCATTTCTCCTTCAGATTTTTTTCTATTTTCTCACTTTTCTTCCATCTATTTTAATTTTTGCCTGTAAAGCGCACAGCCTCTGGACCATCCCATGCACAACTACGCTGTGACCAACTACAGCTGAGGATACTCTCACTTGTTCACACCAACTCTAAGATAATGCTGATCATCAACTCAACCAATACCTCAACCAACCGCTCTTCAATTCAATCTTCAACCACTACATCAACAAACTCACCTCAACCACTTTCATTGTTCAGTAAGAACAGTAGCCAGCTCAATCAAAGTGAGAACATTAACTATCAACTCATCAATCAGTCAATCAACTTACCTCTCTCTTTCAGATCTTTCAAGGCACTTTTCTTTGCTCAATCAATCAAGGCTGGCTCTGCAGCTCTCAACTCTGGACTCTCCACTGATTCTCACGTGTTCAGCTTCTTGCTTTAGGCTCATTGTCCTCTTCCAGATTTTCCTCTGTTGGTTGCACTTCTGTTGTTTCCATTCATTCTTTTTTTTATGAACGTTTGCTCATTTTCTCAATCTTATGAAATCAAGATTGGTCTTGGTTTCCAACTCAACTATTCACATGGTTAAAAGCCTGCGCCAACAATGGATTGGCCAGGAACCTCATCTACACCAGGAACAGGGGGGGACTCCACCAACTATAAATTGTTGGCAATCAAATCACTCATTGAATCCATGCCCTTGCTAACCGCCAACAATTAAAGAATTTGGAGGAAGAAATTTGAGAAGCTTTTCAAACTATGTGGTATTTTGGATATCATGAATGCAGATGACAGGACCTGCCTAGAGGAGGATACCAACAAGAGCTTTTAGGTCACATTCTTGCCAAATTAATTTAAAGCAAACACATAAAATAACATCATCAATGACACCAATGAGGATGAGGCCAAATTGATCTGGATCTCAACCAAGGAGAATTTTGCCTTGTCTCAATTGGCAAATAGAGCCCAAGTCTTCAACTGATTCCTACACCTATTCATGGAAACCAATATTGAAGCCTTTGTTACAACGGTCAAGATATATCTCAAGAAGATGACAGAAGTTGGGATCAAACTTCCTTCAGACATTATCACCTACATTGTTCTCTTCCAGTTTCCACCATCAATGAAACATATGAAATCCCAAATTATGCATTCCATGAGAGACATGAAAATTGATTTTGTACTCAACCATCTTATCCAGCACAAAAACAAATCTATTGCAGAAGGAGAACGTGCTGAACCAGTCAATTTGGCCCTGTATAGAGGACCTCATAGTTAAAATGGGAAGCATAACCCCGCAGCGACATCTCACCCTGCCAGCTCCTGCTGGTTCAAATTTCCTGAACTGAAACCATCCCATGTCCACAACCAAGGAGCAAATAAAACCAAACAAAAAGCTAAGGAAAAGGCTCATTTCTACAACTTTTTCTGTGGGGTCAGCAAAACTCTCTTGGTCAATCCAACAATGCAGCACTGGTTCATTCTTAATTCTGGATGCTCCATCCACATGCTGATTGACAAGAACTCCTTCACAGCCTTTGATAAGAGAAAAAGGACAGTGAAAATTCACACGGGAAAGAAGAATGCTGCCATAATGATCAAAGGCAGTGGCAAAGTAGCCCTGGCCACAAAGGATGCCAACCTACTTCTTTCCAAAATTGCTTGCATACTGGAGTCAATGATGAATCTGAAACTGTTGGGAGAACTCATGAACAAAGGAGCAACTCTCCAAGTTGACACAAATCAAAACCCCAACACATTCAAACTTGATTTCCACAATGCAACTCTGCTCTCTGGCTCTATTGTCAATAACTTGTTTTTCATCAACATGGCTAAAGATCAGAGAGCCACTTACTATTCAAGTGCTGAATTAACATCCATTCACAGCTCCCTTTGCCATGCTAGTCTGTCTTGGATGGAGAAGTTTCTGAGCACCAAGTTCAAAAAATCACAAAAAAGGTCCTTTGAATGCCTCAGTTGCAACAAAGCCAAGATAACCTGGGCACCCTTCAATTGGCAGCAAGAAATTGCAGCAAGAAGTTTTGAAAAGATTCACCTCATTCTAATTGGACCCATCAATCCAACCTCAAAAGAAGGTTTCCAATAAATTCTCACCCTCATTGAATCACACTCTGGCTACTTATCCTGTTTTCCACTCAAGTCAAAAAGCAACACTGCAGAGGTACTCATCTTTGTGATAGAAAATCAGCACAGAAAAACAAATCAATATCCCAAGGAAGTTTGCTCCGACAGGGGAGGCAAATTCATAAATCAAAAACTCCAAGACTTCTACAAAAAACTTCACATCAATCAGATTTTCAGTGAACCCTATCACTCACAGAACACGGTTGGGTGGAATGGGCAAATTGGACAATAATGGAAGCATCCCAAGCCACTCTGTCAGACTTGAATCTTCCCAAGTTGTGTGAAATTTTGAGTTTGAAGCTCCCGTTGAAACAATTAAGAGGAGATGAGGAAAGATCTTATGACTTCAAGAGGAGCAGATCATGGGATTCAAGGGGGCACTCCCGGTTCAGTGTGAGGAAGAACAGATAATGTTAATTCACTTGTTCAGGCATCTCTATAAATAGACTAAGTACAAGATGGCTGACAAGTGGTTGAAAATAAAAATCATAATGAATAAACTAAGATAATGAATATTTTAGACATTAACTAAAGAGCACAATGTGCACAGAGAGGGGTCACTAAGTTAACTAAGGACTGCTTTAACTGGGCTTGAGTTGCACTACAGTATTAGGCAACACCAAGAGAGACAGAATTCTAAAAAAACCCCTTGCCTAATACAGGAGGGAAATAAAATAAGATACCGAGTTGAGGACTTTTGAACTCTTGAAGGTCTATTCTATCCAACATTAAAACTTTGAATGAAGAGATTTTTGAACACTAAAATAAGGGTTTATTCCATTAGAAAAGAAACTGATCTTGTGATTTTTTAACTACAGCTAAGCCTATTTCATCAACAAGTACATAATTTTCTAATCTTAATTTTTGGACCCTGGTCTATTATGAAAAACAAATAAACTTAAGTGACAAGCTCACAGAGGAGCAATAACAAGGGAAGAATTTATAAGGTAGAAACCAAACCTAAAGTGGATGTAATGAGATGAAACAAGACAACTGCAGCACAGAGGCAACAAAGCTAGGATGATGATTGGTCAGGCAAGCGAGAGGTAGGATGAAGAGCAACAAGGCAAGCAGGTGCAACATTGGTAAGTAGTAATCATGATCAAAAACAAACAGGGCAACTGTATTGCAATAGCTAGGCTGCAACAATGACCAGACCAAAAAATAAGAGGTTATCAAAAGGCGCAATGGATGATTTAAGGCCATGGTGAAGGCCGGCAAAGTTTTGAATTCAAAAGTTGTTGGAGTTGAGCAAACTGACTTGGCGGCGGCTATGCTGAGGCAGAAATTGATTTTGAATAGGCGCAAAGTTGCTAGTTGACCAGTTGAGCAGAGTAACTTGAGTAGATAGGAGAGACTTGGCAAGCAGGCAGAAGTGATTGAATTTGTTGTGATGGACCAAAAAACTTAAAGTTGGTGAGGATGACGGGAAATTAGGCAAGATTTGAGATGACAAAGAGCAAGGTTTCTGGAGATGGGGAACTAGATTGCCAGAAGACGCAAGATTGGAGTTGAATGTTCTAGGGTGAGAAAACAAGCCGGTAGATGTCAACGGTGATGGATTGATTGATTGAGTACAGAATTGAAACAATCAAATGGCCAAGCAAAGGATTTTGAAAGGATTGATTGGTCAATTGGGATGGCGCAAGGTTGCTACTTTAAAACTTGACCAAGCGAGTAGAAGGGGTGATCAGAACACGTGGGATGGAGAAGCAACTTAAAGGGAGGCCAAATCAATGGCGCAAAATATGGCAAGCTGATCAATTTGATGGATGGTAGAAATTGGAAAAGTTGAAGGAAAAAATGCAGCTAAGATGATTGAGAAAGCACATTAGAGCAGAGACAATCAAAATTGCAGCAAGATGATTTGGACGCCAGTGGAATAGCAGGAAGGAGCTTCCAATGCAATATTTTTGACATAGGGACCAAGATTGAAGGATATCACAAGCAGGTTAAGGATTGTGTAAATACAATAAAATGAGAGAAATCAAGGTCCAAGAGAGATGAGGTGGAGGGACCAAAGGGGCTAAATAATGCCGAGTGAAATCACAAGATGATGCGCTTGGGAGTGATACGAAAAAGAGCAACTGCAATCATAAATTAATCTGGACTATGTTAATAGAGTAACGGCAACAGCAGTTGAAAGGATGGTTGGGTAGAATTATGTAGAACCAGATGGGGACTAGTCAAAAGTGTTATAATATAATGTCATATTAAGAAGATCAGGGGAGCATTTTGGATTTTAAATGTGTGGGATTTTGAGTTTGAAGATCTGGTTGAAACAATTAAGAGGAGATGAGGAAAGATCTTATGACGCCAAGAGGAGCGGATCATGGGAGTCAAGGGGGCACTCCCTGTTCAGTGTGAGGAAGAACCAATAATGTTAATTCACTTGTTCAGGCATCTCTATAAATAGACTAAGTGAAAGATGGCTGACAAGTGTTTGACAATAAAAATCAAAATGAATAAACTAAGATAATGAATATTTTAGACATTAACTAAAGAGCACAATGTGCACAGAGAGGGGTCACTAAGTTAACTAAGGACTGATTTAACTAGGCTTGAGTTGCACTACAGTATTAGGCAACACCAAGAGAGAAAGAATTCTAAAAAGTTTTTCTGGCACAAAGTAGTCAAGGGCTGCTACCCGATGCTCAACCAGATTCCGGCTCTGAAAGGCAAAGACTCACCCTGGAATAAGATGCACAAAAAGGAGCTTCTGGAAGTTTACATCAAAGCAATAGGAACTTACCTCACCTATTGGCTCAATGACAAAGAAATCAATTGAAAACTAAATGAAAAGGGAGTGCCTGGTGTACTGATAGGTTTCAAACAATCACACCAACTGGGAAGATAATCAACACCCAAAATGTCAAGTTCAACAATCAATAACCAAAAAAAACTCTCTGCAAAGACTACTTCATCAACAATCAAGAATCCTTGGCCGTGAATGTTGACTTGGCTCCTGCCCCAGCTACACAGCGCCAAGTACCAGATGATGCAGCACTTGAGCTCAGCAAAATTGAGCAAAATCCTGTTGTCAAAGAAGAATTCTATGACAATGACTTGGACACATGCTTGGACTCCAACTCAGCTGTCAAAGGAAACCTGAGGCCAAACCTCTAAAATAAGGACAAATTTTCCAAACCAAATTGGTATGGATTTTTATCAAAGAAACTGCCAAAATCACTTGCTAAGGCTATGATCATCCCACATTGGAAAGAATCAGCCCTGAAGGAGTTCAAAACCATCAAAGACCAGGAATTCTTGGAAGAGGTTGATGAGGAAGCCATCACCAACCCACTCAACACAGTCCCTGTCTTCAAAGTCAAACATAACGTTCACCAAAAGGCTCCAACCCTCAAGACTGGGATCTGTGTGCAGGGGTTCAATGAAAGGTATGGTCTGGACTACTTGGATACCTATTCACCCACTAGAAAGGTGGCATCTCTGAGGGGGGTACTGACATACCTAGCTGAGAAGAACCTTGAAATGCTCCAGCTTGATGTGAAGGGGGTGTTCTTGCACTCCAAAATTGAAAAACAGGTTTTCATCAAGACTCCCATTGGCTGAAGCCAATCCTCAAAGTACTTGAGACTCAAGAAATCACTGTACAGACTCAAGCAGGTGCCAAGAAACTGGTATGTGATGTTGAGCAAGTGGATCAAGGCTCAAGGTTTTCAAGAATCAGCATGAAAAACATGTCTGTACATAGGAGACAATCAAATAACTGTATTATTTTTACACATTGATGATCTCTTAGTTGCAGGGAAAATGGATGATTTTAATGAAAAATTCCTTGCAAAATTCAAACACTCATCTGCCCATCCTCCAAATACGCTTCTCGGGATGAAGATAGAAATGAAATATGGCCTGATTCACCTATCCTTACCCCCGCACATCAGAAAAGGGCTCCAAGAACTTAATCTTCAAAAAAATTGCTCGGTGTCTACTCCTCTCACTCCTGGTCTCCATCTTGGGAAAGCTGAAAAAGAGGACTGCAAACAGTTTCTTGCTCTCAACATCAACTATTTCTCCCCAATTGGCCAACTGAACTTCATAGCCGGACTTGCCAGACCTGAAATTAGCTTTTCCATCCCAAGCCTAGCCAGACACTGCAAAAAGCCTGGCCTCAGCCATTGGAATGAAGTGATGTGCATCTGGAGATACTTGGCAAACACTAAATATGGTGTTGCAAGCTTGTCTGGGAAAATTCCCAAGTTTGCTTGGCACAGTGCCCAGTGGGCTTGGGTGAGTGCCCCAAAGGCTTGATTTTTGCATCAGGTTACACTTCAGATCTTGGAACACAGCCAAGTTCTGCTCAGCCAAGGCCAAGCTGTTGGCACCCACCCTCACTTGCTCCATCCCCCTCCCACCCTTGTCCCATCCTCCTCCCACCCTTTCTCCCTTGCTCCATCCCCCATCAATCCCTTGCTCTTCTCACCATCACTTTTGCTTTTGCCTCAACCAATGGAATGTTGGTTAGTTTTTTTTTTTTTTTTTTAGATTGTTTTTTCTTTAAATTTTTTTATTTTTTTACTTTTGTTTTGTTCAAAAAAAAATAAATAAATCATTTTAATAAAATTGTATTTATATGTTTATCAAAGAAATAAAAACAATATGTTAAAAATTTTGCCCCCACTCATCAATTTGGCGGGCGTGGCCAATTGGGTTGGGTATTGGCCAAGCCAAACTTTGGCCCAACCCACCAGAACTTGGGTGTGTGCCAAGTTGCACTTGGCTATGTGCCAAGTGTGCTTTAGGGGGTGCCAAGTGGGCTTTAGGGGGTTCAAAGCGGGCTTTAGGGGGTGCCCAGCACACTTTAGCAAAAACCAGGTTAACTTGGGCATGTGCCCAGACAAGCTTGAAGTACCATATATGAACCTCACCCTTGGGCCACAATCCATCTCTGATTGACTGGTATGCTTCAGCAATGCAACGTGGGCAGACAATCCAGACTCCAGAGTCTCTCAAAGTGGGTTTATATTCTCCTTCAAGGTCAGTCCCCTGTACTGGACCAGCCAACATCAGCAATCCATAACCCATTCCTCAACCAAATCAGAGTGCGTTGCACTGTCCAGCTTTCACCTTGAAGCATGCTGGCTCCAAATTCTGATTGAGGACATCTACTGCTGTTTGTTCAAGTGCCTGCTCCATATGATTGACAAAAAAATAAAGAAATTTGGATCCAACTCCAAAGCCAAGCATATCAACATCAAAGCCAAAAGCCTCCAAGACAACTTCAAACATGGTCTCATTGATTTCAAGCTGATACCATTGCAATCAATGACAGCTGATTCTCTCACTAAGGTGGCCAACAAGACATCAGTCACACGACTTGTTAATGCCTTCAGTTCTCTGTTTCACTTATCTCCGAGTTGTGGGGGCGTGTTAATGTCCAAACTGACTCAAATCACTGTTTCTTCATTTCTGCTTCAGCTTGTTTTCTATTTTCTCACTTTTCTTCCATCTATTTCAATTTCTGCCTTTAACACACACGGCGTCCGGACCACCCCACATGCAACTACACTGTGACTAACTACAGATGAGGATACTCTCACTTGTTCACACAAACTCTAAGATAATTCTGATCATCGACTTGACCAATACCTCAAATGACCACTCTTCAACTCAATCTTCAACCACTCTGTTAACAAACTCACCTCAACCACTTTCATCATTCAGTAAGACCAGTAGCCAGCTCAATCAAAGTGAGAACATTAAATATCAACTCATCAATTAGTCAATCAACTTGCCTCTCTCTTTCAGATCTTTCAAGGCACTTCTCTTTGCTTGATCAATCAAGGCTGGCTCTGCAACTCTCAACTCTGGCCTCTCCACTGAGTCTCACGTTTTAAGCTTCTTGCTTTAGACTCATTGGCCTCCGCCAGATTTTCCTCTGTTGGTTGCACTTCTGTTGTTTCCATTCATTCTTTTTTTTATGAATGTTTGCTCATTTTCTCAATCTTATGAAATCCAGCTTGGTCTTGGGTTCCAAATCAACTATTCACACTATCATCTTCCCATTTAACCTGTGCTTTGACCCCCTCCTTTTTTTCAAAGCCTGGATATAAAAAAAATGTAATTATAAAGCAAGAACTTACTTTATGAAAAGTTCCATCACTAAAGCTCTGAGTTTGAAATAAATTCTTCCTTTGTCTTTATTAATTAATTACTGTGCATATCCAAAGCCTGAAGGATCCCTTTTAGGTTAATATTGATAAATATTTCTTTGATTTGTTTAGAGCTATTTTGAGTTAACCTGAAAATTTTCATTCTTTCTTGGACTTGGTTTCTTGAATTTAAACAATTTGTTACTTCCCATCCAAAAAAGTTTTGATTTCAACCAGGTAGAAAATTTTTTAAAAAGATTGAAATATCTGGAATTTCTCAATTATTTTTTCAAGATATACACTTTCATTCATGGAAATAGGTTATTTATCAAAATTTCAATCTTGGGGTGCATCTTGAATAACTATCAAATATAATTTGAATAAGCCCCAGGCTATAATCACAACAAAAAAATTACTAAAATCCTCCCAATGACACCAAAAGGATTCATTTCAGCAAAAGGATTGCCATAAGGGCACTAGCAGGCATCATTGACATCATTATAGTACTTTTTCTTTTTTGCTAAAATGAAGCCTTTTGGCATGCCTTCCAACCCCAGGAAAGCTGAAGCCTTTTTAAGGTTCAAAGGGGTTCCTTGGGTGGTAGAATACACCATTTGATGGGGTTTTGGCCCCTCAAAGGCCTTTAAAGATTAAATCAAGGCCCTGGGGGGCCAAATCAAGGCCTCCAGACCCTATGTGGGGTCTGTCTGGGGTGGAATTTTGTGGAGAATTCAAATATGGACAACAATTCAGTAAATTTAGTATTTAACAATGCTGTAAATATAAATTTTTTGTAAGGAATTCAAATCTGAATGTAGATTTGAAAAAAAAACTTCATTCAATGTAAGAAAAATGTTAAGAATCAATTTTCTATGCAAAGAATGGAATAGTTCCAATGGAATTTAAATTCCTTTGTACCAAACAGAAAAAAAATGAAAAGATTTTACATATACCTTTTAATTCTTTGAATTCAAATGTTTTGAATTTTTCAAACAGAAACATAATCCAGTAGATAAATAATTATTAAAAATATATAAAAAATACTTCTTCAAAGAAAATTCAAAATTCTTGATGGAGTGTAAATACCTTTTTACCAAGCATAAAAAATAATAGAAAAATACTACATACGTCTATTGTATAATTGGAATAAAAATATTTTGAAATATTTCAACAAAATTTTCAGCAAGTAGAAAAATAAAAACATCACATGCAAAGAATTTATTTCTTTAAATAATAATTGAAATTTCCAGTGAGATTTAAAAGCTTACCACAAAAATAAATAAAAATAAATCAAAATGATATATATACATATGATTGGAGGGGGACTTGAATATTTTGAGATATCCCAACAAATAATTCATTGAGTAACATAATAAAAATAGTGAAATTAAAAATTGATTTATTTGAATAAAAATTATCATCTGTGATTGAATGAATGTAGACATCTTTTAACAAAAATGAAAAATATAAAAAAAATTAAAAATGAAACTATTTAACAAGGGGAATTGAAATATCATTAAAAATCCCAAAATAAAATCCATCAAGTGCATAAATGATCAAAGAAATATCAATAAAATGTTTTTTTCAATAATATTTTTTTTAAATTTAATGTTTTTATTAGGGTTTATCAAAGTTAGAAAAACTGCCATTAGAAACCCGCCATTTTTAATGGCGGGTTTCTGAAATACAAATACCCCCTAAATGGTGTATTTCAAAATGGCAGGTTTCATGAAAATGGAAGATTTCAAACATCAAACCTGCAATTTATGCACCATCATCCATCCACCATCCATCCCATGAAAAAAACCCCTCCACACCTCCACCTCAGCAAATCCATAACAATCCCATCTTCATTGCATCACACACATGTCATCTCCATCACTTCACATCTCCATTGCTTCACATCTCTATTGCTTTACATCTCCATTGCTTCACACAAATCTTATCATCATCTCATCATCCCACATCACATCACCATCTTTCTCAACATTTCCAATAAAAATTCCTGGCAGCAATTTGAAAAAAAAAGCTGACTTAACTTTTAACCACCGGTCCACTCCTTCCTCCTCCTCACCAAAAATCCACACCAACCACCTCCACCTCACCCATAACCTCCACCTCACCCACCACCACCACCACCACCTCAGCCATCACCACCACCTCAGCCATCACCACCACCTCACCCATCACCACCACCTCACCCACCACCTCCCCTCCTCCTTTGTTTGGCACCCCTGGTAATGCCCCCCCTCCTCTTCCTGCCGCTCATTGTTTTCTGATCCTTTGATCATTCAACCTCTAGGTCCCCCCAAACCTCCTTTCTCAATTCACCAGGTAAGCTCCCCTCCTCCTCCTCCTCCTCCTCTGCCGCGGCCACCATCAGCTTGCAATTGATTGCAGAAAGTGCCCCCTCTTGTCCTCCTTGGCTGCTGCTGTCTGCTTGCAATTGATTGCGGTTAGTTCCCCATAGTAGCCCCTGCTTTGTAGCATCCCTTCTAAAGCTCTCCCATTAACCCAACTGGCTCTCAACTGGTGTCAAAGATCTCAATCAAATCTTCAACCTCTCTTGCTTCACTGACCGCTCACCTTCCTGTCTCCCCTCCTTATCCTCCTCTCGTTCTCTTCCGCCTCCAGCAATCAATTTTTTTATTGCTGGCGTCCTCCTCCTTCTCCTACCCTGCCGCTTCTGGAAATCAATCAATCAATTGTGGGTGGCAGCCTCCTTCTCCTCCTCTGCTTCTGCTGGTAATTGATTTTGGCCTCCTCCTCCTCTTCCTCTGCCACCAACAGCAATTGATCAAGCAATTGATTGATTGCAGCCTCCTCCCCCTCTTCCCCCACCCCCAATCAGTCAATTGATTTCTGGCTGCCTCCTCCTGCTCCTCCTCTTCTGCGGCCAGAAATCAATAAATTGCAGGGGGTTGCCTCCTCCTCCTCCTCTTCTTCCGCTGGCAATTGATTGCGGCCTCCTCCTTCTCCTCCTCTGCCACCAATGGCAATTGATCAAGCAATTGATTGATTGCAGCCTCCTCCCCCTCTTCCCCCACCCCCAATCAATCAATTGATTGCTGGCAGCCTCCTCCTGCTCCTCCTCTTCCGCGGTCAGAAATCAATCAATTTCAGGGGGTGGCATCCTCCTCCTCCTCTGCTACCGCTGGAAATTGATTGAGGCCTCCTCCTCCTCCTCCTCTGCCACCAACAGAAATTGATTGATTGCGGCCTACTCCCCCTCTTCCCCCACCCCCAATCAATCAATTTATTGCTTGAGGACTACTCAGGCTCCTCCTCTGCCAGGCCAGCAATCAATCAATTGCAGGGGGAGGCCTCCTCCTCCTCCTCTGCCGCCGCCGGCAATTGATTAATCAGTTGAAGGCGGCATCCTCCTCCTCCTCCTTCTCTGCGGCCGCTAACAATAGATTGCGGGCGGCCTCCTCCTCCTCCTCTGCTTCCTTTAGCAATTGACGGATCAATTGCAGGCAGCAGCCTTTGATAGACAGATGTGATTTCCTAGGGATGAGACCCAATGGATGATATGACCATCAAAGGTACACTTTTTGGACAGGTACTGTGATAAGCAGATGGTGAGCTGGGATGATCATTGTGAGCAAGGGGTAATTAGACAATGAGGCTGAGTGTTTGGAAAGGCACATTGGCCCATCTTGCAATGGCGCACTTATCTTAGTGGTTAAAGCATTGCTCATAATTTTTGAGGTCATGTGTTCAAATCCCATAGTTTGCAAAACTTTGGGTTTTGAAAATTCCACTGCCCTCAAAATGTTGAACAAAAAATTGGATCTCTTCTTGATCCTCACCCAAAGCGCAGTTGGTGCCTGGGAGGGAAAAAGATGGGAGGAGATGATTTGAAAAACATACAGAGACATGTAATTGCCAATCCATTGCCAATTGATCTCTCAATCAATCATGAATCAATTTAGCAATTGATTGCTGGATTGATTTGCAATCAATCAAGAAATCAATTCCCATGGGGTATCAATTCACTCAAAATTTTACACAACAAATTGAATCCATTCTTGATCCTCACCCCAAGTGCAGTAGGTGCCTGGGAGGGAACAAGATGGTAGGATATTATTTGAAAAACATACAGAGACGTGGAATTGCCAATCCATTTCCAATTGATCTCTCAATTGATCTCTGATCAATCTCTCAATCAATCATTAATTGATTGAGCATTGATTGGCAATCAATTTCTGGATTGATTTGCAATCAATCAAGCAAATGATTCCCATGGGGTATCAATTCAAGTGAATTTTATAAGATGAATGAAATCCCTTCTTGATCCTCACCCCAATCGTAGTATGTGGATGGGAGGAGATGATTTCACAAACATACAGAGACAGGGAAAGAATAGGGCTTGGAAGCATTGGCTAAAGGGGAAATGTTTGGATTGATAGTTCTTGAATTGCTCCTGCCTCTTTTTGGATGAAAGATCCAGCCTACATTTTGTTTTATTCTTTATTTCATTGGCCATCAGGAGATAAAAATTTAACTTAGACAATCGAAATTGGCCAAATCCTTTTGCATTTTCAGATCCAAAGCAAGTGCCATAGTTGGAGGGAATTTTGAGCCAGTTTACCAGGATGATTCGATCAGCTCTCTTGAGCTGAATTGAGAATTTGGAAGCTGATGGGGGAGGGTTGTTGGATGTTGAGTTCCTGGGGGTGTTTGCTTTATTCCATTGGATTGTTTAGTGGAATTGCGGGTGGAGGTTTTCTGAAGGGACAGTTGAAAAGAGTAAGAGGGATGTAGAGATGAAGCAATGAAGCAATGAAGTGATGAAGGTATTTTTTGAAAGCGGGGATGAAGTGATGAAGCAATGAAGCAATGAGAGTTAGGATGTGATGAAAGTGGGGATGAAGCAATGAAGTGATGAGAGGATGGATGTGATGAAAGCAATAATGTGTGAGAAAGTGATGAGAGTGATGAAGCAATGAGAGTTATTAAGTGATGAGGTTAGAAATTGATGAGAGTGATGAAGCAATGAGAGTGATGAAGTGATCAGGATAGCAATGAAGAGATGAAGAGCAATGAATCAAATTTTTGGATGAGGTTTGAGGTAGAATTTTTCCAATGAGGTCAGAGGTTGAAACCAGGGGTGATGATGTGGAATGATGGGTTGGGCAGTGAAAGCATTTAAATACTTTATTTGAAAAAACCCAATTATTTTCAGGTAACTTTGACACATCTGATGTGAAATAAGTGGGTTTTTTTGATTTTTAATGGTGGGTTTGAAATGGAAGATTTGGGTTGAAACCCACCATTAAAAAATGGCAGGTTTGCTTCACTTTGATACACCCTATTTTTTTAATTGATAAAAAATTTTGTTGAATATTACAGAAAATTTGGATTTTACTTGTGAAATAGATATAGCTAGTATTTTTCAATTATTTTTTATGGTTGGTACAAAGGCACTTACAACCCATCACAAATATCAAATTTTCTTCAAAGGAGTATGTTATTATATATTTATTTTAATTATTTATTTACTGGATTATATATTTGTTTTCATATTTCAAAATATTTTAATCAAAAGAATTCAATAGGCATTTGTAGTTTTTTTTTGGGTGGACAGGTATTTATCTTCCACCAGATACCAGGGGGTCTGTTTGCCTTGATTTAGCCCCCAGGGCCTCATGTTTACAGGCCTTTAAGGGCACAAAAAGCCATGACATGGAATGCTTTACCACCTTGGGAACCAGTTAAAAACTTAAAAAAGCCTCAAAAATTCCTGGAGTCGGAATAGAGCCCATTTGGTGTCAATATAGTAAAAGCTTTACTAATATGACACCAATGACACCTTTTGGCCTCATTTTACCAAATTTTATGCTAAAATGAAGAATTTTGGTGTCATTTAAATGATTTTAGTAATTTTTTTGGGATGATTATAGCCTGGGAATTTTTTCTAATCAGGGTGTATCAGAGTTAGCCCAAACACAATTTTTTTAACAGTGGGTTTCAGAGAAATACCACAATTTCTAACCCCCCATTAAAGATAAAAAAACTCACTCATTTCACATCAGAGGTGTCAGAGTTATCTGAAAATAAATGGGTTTTTTCAGATAAATTATTTAAAGTTTTTTGCAAACTCAACCACACATCATTCCATGTCATACACCCCTGGTTTCCCACCTCCTTCTACCTTGTACCTCATTGGAAAAATCCAATTCATCACTCTCATCAATTTATTTCTCTCATCACTTCATCACTTCATCAACCTCATCACTTCATTGCTCTCATCACTTCATCACTTCATCATCACCCTCATCACTTCATTGCTCTCATCACTTCATCACTTCATTAATCTCATCAATTTATTGCTCTCATTGCTTCATCACTCTCATCACTTAATCACTCTCATCACTTTATTTCTCTCATAACTTCATCACTCTAATCACTTTATTAATCTTATCACTTCATCACTCTCATCACTTCATCACTTCATCAATCTCATTGCTTTATTTATCTCATCACTTTATTGCTCTCATTAATTCATCTCTTTCATCAATTCATCTCTCTCATCACTTTGTTGCTCTCATCACTTTATTACTCTCATCACTTCATCACTCTCTTCACTTCATTGCTACCCTCTTTGCTTCATCAGTCCTATCATTTCATTGCTTTTAATCTTTTCAAATGGCCCCTCAGAAAAGCTCTCCCCCCCCACCCAAGTCCACACAAAAATCAAATCTACCAAAGAAAAAACCCCAAAGGAACTCTAAAAAAACAATCCTCCTCAATCACATTCCAAATTCTCAATTCAGCTCAAGAGAGCTGATCAAATCATCTTGGTAAACTGGCTCAAAATTCCCTTTGAATATGTTGCTTTCTTTGGATCCAATGATGAGACACAAGTTGTCCAACCTCCATAATACAGCAGATTACAGGTTTCAAGCCCTATTCTTTCCATGTCTCTGTATTTTTTTCAAAGAATCTCCTCCAATCTTGTTCCCTCTCATCAAATGATTTGATTGGGTTGAGGATCAAGATGGATTTCTCTCATTGAATACCATTTTGAGAGTTGCAAGCCCTTTTCTTGCCATGTCTCTGTATGTTTTTTGAATCATCACCTCCCATCCATATAATTTGATTGTTTTGAGGATCAAGAAGGGATCCAATTCATTGTATAAAATTTTGAGGGTCATGGGAGAAGAATTTGGGTTGCAGAAAAAGGATGGATGTGGAAATAACAAGGGGCCAATTGTAATTTTTGATTGCATGGATTAAAAAAAATGAAAATCATTTAAATAAAACCTATAATCAAACCCAAACAAAAAAAATAGGTAAAAAAGAAAACCATCATAAGTCATCTTATAATCAAGGTGCATGATCAACAAAAATTGAAAAGAAATACTAAAAAACCTTCAAGTGGTGATTGAGTAAGTAGATTAAATTTTCCTTTTCAAGCCAGTGATATTGTTATCAATGCAAGGTAGGCACCTGTATGGCCCACAGAAAATGAAGATTCTCCTTCTGTCTTGGTTTTTTGCTGGTTCATGGTGGATGTTGATCAATTGCTGAAGATCTGATAAATCAAATCTTCCAAATTTATCAATGCAGATGGCCAAAGGAAACTCAAAGGATTCCAAGGGAGATAACAAGTAATTAGGGGGAAATGTACTTGGGGAAGGTGTTATGGAAGTGAGTGAGAGTTTTGGTATGGTTGGAAGAATGGGTTGGAGGATGGGCAGACCAAAGAAGTTGATGGCAGAAGGAGTAGGGTTGGATGGGAGCCAAGGATGAAAACAAGATTTAGGGAGAGGTGGAAGTGGATAGCTGAGATCTGAATGGATGAGAAGAAGTTTATGATGATGAGGATGGGTTGAAAAACAAGCTAAGGATGATAGCCAATGGTGAAGGTTGGTACTTGAACTGGAGTACACAAAGGATGGGATGGATCTTGGAGGAGAGAGGAAGATGATGATCATCAATTGACAGACAATCAGTGTTTATTTTTTTTGTTTATTTTTATCCCCAATGAGGAATCAAGCCCATGGGTTTTTGGTCATGTTGTAAGAGGTGATGGTCAAAGATTCAAAGAATATGGATTATGTTCTTCAACCTTGTGGGTGGGGGCTGTTCAGCCTGAGAACAAACTGAAACTCAATTCTTTTTTCAATTTCCTTATCCACCTTTGGTCCACCATCTTAATTTAACTCATGTTAAACCAATATTATCTAGTATTGAAAGAACTAATCTACAATCCCAAAAGAGATAAGTTCTATCAGTTGAACAGATCACAATCTTGCACAACATGGACCAAGATACAAACCTTTTGAAGTGGTATATCATTAATTGAAACTGGGTTTCTCAAATTGATGTATCTTATGGTCTTATTCATTGTAAAACCAGTTGAATAAAATCTGGTTTCCCTCTTCACTGGCATTGGTTGACCTACTGAGGTGAGCGGCCAATTTTTGGTGTCCAATCTTTTCATTGGGTGTCTTGAGCTTTTTTGACCCAGGTGCTCTTCAAGATTCCAAGACTTGCTACCACAGCCATGGCTGCCACCAAGCCCACCTGGGCCTCTGCCCAAGGATTCTGGTAGGTATTTATCTAGAAAAGGTAGTACAAGTACCAGAAGGGAACTTAGAAAGGGATAGAGTATGAAGATTGTTTGTTGACTCACTTGAAGTTAGTTGATGAGGTTCAGAGCTTGAGGAGTTTGCGAGGGGATGGGGTAGGGATTGGTGATTGAGATGGGGTGCTGGTTTTAAAGATGAATGGATGATTTATTGAGGATGGAGGGAAATTTGGTATTTGATTTCAAGGATCAAGTTTGATGCTGATTGGAGTGGGGTGCTAGGTTTATTAATAATTGGATTGTGGCCAATTTTTTCTTGCGATGAGGTAGAGGGATGAGCCTGGTGAGCAGGGTGGTGAATCTTTGAGCTGAATTAGAAGGATTTGCAGGATCCTGTTGAACTTTTTGGAGGCATGGTTCAATTCATCATCTAGAGGGGATGCTGATGATTGTGGGAGAGATGGATGAGGCTCTAAGACAATCCAGTGAGTTAGTTCTGACAGTGGACTGAGATTTGATGGGCAATGGTATTGAGATGATCAATTTTAGGATGGATTGAGGATACTGATTTTGGATAGAATGAATGGATGATGATGCATAAATGGCATATTTGATGTTTGAAGTATGCCATTTCCATTAAACATGCCATTTCAAAATACACCAGTTAGGGGGCATGTGTACTTCAGAAACCCGCCATTAAAATTGCAGGTTTTGTCAAAAAGAAATGACAGTTTTCTAATGGCAGGTTTTCTAACTCTGATAAACCCTATTCATATTTGAAAAAGAATAAATTGGAACACCAGAAAAAATGAAAAGTTAATTTTTGAAGAAAAAATTACAAAGGACTTACTGAAATAGAAGTTTTCAGGTGCCATTGATAATGGAAGTCTTCAAGTTGAAATTTCTTCTTCTTTATTGTTTGGAAATTGATTTTTTGGAGAAAATGAATTCCCATTTATTCATTTTAATAAAAATTTAGATATGTTTTTGTTTTTTGGAGGAAATGGAGAATAAATGAATGCCTTGGGGGAACAGTGGGTGACTTCTTCACTCAAGTGATCCAGATGTTATGTTGTGGAAAAAAGACAAGTATATTTTTCCAAATGTTTGCACAAATAATATACCTTGCTAGTACAGTGGTTAATTAATTGCCTCACCCTTCAAATTCCCAAAAATAATGTCACTTCTTCAAGCAACCACAGAGCCCAGAATTTCACAAAGTTTCTTGCAAAAACTTTTTTTTTGATAGTATTTTATAAAATTTTATAAGTGGGTTTTTATAAATATTTTTATGGAATAAGAAAATCATAATGCATATTATCAATAGTTGCATCCAACATAACTTGAAAAAAATTTGTGAGGTCCCACATCCTTCCAAATTAATGGAATATAGATGTGCAAAATAATTTACTTCTTTGGGGACCAATTATTTTATAATCCATATCCAATAGTATAGATAAATTTTATGAAGCTTATTCTTATTTGATATTAATTAAAAAATTATCAAGTTCAAGATTACTTGGAAATGGGTCCATACAGAGAAATTAAAACTAATATTTATGGAATAAAACTTGTTGGATGATTTTCACTAGGTACCAATACTTTATATGTATAATAGGGCCTATCAGATTTAGAAAACATGCCTTTTTTAAATGGCGGGTTTCAACCCAAATCCGCCATTTCAAACCTGCCATTAAAAAATGAAAAAAATGCTTATTTCATAAAAGGGGTGTCATATTTACCCAAAAAGTAAGTGGTTTTTTTGAATATGCTATATAAATTCAAGACTCAAACAGAGAACCACATCCTACTGCACTGTTGCTCCACCATCTCCAAGCCCAACATTCAATTCATCCATTGAAGAATCCTACCAAATATCAAGTCAAAGATCTTCCAGTTATGTTTGATTATCCCTTCACCACTCAATCTCATCTCCTCTCCCATCATCATCCTCCCCTGTGGCTCTTGTTTGAAATCAATATCTTATTTTGATTGATTATCCCCTCCCTACAGACAATGATGGTTACCTGGATGCCCCAAAACCATCACCAGTCCCTACCCCTACTCAGGCCTCACCTCTCACTCCCTCAAAACCTACATCTCCCATTTGTCAACTGAGAATCTTGGAAGGCAAAAATCAGCATAATGCAGCAGGAAGAAGAGAATTCATCAGTTGGCAAGCTTATTTTAACATGAAGACAGCTTGTAAATATTTTGTGGAGGACAAAGAAGGAAAAGGGGGGAAGTGGATATGGAACTTGGTTTACAAAGTTGAAGAATGTAAAAGCTTGATGGTTAAGCCCATGCTTAGGGAAAGGGTATGTTTCTCTTCTTGTCTTGGTGTGGCTCAGACACTCATCCTTGCTTTCCCAATTTCTTGTCTTGAATAATGAACAGTATTTTATTCAAATTAAATTTTCTTTTTACCCCTAAATACTTGATCCTAGCCACACCCAACATACCTCTCTTCTAAATTCAATCATTAAAAAAATTGGTTAAAAAAAGACTGCTGTAGCTCTGGACACACAGGGCTGTCCATAAGGCAAATCTTTAATCAGCTATCACTCCTGTAACCATTCAGATTCAACTGCCAGGCTGTTGGGGACACCCCCTTGTCAACCATACCAGCATAATCAAACTGTGTGAAAATCTATCCTGTCTACCAACACCATGCCTTCTTCCAGGACAAGTGCTTGGCTATGTCACAACAATGAGCTCTCATTCTCCCAGGCTCACTTTTTCAAAAAAATTGCACCTGATTTGGCTAGTCACTTGCAACCAGTTTGCGCTTTTGACAAGACTAACACAACAAAGCAAACCTTAAAAAAAATCCAAAACTAACAACCAACTCCAACATCCCTTCACAGCAAATGCAGCACACTTTTGTCCTCCCAGTTGCCCACTTGGACCACTACCCATTGTCCCTATTTTTGGAATTTCCCCTCAACCCACCCATGCTACTCCTATAACAGTGGGAAATAGAATTCACAGTAGGCCCAAAACTGCAGATGATTTGATTGTCAACCCAGGAAAGCCAAATCACAATTTGAAGTCCAACAAATTGCATCTGCAAGTTTTTATACCCCTTCCAGTGTGTTGCCTTAGCCTTGATCATCAGTCCCTCCTGTAAAATCAATTTTTTTTCCCAAAAACTCAGAGCCAACAATGGTTGTCTTAGACTCTGAAGCTCTACGCGTTGCTCCAAACACACTTTGTGAATGATCAAAAACATAGAATGGGAAACAGACCATTTCAATTCTTTTTTCCGTCATTATTATGTCAAAGAGTTGTGTTGCTTTGCTTGTAAATTCACCAAAGACTCCTGTTAATTAATTTTTACCATCATTTGCACATTTCCCGGGAGTAAAGAAAATTGAGCATTACTTCAAATTTTTCTTAGGACTCGTAACATAGTGCTTAAAAAACCTTCCACAAATCAGGATGCACATTGGAATTTTGCTGTAGCTATTTCCCACTACAGTTTTCAAAGATAGAACATTATCCAGATTGCATTAATTTGTAAATACAGCGTATTTCTGAGAAATTGTTGCAGCAAAAATCCAGTTAGCTGGTGAATACTGTATGCTATTTCTTGATGTCACACTACCTTGCTTCTTGTCACTATAGTTCAAGTTATGTATGTGTCTTTTTGTGAATTTTAGTAGTACCAGGTTTGCATGTCTTCTTGCAATTTACCACCTTTTGTTCTTTGATCTCCAGAGTTTTGCTTCTTTTATCCATTATCTTCTTTTCATATAAAAGTTTTGTGCCTGTGATGTGTCTTGGTGTTTTTTAAAGCACACTTGACTCTTTGGATTTAGTACAAAAGACTCCCTTAAGTACTGATGCAAATAGGTAACAATCTGATTTCCAATTTAATCTATTGCAGTAAAACCTTTTCAGAGCTAGTTTTGACCGGCAGTTTCTCTTGAAATGAAAAAAAGACAAAGAAAACAAATATGATTCATGTGTATATCAATTTTTTTTATCTTTGGGAAGGATGGATTGGGGCTCAGAAGGAATGAATCTGCCCCTCCTCCACAAATCTTTCCCAAAAATTAAGCAAGAAAAAACTTCTGCAAGAAATGAAAGAGGTTATTTATGTTTTCTGTTTCTCTTTATCTTTGCAAGGTCCACACACAAAACAGAAGAATTTGCTACATTGGGGGAGAGAGCTCCAGGAAGCAAGGTTGTAGAAGTCAATGGTTTGAGTTTTTGAGTGGAATTGGGGACGTGGGGGTTGGAAGCAAATTTGGCAAGACAAGTTATTGGTTGATTTTTGTGTTTTGGGTGTCAGGAATTCTGGCTTGGGCTCATGTCATTCTGTTGATCCATCAATTGTTCAATGGGATATTATGGATGGGCACTTGGAAACAGGCATCCAAGGTGAGTTGAGAGAGCTGGGGGTGGAGAAGAGAACTACTGCCCAAAGAACCAGAAGCAGGGAGGGGGGGTTAAAGGCAGGGATGAGATGGATGAAGAGGTTTGAGTCAGAGGTGTGTAGGAGAACTCAAAGGAGGATGGCCTCAGTAGCCAGTCATCAAGCCAAGGATGAGATATCCAGATGGCTGTGGATGAGGATGAGAAAATTAATGAAAACAATGATGATGGAGGGGTTTTTGGTTGTTTTGCATGTTAATGGATAAGGATGCATAAATAGCGGATTGGGTGTTTAAAATCTGCCATCTTGAAATACACCAGTTAGGGGGTATGTGTATTTCAGAAACCCGCCATTTTTAATGGTGGGTTTCTAATGCCGGGTATTAAGGAGCTATTTTTTTCTTTGCTTAAATTTCTGAACTTTTGAATACCCCCAAAAGAATATTTTAAAAGGGAAACAAAAGGATCCAAAAATCCAATGAGAAAAAATTCAATTTTTTGAATTTTTGGTTTTTTGAAGGAATTTTTTAAGGTAAAAAATGACATCCAAAAATTCTAGAAAAGATATTTCAAATCTCTTTTATAGTTTTTCTAGATTTCTAAATAATTCAATAGCCAAAAAAAAAATAATCAAAAATTCAAACAAAAGGATCCAAAATTCAGGTGAGAAAATTGAATTTTTTGGTTTTTTGAAAGAATTTTTTGAGGTAAAATGATACACCCAAAAAATCTGAAAAAGATATTGGAAGTATGTTTATTTTTCTTTTTGAATTTTTGATAGCTTCAATCACCAAAAAAATGAAATGAACTGGAAAATAAAAGGATGCAAATGTCCAATGAGAAATTTAATTTTTTTGATTTGTTTGGCTTTTTGAAGGAACTGTTTGAGGTAAAAGAATACATCCAAAAAATCTAAAATAAATATTTCAAAGATCTTTTAATATTTTTTGAAGTTTCTGATAGCTGAAATAACCAAAGAAAAAATGATTAAAATAGCCAGAATAAGGATCCAAAAACCCATGGAAAAATTGGTTTTGGCAGAATATTTTAATTTTTTGATTCCATTTTTAGAGGGCTTCTAATGCCTCAAAAATTACCAAATATTTTGTTTGGGGGTTTTTGAAACTCAGCTATTGGAATGGGGAATCAGAATTAAAAAAAAAATCCTTGAAATTATCATGAAATAAAGTATTTATCCATGTAGCAGCAACGGCGTGCAATGGCGCAGGGACGTAATATTCTGTGAAATAAAGGATTGGGGGTGTGAGAAAATTAATTATCTTTCTTTATTTTTTTATAGATCCACACAGTTTTGGTAGATTCCCTCAAGTGTAATCTTTACACAAAGATTTTTTTGAAAAATCTGTTTCCTCTGAAAAAAAATTGTCAAAAGCTTATTTTGAAGGAAATTAGATTTTCACAGCTTTCCCATCTGAAAGGAAGTTTTCCCCATTTTATGTTTTTTTGGGGGGGGGGAGGGAAGTGAAGCATGAGCCTCCCAAAGGCCCTGAAAGAAAAATTGAGGGCACTTAGAGATGTCAAACTAGGTTGCATTCTCTATTTTTGATGAAAATAATTGCTTTGAAGGCTGCTTGGGCCATAAAAAACCCTGGGGGGAGTGGAAATTGCAGAATTTGGCTGTTCCAACTTTTTTTGGGGTGAAGCGGAGCCATACTTCATTGATGGTATGAGTTTCTTGAAAGTTTTGTACATATTTATGCATTTCTATGTTTAATTTTGATATTTATGGATTGGGGGGGTTGGCCTCCAGCTCCATCAAGAAAATTCACAAGCTTTCTTTGTGATCTTTTTATTTTTTTATTCTTTTGTAATTTATTTTTGTTTTAGATGGATTTTTTTTCAAATTTTGACACAAGAATGAAACTTAAAAATCCTCCAATTTTTTTTTGATTTCATTCATAAATTGTGTTGCATACAGGCTATTAGTAAATTCAGGGGATGATTGAGCTGGGTTATATTCCATTTTCATATCTTTCCCAAAAAAATTCACTAGAAGTAGAATGGCCCCAAAAACCTATGTTTATATCCTAATCAACCCAAAATTTGGATGGCCTTTGAAGATTTCAATGAAAGCCCAAGGTTCTTTTGGGAGAGCTTTGAAGCTCTGGGAGGGATGAATTATAACTTTCCTCTAGATGGGAAATTCTGAAAATTTTATTTAAATATTTTTTTAAAA
This sequence comes from Puccinia polysora, assembly GCA_025617555.3. Classification (NCBI taxonomy): domain Eukaryota; kingdom Fungi; phylum Basidiomycota; class Pucciniomycetes; order Pucciniales; family Pucciniaceae; genus Puccinia; species Puccinia polysora. The sequence continues at coordinate 424,941 of CM062617.1, read as the reverse complement.
TAAGTGTTTCACAGATGTGCTTTGGAATTTGAATTAAAAATTCATGCTTTCCTTGAGTGCTAACAAATTCCCAAAAATGGGGGCTTATAATTTTTTAATAAATTCATGTCCTTCTTGTGTTTTTTTTTTTGTTTCTGAATTAAAAATGTATGAATTTATCAATTTGAAGGGTGCAAATTTAACAATTTGAAAGGAATAAATTGAACCTGGGTCTAATATTTATCAATAAATTATCAAATAAGTAAAAACAGAAAATGAGTGCCAAGGCAAGAAAAATGGACACAATGAGGGGGAAACTGGAAGAGGACTTGGATCATTATGGTGCAGATAGAAAGAAAAAAAACCCAACTGAGTAAAATTTCCAGGAAGTAGAAAAGTGAAATTTATATAGGACAACTAGAGAGGGTCCCTAGCTACACAATAATAGCAGTTGAGATACAGGCAATGGCTGAACAATCAAACATTCATCAGGGTAAGAAGTTAATGAAATAAAGCATCAAGTTGGAGGAGATGAGATAGAGAAAATCTAAAAGGATGAGGAGGTAGAAATAAAAAACCAAAGACCAGAGAAGAAACCAACAGCTGAAGAGAACAAAAACAGCTTAAAGCTGATTTAGTTGAAGAGGAATGGAAAGAAGCCAAACACTGAAAGCTGGTAGGGTAATAGTATTAACAGTACAAAGCTGAACAGCTTAGGAAGAGACATGAAATAACAACAAGACTCAAAGGAGTGGACAGCATATAGGCAACTGATGAACAACTAAGAATATGAGAGGGAAGGATCACAAATGTAATGAAGAGGCTTTAAGGAGACATACAGTTAGAATGTCAACAGTGCCCCCTGCAAGAATTCAAAGGAAGAGATCATGAGAGATTGAGATGAAAGAGATGACAAGAACCTGAAAAGTATCAAAAGCTGGAGAGATGAGAGAAGGAGGAATTTACAGCAAGAAGAGCTTTTAGGATGTTAGTAGGGGTAATTAACAACACATTGGGCTGAAGAGGAGAGCAACAATGAGATAACGGCAATTAGCATGGTGGGGCAAATGTAGGGAAACAATGTCAGTATCATAGACTGATAAGATGATCATGGTAGTTGAACTTACCAGCCTAGTAAGCTGAAGATGGGAGATATGATGTGGAGTGAAAGGCAGAAGAGACCAAAGACCAAGGCAAAGCAGTGGAAACAAACGGTGTTAAAAGCCAAAGAGGGCAAGTCAACAGCAATGGCAACCAAAGGATGAGAACCAAATTTGTACGCAAGACAATGTTGAAAACCAAGCAGGGGTAGGTGGAGAAAAAGAAGACAGCATCAAAGGCCAAGCAAGATAGTGTCATCTTGCTACTATTGCAGAGAAAGCTGCAAAAGTAACAAAAATAAAATAAAAATTATAATAATACAATTAACCTTGCAATAAGCTTAATCCAAATGTTATATAGATTTTTTCTGCATTTATTAAATAATATATTTATTATTTATTCTATCACCTCTGGTATCTAAAGGATAGCAAGGGTCTTGGCATCCAGGAGGCTGACAATTGGGGGTCTGGCCGGGAAATATTCCATTTTATTATATTTAATACCTTGGACCAGACATTTCACATAAAAATAAACCAAAGATAAATTTATCTGACTTTATAACCATGATTTATCATTAAATTCTTTTGCAGTGGATTTTAAAAAAAATGCAGAATTAATAATCTATTATTTAAATCTTTTAAAGATAAGAAAAGAAGAATATATTAAAAATGATAAACCTACTTGTTGGAAAGCTTTAACTCAAGCTGAGAAACTCAATATCTATTCTTCATTTAAACACTTAGATAAACTCCTTGAACAAGAAGATCTTGAGAGGTGTATCAACTTTCAGGCCCTATTAAGGAAACATAAAGCTTGGAAGAAATACCGTATAAATTACTTTTTTAAATATAAAAGTAAGTATACAACCTGTATTACCATATTATTTTTTTAAAAATAATATTAATATATTTTATTGACCAATAAAATAAACTTTTCTTACATCAGTGAACCCTCCTGTACCAGAAACCACTGCCACTGAAATTGATTTATTGGATCAATAAATCCCAGATATCTCTGGACGCCCTGAAAATATTGATTGGGCAGGTGAAGACCTCATTGGAACACACCAAGACCCCGTAGGATTACCTACTAAGGATCAATTTAATCCCAATAAAGTCTTGGTACCTTTGAAAATCAACTTAAGTGAGTTTTGAATAAAACTTATTTATACAGATTTTTTCTGTAAAATACTTATAAAAATTTTATTCAAATATGAATAGACGTAACACAAGAGCCTCAGGGAGAATTCCCTCCTATGGATCTTTGGCAGCAGCTCCCAGTAACGGTGAGACCACCAATAAGGAAAACCATGAAGGGACTGGAACCCGTGAATCAAATGTTGATGGACAAGGAACAGGACCAATTACTTCTGCCCTCTCCCAACCTAGAGCAGGAGAAGGTAGTAGAATCAAGCCACCCTCCATTACAAGAAGATTCCCTGCAGCCACCCCAGCAGAATCTGGCCAAGGAAGCCAGGATCAAAGACTTAGTCAGAGAGCACGTGAAATATTGGGAAGATTTCAAAGAAGCCCAAGCCAAAGAGGACATGGTATCTATGAAAAATATAATCTCCCAGGCAAAAGCTACCCAGATAGCTCTTCAGAAAATGATTCCAAGGAAAGAGGTAGAATCCTATGTAGAAAAATGGAATCCTTGGGATCAATTAGCCCAACTGAAAGGCAAAGGATCAGGAAAGAAGAGATCCTCTTCCCATCCAAAGCCAAAGGGAAAGAAAGACTGGGATCAGATAATATCCCTAGCTCAAAAATGGAAAAAGGTTTACAACAATTAGCTTCTAATTCTGAGCCCAAACAAACCTCTGATGTAATTACTTCCTTTTCTAATGATATGCGTCATAATTTCAAAATTGTTTGTGAAAATTTGGATGGTTTTTATACCCAAATGGATAAAATAATCTCAGTAGTAGCCAAATTGATTAATAACCAAACAAAGATGGTAGGAATGGAAGAGATCAAAAAACACACAGAACAGTTATTGGAGACAATTAATCAAGGTAGGATCAGACAGACTCAAAAAATTGAGAATATGTTATCAGGAATCCAAGAAGATTTTATTATTTCTTTCCAACCCTTGAAAGAAGAATTGGTAACCACTACTAACAGCTCCATTCTATCCCTTAGTGAAAAACTGGATCTGCTTAATAATAAAGTGGACCTGAAACTTAATCTGATCAAGAATGATCTTAGAGACTTAAAAGTCCGTCTGACCAACCCCTTGGGGAGTACCACAGAGGAACCAAAACCTCCCAGACAAACCACTACTCCTTATGCACCACCCTTATTAGGAATGTATAGGAGTGACACCTTCAGGCCTAGTCCTACCCCTGAGATGGAGAAAGCCCTCAAACTGTTACCCCCTATTTCTGAATGGCCCAAGTTCTCCGGTGAAGGAGAATACAATCATATAAATTTTATTAAATTTATTGACTACACTATTAACTCTTATGACTTACCAGAAGCTATAGCTGTAGTCAGGCTGCCCAGAATTTTTGAAGGAGTAGCCTTGGACTTTTTTATCAGTAAAAGAGAAGAAGTAGGATCCTTACCATTGAATTCTTGGAAACTTCTGGTTAAAGAACAATTTGGTTCTAGAATGTGGAAAAGAAAAATGATGAAAAATTTCAAAAATTCCTCATTTGACCCCTCCAAGGATAAACCTCAAAAATGGTGCTTGGAACAGAGGAAAAGATTAGATTGCTTCTATCCAGATGCTGATAAAGAGGAAGTAAATGAATGACTCCTCAACCTGTGTCCTGGAAATCTTAACCATAGTGTAAGATGTAGGATGAGTATGGATGCTGACTTGCCAACTCTAATCAATGTGCTAGAAGAAGTAATAGACATGAATGGGTTAGACAAGAAAGCCCCTTCTAGACACAAAGAGAACTACAACATTAAAAAAACCAGAGAAAAAACTCCTCTGATGAATACCTCTGATAATAAGAAACCTAATGAGAATAGGGAGAAAGAGAGGATGCCTGGGACTTGTTGGAATTGTAACAAGACTGGGCATATGAGACAAGACTGCCCATTACCAAAAAGAAAGATAGCAGTCTTGGAAGGAGAGCAAGAGGTTGAAGGGAATCAGAACCATTAAGATATAGCTGATACTGAAGGATCTCTTTCTAAATGTGAATTGATCCTGACCAACCCTGTTAATTTCATAGAAGCAGATATAGGCACTTCTGTAGAAATCAATAACATCCATGGGAATTCTAGCTTGCCCCAACAATGGGATCCTACCATAATTCCTAGACATATTATGGATGTCAAACCATTAACAGTTAAACCTATGAGTGGGAAAAGTTATACCACTGGTCAAACTTGTTATGCAACAGGATTGTATAAAGACAGAAATATAAGGTTATTACTGGATAGTGGAGCTTTCTGCTCATGTTTCTGTGCTGAATTCTTAAACAAATGGGATCCCGATTGGAAAGAAAACCTTCTGCCCATCCCAAAATCCAATTTTAGCTCTTGCAACTCTACTATGAATGCTATTGGAGTATGGACTGCGCCTATAATACTACCCCATACTAAAGGATCTTTGATGATACAAGTGGAATTTGTAGTATTGCTCAATGGACTATGTGACTACCTGATACTAGGTAATGATGCCTTATGTCTATATGGTATAGATGTGTTCCAGAGTAAAGGTAGATACTTCACAGTAGGTGTTAATTGGGACAAGAAGTTTAAGATATTCACAATTCAATCTAACTTCCCCTCCTCTACTTATCAAAAGCATTTAGAAGACTTTGACAAAGAATACTTCTCTCAAGCAGCTCTGAATATAAAACTTTCTGAGGAACAGAAGAAAGATATATTGACATTCTGCTTTGAGAACCAAAATGCTTTTTGTACTAAAGATCATCCCATTGGTGATATTAAAGGACATGATATGGTATTGACATTGACCATTAAGCCTCCTTATCCTCCAAACTTAAGAAGGCCAGCCTATCCTTCTAGTCCTAAGTCTAGAAAAGCTCTTGAGGAACATATCCAAGAACTAATAGACTTACAAGTATTAAGGAAAGTAGGGCATAATGAACAGGTAGATGTGACCACACCTGTAATTGTAGCTTGGCATAATGACAAGTCAAGAATGGTAGGAGACTTCAGAATGCTCAATAATTATACTCAGGCAGATTATTATCCTATACCCCGGATTGATCATGCTCTGCATAACTTGTCCAAGGCCAAGTACATCACTACTATGGATATGCTTAAAGGTTTCCACCAGATACCAATAAGCCCTGAAAGCAGGAAGTTTATGAGAATAATCTGTCATTTTGGAATATGTGAATATCTTAGGATGCCCTTTGGTATAAAGAATGCCCCATCACACTTCCAGAGAACAATGGATACAGTTCTAGGTACATACATAAGACAAGCATGGATGATGGTATATATAGATGATGTTATCATATACTCTGATGATTGGGATATTCATATCAACCAAGTAAGATTAGTACTCCAGACTATCTCCAGAGCAGGATTGAAGGTGTCCATGAAGAAATGCAACTTTGGCTATGGGGAATTGAAAGCCTTAGGACATATAGTCTCTGGTATAACTCTAGCTGCTGATCAAAATAAGATAGCTGCTGTCATGAATAGACCTATGCCTCAAAACAAAACAGAGTTACTGTCTTTCATTAGTTTTTGCAGTTATTACAGACAATAAATACCAAAGTTTTCTATGCTAACTAAGAGTCTGTATGAAGTATGCAACAACAACACTCTATTTGAAATGACTCATGAGAGATTGAAAAACTATGAGGAACTAAAAATAGCTATGACCTCTAGTCCTTTACTCATCCAACCAGATTACTCCAAGCTCTTCAAACTGTACATTGATGCCTGTATGGAAGGGTTAGGAGCTGCTCTACATTAAGAAAGGATAGAAGAAGACAGACAAGTAGAGAAACCAGTACTCTTCATATCTAGACAGATCAAAGATACAGAAAAGAGATATGGAGCCAGCCAGTTGGAATGTTTGGCTCTAGTATGGGCTTTAGAAAAGCTACACTATTACTTAGAAGGCACCACTTTTCAAGTGATCATGGACTGTAATGCTGTAAGAACTCTTATGAACATGAAAAACCCCAGAAGACATATGCTCAGGTTGCAAATTGCTGTACAACAGTATAGAGGTCAGATGACTATAGTGCATAAAGCTGGAGCTAAACATTGGAATGCTGATAGTCTAAGTAGGAATTCTTTGCCTAATGACTCTAACAATCCAGCATATGACCCTGAAGATCAAGATATCTTTCCTATCCTGAACATCAATCTTTTTGCATTAAATGCTCCAATAATGGGGATCCACTTATGTGAATTAGATACTGCTTTCTTCAACCTAGTAAGGGACAACTACTCTCCTGAAATCAAGCTGATGATTACCATTATGGAATGTGAATTCCCAGAAGCAGCTCTGATAAATAGTCTACCTGCTTCATTACTTAAACCCTATAAAGCAGGAAGGTTTACCTTTTGGGATGGTCTCCTTTACTACAGACACCAACATTCCAGTGTATTAGTACTAAGAAACAAAGAACATATACAACATATACTCCAGGAATGTCATGAAAACTGTTCATCAGGGCATCTATCCACTGAAAGAACCTTGGAAAAAGTAAAACAAACTGCTTGGTGTATAGACTGGAAAGAAATCACTATTAAGTATGTTACTAGCTGTGAGACTTGCCAAAAATCTAATAAAACTACTGGCAAAAGGTTTGGACTCTTACAGAAGATCTCTGAACCTAAAACCAGATGGGAAATCATCAATATGGATTTTGTCACCGGCCTCCCCCCTGGAGGTACTCATTCATATAACTCTGTCCTAGTTATAGTTGACAGATATTCTAAGAAGGCAAAATTCTTACCTAACCACAAAGAAGATAGTGCTATGGATGTAGCTTTACTATTTTGGAACAGGATCATAGCTGATGTTGGTATACCCAAGATTATAATCAGTGACAGAGACCCCAAATTCACCTCTGAGTTTTGGAGGAATCTACATGGTATACTGGGTACTACTCTAGCATTTTCTACAGCATACCATCCCCAAACTGATGGATTAGCTGAAAGAATGATAAAGACCCTAGAAGATATGTTAAGAAGGTTCTGTAGCTTTGGTCTAGAATACAAAAACTCAGATGGTTATTGCCATGATTGGGTAAGCCTACTCCCAGCTCTAGAAATGGCTTATAACAGCAGTAAACATTCTACTACCAAAGAAGCTCCTTACATACTAGAAAGAGGATGGATTCCAAAACTCCCTAGGAATAACTTAAACTATAACCTAGCCACTATTCATCCAACATCTCTTGACTTTAAGAAGATGATAGATCTGGCAAATAATCATGCTCAAAAATGTGTAGAAGAAGCAGTAGAATACAACAAAAAAAGATGGGACAAATCCCATAAAGAACCTGAATTTAAAATAGGAGATCAGATCTTGATATCTACAACCAATTTTAACAATCTAGCAGGTAACAGAAAGCTGAAACCAGCCTTTGTTGGACCATTTGTTATCAAAAAGATGCATGGCAAAAATGCTGTGAAAGTAATCTTGAGTGAAGAATTATCAAGGAAACACCCAGTATTTCCTGTTAGCCTAGTCAAACACTTTCAACCAAGAGAAGGTAGCAACCTCCCTCCAGCAATAATCCCAATAGAACCTGACCCTGTGAAAGAAAAAGGGAAATTCAGCAGGGTATTGAGAGACAAGAAAGAGAGAGTACAAGGAAAAGATGTTAGACTATACTTATTAAGATACAAAGGAGAATCTGCAGACAAAGATGAATGGTTACCAGAAAATAACATACCTGATGGACCAATACATCTCAGGAACTACAGGGCCAGCAAAAGGAACTGAAACACGCATGAAGTTAATTTTCTCCCAACATCCTCCAGATTTTTTTTTTAGATATGGCCATATCTTGGAGTGGGGGAATGTCAGCTTGCTACTATTGCAGAGCAAGCTGCAAAAGTAACAAAAATAACATAAAAATAATAATAATACAATTAAACTTGCAATAAGCTTAATCCAAATATTTTACAGATTTTTGCTGCATTTATTAAATAATATATTTATTATTTATTCTATCACCTCTGGTAGCTAAAGGATAGCAAGGGTCTTGGCATCCAGGAGGCTGACAATATAGCTGAACTCAGGACCAACCCCAAGGTCAGCTATTTTTTAGGAGGAGAGACAAAGTTTTTGGGCAATGTTTTGGGGCAAGAGAAGGGCATGCCAAGCCAAGGTGAAGACAGTTTGGAAATCTGTATTGTTGGCGGACGGCAAGTCTAACTGAAATAATAATGCAACAATGACAGGTCCATGGAAACAATGCAACGGTATTTTTTTTTTTTTTTAGAAAAAAAAAAAAAAAAGATGAAAAATGGGGTCCCCGGGATAGACATTGCTCTATTCGGTTTCAGGTCTGTTAATCACTTCATATTGATGCTCGATATATTTCACAAAATCAGCGACTTCATGGCCGCTGGGGCAATCCTTCCAAGAGCCGTCATGAATGCAAGCCATTTGATGATCTGAACAAAGAAAGACAAGAGATCAAACAGGCACCAGGCTTCAGTATGGATGTTAAAAGCTCGTAAGATCATGTGGCTTATAGGAGAAATACTAACTGATCAGGATGGAGCAGCTTTTTTGGATTCCTAACCTCTTGACTTGCTGAACACTCGATTTCAGTAGTTGCCTACCTTCAGGACCGTCCGCACAGCTTTTGACGTCATGATCCCAGTCGTGTTGATTCACTCTCGCACATGATTGAGCCAGCATCTCCTCGCCAACACGAGATAAACCAGCATAATTTTCGCATTGAATGAAGCCCCACCTGTCATCATCTTCAAAAGAATGGTTAGTGCAAGCAGTACCGGTCTTGTGTCGGATCGCGCGTGAATTAAAACATAGAAGCGCTGACCAATCTTGAAGCTTTGGAAAGCGATTTCGATAACACAGCTGGTGAATATTACCTCGACACTCGGGATCTCCGTGTCGGCATCGTACTCCATAGTAAGTTGAAGGATCAAGACTAGAGAAAAACCAGAGAGAAAATAAAACGTGTTTTAATGCCAGACGGACGAATCCAGGGGAGAGGAGACTATCAATAGCTCACTCGCCCATATAAACGACTAGGACATCAACCTTATCGCCAACCTCGGCGAGAACTTTGTCGAAAACGTCTTCGCATACTAAAAACGAGATGAGAGAAGGAATTTAGAGAAACGCGACCAGGGGCCATCAAAGCCGGCTTCTTCAGATGGGAACGATATGCCATGAACGGAATGTGACGCAGAGAGAGATGAGTGGATAGTAACCAACTCTGTGCATCGGGACATTTGCTCATGACACCCAAGACGATTGGCACGAGTTTGAGACCATCGGATGAGAGAATGTAGCCCCGTTGGTTGGCCGAAACGCTCTCAGAGTCTGCAAGGGTCGAAATCGTCGAAAGTTTTTGGCCGGCTTGTATGACCAGGCCAGAAGGGTAGGATCGAGATAGTCGGTTGGAACATTGGTAGAGCGAAGCGGAATGGATGAGGATGATGACGAGGGTGAGAAGAGCAGCACGAAAGGGTTTTCTAGCTGGTTGATTATAATTAGGAACTGGTGATGAGAGCATCTTGGACTGAGAGTGGATCATGACCGCCTGGGCGAGGCTGGAGGAGGAGAGCAGAGCCAAGCGAAGGGTTCACCCGGGGAAATGAAAGTCGACGTCGGAGGTGAGTGGGGGCACCGAATTTCTTCAAAGCTGATTCGAGTGGCGCTTATGATCAATTATCCCCTGGTCATCGATCATCATCAGCTACGATGACATCTAGTTCAAGCCATCAGCTTCGTATCCACAATGGGCCGTATCGAAGTTAAGCAAAACCCGCCGATTTTTAATGGCGGCTTGAGTAAGAAAAAAAATCAAACCCGCTATTAAGAATTAAAAACACCCACTTATTTGACCCCAGGCGTGTCAAAGTTAGCAGCCAAATAAGAGAGTTTTTTCGGACCAAGTATATAAAGGTACTTTTTTTTTCAAATGAACTCGTCTGTATACACCAATCCATCACCCGTCCACCAAGTTGATCAAGTTGACCACCACCTCCTCCTCCTCACCATCCTTGAGAATTATCCCCCTCAGCAAACCAACTAAGAACACTAAGGTTGGCTAATATACCAGCAGCGCTTTTAACTTCATCGGTGATGAAAGACGTCAAGCTTATGCTCTTATCTGTCAGTCCAGATTATCTTCATCTTGTTCAGGAATCTGATTCAACCCAACGATCTCATCACCTCAGAATAGATAGCGAATTAGATGACCTTTACCTTCTGGATACTCTTGAAAGGATCTAAAACCATTCTACATCTCCTGATATGCAAGATCTTGTCTGTTGGTTACCTTCCCTTCTGTCAGAATGATCTGGATGGGAACCTGAATTCCAGACAGGCTCACCCTCAGCTGGTATACACCTACTCACACCAACATCCAACTCCAGCATGGAAAAGAGCTAAAACAAACCCATCCTCTTGGTACAGGACTGCACCCTTGTAAGGACTACTGCTAGTTTGAAAGTTAACCCTGCCAAAATCATGACCAGGGATTAGACTTAGTGGATAGAGAGGCAGTAATTAAAGCAAAAGAAATGCTAGACACTTGTATCTTAGTAAGGCTAATGGGCTCTCACAATGGGCCATTATGTTGGATGATTGATTGGATGAATTTGAATGGATAATTTGAAAACAGCAGGGAGGACACCTCCTTAAGTAAAAAAAAAAACTGCCTCTTTTGGGGCCATGATACAACAAGAGAAAAGGCAAAATTTCTGCCCCAAAAGAGCTCTACAGACTCTACAAGCCCTGTTACTTAGTTTGGCCTTGAACAGCCCACTTGGCATTTGACCCTGGCCATCCTGACTGGACCCATCTGGTCCAATTGGCGTGTTTCCACCTGCAAGGTGCTGAAACAGCCCCTGTTTCTGGTCAATCACTGCCTAGCTGCTCTTTTGCAGCTGGGCTTTGTAGAAGCCTTTGGGATTGGGTTTAAATTTGGCAAATAGCTTGCTGGCAGTCTTTGAAGGGGAATTTAGTATTACTCCTACTCCTTTAGAGTATTAGTAAGACTAAGGGTGGTTTTGAATTGCCTGCCCTTCTAGTACTACAGTAATTCTGCACAATAATTTATTTAAATTAATAGCTGGTTTCTTTGAGACTTAAAATGGCTCTCAGATCAGACCTAGATTAATTATTAGTTTTTATTGGTAGGATTGTTGAAGGAATGGACCAGATGTATTGGATTATTTTTGAGTGGTTGACCAGATATGTGTGATCTTAACCAATATCCCAATTTTTAAGGTTTCAAGTTTTTATCAAAGGGATGGTTTGGGAGAGGACCCAAGGATGGGTTTACCCACAGGGGGCTGGGAAGGAGAAAGGCTGGTAGGTGATTTTGTTGTGCTCTCTTCCTTTGTAAGGGTCATTTATTGCCTGATGAGTGGTTACTCTTTAATTTGGTGCTGAATACTTAGGTCACAGAAGAACCCTTATTCAAAGCCCCTGGTGGGATGGTTTTATTGGTCAAAGATGGGTTATAATCAGGTTTCTGATTTCCTGTTCCTTTATAATTGGTTAACTGATAATATTTATCTGGGTAGGTACCGCGGATGATTTGCATATGGATGGGTGGATGGTGAGATGGGTGGAAGAGTGAGATGGGGTGATGATGGTGATGGATGGGAGTGATTGATGAGGGGATAAAACCTGGATAGGGAAGAGAGGCCCTCCTTAAATAAAAAAATCCTACCCCCAGGGGGTGCTCAAGGCTGCCCCTGAGGCTCTCCCTGTCCTGGTGAGGAACAGCAAGATACAGTTACATGAGGCATGTCTTCTGGTTGGAAAAAGGTTATACAGTTAAATGAGGCAGTTCTGCTTGTTGGTAAAAAGGTTGTAAAGTTACATGAGGCAGTTCTGCTGGTTGGTAAAAAGGTTGTAAAGTTACATGAGGCATTTCTGCTGGTTGAAAAAAGGTTGTACAGGGGTTTCATGCATGCACAGCCTTGCATATATTACTTTGAAGTGTTGTGGTGTGTTAAGTTGTGAGGTATCACCATTGGACATGCAGGCACAGGTCTCAGTCAGACAGGGGATCAGTGGAGATACTCCACATCACTCATACTTCAAACCTTGTGGAGACTCTCATAACTCTGATCTCAAATCCTCTTGTCATCCTCTGATCCTCATTTATTGCTCTTGTCTCTCCCACTCATCCCTACTCTTGTTCTCATACTCTCATCTCCCTCTACTCGTCTGCCTCAAATTAACCCCATGAGCCCTATCTGTGTGCCCGGTGAGATATTTCTCTCTCTCTCTCTCTTATTCTCATCTTGTCTCTTATTTCCTTATATTGACTCAACCTTATATTTGATTCTCACCTTATCTAGTCTCATCTCTTCTCTTGTCTCCATGATCTTGTTGTCATTCCTCATTAAGCCTCATCTACTCCTCATACCTCAACCTGTCACCCTTCTCACTGCCAAATGTCAGATGTTTGTCATTATTTCTCAATCACTCGTGTTTCATCTCTTTGTTGAATTTCTCTGCTGTTTCCAGTTCACAGTTTTTAGTTCTAGAAATACATCAGATTAACACGGTTAAAAGCCAAAAGGAACTCTTTTGACAACCAAATCTCAAACCCCTCAATTGGCAAATAACTATAACTGGGAAACAATGGCCGGCTTAATTTCAGAAGGATTCCGGCAGGCCATGTTGAAAACCGCTCTCAATACTATCCCTAGACTCAGCAAGGACAACTACGGTGTATGGAAGGACAAGATGGATGCCATCCTAGATGTTCGCGGATGCTCAAAATCTATCAATGATGACTCTTTGGTTCCAGATTTGGATGTCAAAAACAAGATCAAACTTCTCATCATCTCAAGGTTAGAAGCTTCAACACACAATAACATAGTCACTCCTCAAAATAAGAACTCAGCCAAACTACTGTGGAAGGCCATCATCAACAAGTATGCCTCTCTGCAAGCATTGAATAGGGCAAGGATATTCAACGATTTTCTTTGCCTGACATTCATGCCAGATCAGATTGAGGACTTCATAACCAAGGCTAGGGTCTGTCTAAAGAAAATGTCTGAAGTTGGCATTGTCCTCCCCAACAACATCCTAGCATACCATCTACTATTCAAATTTCCCAAATTGATGAAGGACATTAAGCGTCAAATCATGCACACAGACAAGGAGCTGTCCGTCAAATATGTTTTAAACCATCTTACCCAGTTGAATAATGAATCTAAAGCTCAGACTACGTGGGGAAATCAACAATCTGGAACTGAAGTGGCTCTGGTCAATTTGAAACCCAATTCCTCAAATGCTGTTGACAAATCCAGAGAGCGCCGGAGATGCACTAAGGGATTTCATAATCCCAGACAAGACAAACATCATTCCGCAGACAACTGTTGGCACCTGCATCCCGAATTAGCGCCAGACTGGTGGCAAGAAGAACAAGCCAAATGGAAGTCTTGCAAGACTCAGTCTAAATCAAATCCAGTCGCTCACTATCTGGCTCTGCTGTTGATCTGGATTGATTACGCAAATCCAAAATCCAAATTTATTCTGGACAGTGGTGCATCTATTCACATGATCAACGACAGCCAATACTTCACCAATATGACTCCGAGCAATAGCCAATCCATCAAAACTGGTAAGGAGGGAGCGGAACTTGAGATAAGGGGCAGAGGTACCGTCCAGCTGGTTTGGAACAATTTCACTCTTGAACTGGCCAATGTATTTTACGTACCAAGCCTGGTCAAAAACCTCATAAGCGCCGGAGCCCTCAATCAATCCGGATTTACGTTATATGCTAGCAAAAATCAATTCGACATGTCTAAGGACGGGCGCAGGATCTTTGGTGGTACGATTGTAGGCAATCTGTATACATTGGAGACTCCTAAATTCAATCAAGTATTGCATCCGGGTTACTTGGCAAATGTGACTTGGACGGCAGAAGAGGAACTCATGGAAATTCATTGAAATTACAGCCACGCCTCCATCTCTAGGTTGGAAACAGTTACAAAGCACATTCCTGTTGAAACAAAAAACAACTTTGAGTGCATTCACTGCGTCAAGAGCAAGATCACAAAATCCTTGTTCAAGGGAACCTCTCCAAAGGCGACAAAGGTTTTCAAACGGATTCATCTCAATCTCATGGGACTGCTCAAACCACAATCCAAGGGTGGTCATTGGTTTATTCTAACCCTGGTTGACAACGCAACTGGGTAAATTGGTGCTTTCCCTTTGAATTCTAAGGAGGAAACTCCTGAAATCGTCATTGATCTGATTGAGAAAGAACATAGACATCAAGGATACTACCTGTATCAAGTATGTTTGGATGGGGGTTTGGAATTTGTCGATCACAAGCTGCAAAATTTCTACGACAAGAATCATATCTGTCAAGTCATCTCACAGCCTTACCATCCAGAACACAACAGCAAGGCAGAAAGGGCAAACCAAACCATTGTTGAGTTGACCAGGACTATCCTCAAGGATGCCCTCATACCTGCAAACCTGTGGCACGAAGTAATCAAATCTAGTGCCTTGATGCTCAACCAAATACTGAGGGAAGATCATCCTGACTCACCGTGGTCTTGGATTCATGGGTACTTGTTACCGTCTACGTATCTCAAACCAATTGGTAGTCCCTGTGTCTATTTACTGTCACAGCAAAAGAGGGGCCTCAAATTCAAGGAAAAAGGGGACAAGGGAATACTTGTAGGCTTCAATCCCATCTTCTGTTCCTATCACATCCTTACTAAATCTCTCTCTATTGTTTTCTCAAAACATGTGAAGTTTTTAAAAATGCCAATTCCGCAAAACTCAATTTTGACCATATCAACCAACGACTGGTCTGAAGAGTCACAGATCAAGATCCCAAGTAAAATACGCTTTGAGGAGGTTTTTCAGGAGGAATCCCGGCAGAGAAATACTCCAGCGTTCACGGACTATAGGGATGGGTCCGAGGATGGGTCATCCTCTGACCCGGATATCAGTTCTACATCTGAAGTGGAGTTGTTGGACGTTGAGGATTTGGTTTCACATCCTCCTGCTAATGAACCAGTGAGTGTTGCGCAACCTCAATCATCCGCTGTGGGATCATTTCTACGGCCCACAAGAACCCTCAGAGATTGGGCTGCTATCAAACCACCTCAATGCTACGGTTTCTTTCATTACTACAAGCCAAAAAGCTATGAAGATGCTGTAAATTGTGAAGAAAGTTGGAAGTGGATCTTGGCAATGGATAGAAAACTGACGTCAATCAAATCCTTCAATGTGTGGGAAGAATTTGACGGACCCAAACCATTGAACCCCCTTTGGATGACCTGGATCTTCAAAATCAAGGAAAATTGCCACAGCAATCCGGTAAAGTTCAAAGCAAGACTGTGCTTACAGGGCTTCAACCAAATAGAAGGAATTGACTTCTTCAAAACCTTTTTGCCCACAGGCAAACCATCAACGCTCCGTCTACTGCTGGTATATGCCTTGAAGTCCAGGCAGAAAGTTTGGCAGTTTGAAGTTAAAAGTGCATTCCTACAGTCTCCAATAGAGGAAGATGTCATCATCAGAACTCCTAAAGGCTCTAAGCAAGCTTCCAAATTTCTCAAACTCAAAAAATCACTATATGGATTGAAACAATCTCCCAAGAACTGGTACAAGACTTTGACAGACTGGTTCAAGGAGATTGGTTTCTATGAATCAGCGTGCAATCCTTGCCTATACCTATCTGTGGAAGGTAAGTTGCAACTCTTCTTCCACGTGGATGACCTAATCCTTGTGGGAGATGGTCAAGGCTTCAAGGAAAAATTCAAACAAAATTTCAAGGGATCAATGTGCCAAGATCCAAACACCATTCTTGGAATGAAGATAGAGGTTAAGGAAAACAAAATACTGCTCAGTCAACCCAACCACATTCAACACGGACTTGAAGAACTAGGACTGACGGATTGCAAAGAGTCAACAACTCCTCTCACCCGGAACCTCCAGCTCAGACCGGCCACTGACCAGGAACACTCAGAATTTCAAGCATTGAACATCAACTATTGATCAGCAATTGGTTTGTTAAACCACATAGCTTTCTATACCAGGCCCAATGTTAGTTTTGCTGTATCGAGCCTGGCCCGCTTCAACGTTAAACCAGGAATCACACATTGGAATGAGCTAAAGAAAACCTGGAAATATCTGAAGTCAACTCAAAATTATCAACTCGAACTCAAACACGTCCCTCACTCAAAGCAGCTGGAAGTATTCTCTGATGCGTCCTGGGCCAACAATCCCAATAATCGCAAATCTCAAACTGGATATCTGTGCTCGTTCTTTGGAAGCCTAGTGTCCTGGAACAGTTGCAAACAAAGGAATATCACCTGGTCTTCCACCAATGCCAAGTTGAATGCGCTGGTGGATGCTTATCACAAAGCTACATGTATCAAAGAACTTTTCAACAAAATCTTTGACTTGTCATTAACGGTGATTCCTCTCAATATTGACAACAGTGGATTGGACAACAAAATTCACAAGTTTGGCTCAAACTCAAAAACCCAACACCTTGACTTGAAGACAAAGGGAATGAGGGATGAACTCCTAGCTCAAAGGATTGAAATCAATCTCCTAAAATCATCTCAAATGTTAGCAGATGCCTTGAATAAGGCATCCTTGGTCCAAAGTATTGCACTCCTTCCTTTCATTCACTCAAGCCCTCCGCAATTGTATTTCTCTTTGCTTGGTTTCTATATTTTTCTTTGTTTTGATCTTGTCCTTACACCGTTAATATCTCATCAGGCATGGTGGGGTGTTAAGTTGTGAGGTATCACCATTGGACATGCAGGCACGGGTCTCAGTCAGACGGGGGAGCAGTGGAGATACTCCACATCACTCATACTTCAAACCTTGTGGAGACTCTCATAACTCTGATCTCAAATCCTCTTGTCATCCTCTGATCCTCATTTATCGCTCTTGTCTCTCCCACTCATCCCTACTCTTGTTCTCATACTCTCATCTCCCTCTACTCGTCTGCCTCAAATTAACCCCATGAGCCCTGTCTGTGTGCGCGGTGAGATATTTCTCTCTCTCTCTCTCTTATTCTCATCTGGTATCTTATTTCCTTATATGGACTCAACCTTATATTTGATTCTGACCTTATCTAGTCTCATCTCTTCTCTTGTCTCCATGATCATCATTGTCATTCCTAATTAAGCCTCATCTACTCCTCATACCTCAACCTGTCACCCTTCTCACTCCCAAATGTCAGATTTTTGTCATTATTTCTCAATCACTTGTGTTTCATCTCTTTGTTGAATTCCTCTGCTGTTTCCAGTTCCCAGTTTTTAGTTCTAGCAATACATCAGATTAACATGGTGAACTTGTAACAGTGGGTTGTTTGGTACTACATGGTCCTACCTCTCTGCATGTATTGCTGGGTAGTTCTGTGGTGACCTTTACTGGTGGGTTGTTTGGTACTAAATTGTCCTAGCTGCCTGCATGTATTTCTGAGTATTTCTGTTGTAAAATTGTCCTGGTGGTTGTTTGGTTACACATGGTGCTGACTTCCTGCATATATTGCTGGGTATTTCTGTGGTGGAATTGTACTGGTGATTTGTTTGGTACTTCATGGTCCTGACTGCCTGCATATATTGCTAAGTAGTCCTGTGGTGAACTTGTACTGGTGGTTTTTTTGTTACACATGGTCCTGACTGCCTGAATATATATTGCTGGGTAGTCCTGTGGCAAACTTGTACTGGTGGTGGTTTGGTTACACATGGTCCTGACTGCCTGCATATATTGCTGGGTAGTCCTGTGGTGAACTTTTACTGGTGGTTGTTTGGTTAAACATTGTCTTGATTATGGTGCTGAGTATACAGTTTATGGGATTGGTTGTATGTTTGGTTGAGGTGTTTTGATGACATGTTGCTGGTATGAATTTGGGAATTTCAAGGCATATCTGTATGCCCTTTCACTGGTTGTGATACCCAAGTGGGATATGAGCTGGCCATAATTGATTTTGTCTGTATCTGCTAAACCATGAGAGATAGAGCGGTAGTTTGGCTGAGTGAATATAGGTTATTTTGGTTTAGAATTCATTTATGATTTTCTTTTTAGGATTTTTTTTTTATTTATACTAGAAAATTGAGCCTGATGGCTATAGGCAAGGTTTGGTCTACCACAGTGTAACCATCCTTTGAAGTTAACTGGGCTGGTTGTAGTCAACCACCCCAAATTAATACAGCCTGGGTGCCTCTTGCACCCTTGGCTAAGGCTTGAGAGCCACTGGGCTGGATCCAGGCTCCCCCTGGGCCTACCTATCACCTCACATAGCTTCTACAATGTGCATGGCAGTACTCCCACTCTCTTTAGATTGAATACCTGGGGTTTGATGCCCCCAGGGAATTGCTTCAAATTTGGGCTTGGGGGTGGTCTGTTCCACCTCAGCCCAGCAAACCTCCCCCTTGCTAAAGGGGATGGGGGGGAGCACCCCTGTATGGTGGAGGGGGTGATCAGGTCCCCCCCCCACCGCTGGTTGCATTGATGCAACCAGCCTGGCCACTTTGTCTCCTCCCTTGCAGGAATGCAGGTGAGGGGATGGGGGGAAGTGGCCTTGCCCCCCCCCCCCCCACCACCACAACCGGACTGGTTGTGTTTTCAACAACCAACTGGGATGGAGGGACTCCATTTGGAGTCTTTCTGCCCCCTATGAGGGCTTTGTGCGGGCAATTGTGCCCCACAACAGGCCAAATGCAAGAAGCAGAACACAGGCAATGGCCCCAATGGGCCATCCAAGCCCAAAAGGGAGATAATACAGCTTTAATGGGTAAGCCTGGCTGGCCAAGCATTTCCAAAATACAGGAGGCCCAATAATGACCTCTCAAGGCCATTTGGCCAGGGTGGCCCATCCACCCCAACTGACCTGTGAGGGCCCATGTCTCAAATGACTTATTTCATGTGTTTTGAGGCCAGTTTCCCCAAAGCAGTGACATCCACACAGGCCTTCATGGTCTGTGTGTCTGTCCAATGGTCTGCAGAGACCCATATGTGCATTCCATTTGCATTAAAACCACACATGGCACACTCATAAGTGACTATGTATTTTAAAAAAACTTTATACCTTGGACTGATTCAGTCCATTTTCCAGCACAAAATCCCAATCCAGTGACACTCAAAACAACACTCACCATGAAAAAATGTGCTGCATCTACTGGCAGGTGTTGGAACAAGAGTTGTGAGTATATCTTGTTGGGAATACTGATTAGAAATTGAGAATTTTTCATTTGATCATATTCTGATAAACCTTTTTCTATATAATCAATTTTGCATAATTTTTTTTTTCAATTTTTGAGGATTGTTAACAATTTTTTGAATTTTAACTTTATTTTGTGCCTCCTTTCCAGCCAAGGTGTCAGCCAGCTGACAAAAGTACCAAAAATAATAAAAATAATAGATAAATCAAACAAGGAGTGGTGAATCCCTATTTATCATAAAATAAATGGATTCCCACCCCAAAATTAGGTTGGATAACTCACTGATCCCACCTTTGAATTCTTACTCCTTGATACATTAAAATGGCCCAGAAATCATGGCACCACCCTGGCACCCTTTTTGGTCAATCAACACTTCACAAAAATTGACACATATAGGTTTCACACCAAAAATTCTCTCAGAATTGAGGAAAGGAAAATGTTAAACTTGTAACCCTATACAACAAATTCACAACTTGGAATGGGTTTTGTGGCATGGTTTGAGACCCATCAGAGCCGTGAACAGCATTTTGAAACCCATTCCAGTCTTTAATGGCCATTCACAACCCATTTTTGTTTGTGAGCAGACGTTCATGACTTGGATGGGTGGCAAATGGACTTTCACAACCTGTTTGTGGTGAGAAAAAAAGAAAAATAAAAAGGAATTGAAATAAATAAATAAAAAAAAAAACACCAAAATATATTTTTATCTTGAATTTAATTTATTGATTTATTTTTTATTTACATATTTATTTATTTGTATTCTTTATTTATATTTTTATTTCTAATTTAATTTAATCTAATTAATTAATTTATGGGAAATGTTAAATTCACGGCTCATTGAGCTGTTTACACAACTCTGTACATGGCTCAATGGGCCGTGTGGAAACCTTCACAACTCAAATGAGCCATGTGGCATGCTTCACTGCTCAAATGGGCTGTGTGGAATGCTACACAACTCAAATGGGCTGGGTGGAATGCTACATGTCCCATTTGAGTTGTACTGGATGCTAAACAACCAAAATCAAGTTGTGTAGCCTCCACTAAATAATAAATAATGAATAATAAATAATAAATAAAAAATAATAAATAAAAAATAATAAATAAAAAATAATAAATAAAAAATAAAAAATAAAAAATAAAAAATAATATAAAATAAATAATAAATAATAAATAAGATTGATATTAAATTCACGACTCTAACTGTGTGGTAGTCCTGTAGGGCCCTACATTTCTCAAATGAGCCGTGGGGGCGCAAAGCCAACTAAAAAGGGCCATTTCAAACATACGCAACCCCTGGGGGGTTGTGTAGGAGCCGTGTTTGGGGGTGCACAACCCCCCAGAAGTTGTGCCAGAACTTTGGGCACCCCCTGGACCACACTTGGGTTCTGTCAACCCAAATTTGGGATTAACACATACTTTGTGGGACTGTTGTTCCACACCTAGAAATCCCAAAGAGACATTAAAGTGAAACCAAAGTGAAATTAAAGTGAAACCAAAGTGAAATTAAAGTGAAACCAAAGTGAAATTAAAGTGAAAACCAAAATCATAAATCATATAAAATTCTACAAAAAATTCTTTCTCAACTCAAAAGTGAGCAAACTTTGTTCAATTGAAAGTTGGATTGAATACTGAAGTATACCATTGCAGTTTTCTGCATGGGAACAGTGGCAAGCCCTCCTTCTTCTGACATGGCTACGTGGAAGGTCTACATTGATAGTGCCATCAACAAAGCTTTGGAAAAAGAAAAAAAGGATTCGGGTAATGAAACATTGGAAGCCCCAATTGCATCCTCATCAAGGGTGACAATTTAAGAGCAAAAAGTTTCACAGTGGGATTTGACCTCTGATTGTGAGTAACATTTTATGTTACTGGTCTTTGCCGTATTTAATTTGATTGAAACTGATGGAGTGCATGCCATCAATATAACTATGTAACTATGTTAGATCCACTTGAACCACCTCCCTTGAGAGCTTTTCCTACTAGGTAAGAGGAAAAAAACTATTTTCAAACATAGGAAATGTAGCATGCTTACGCTTTAACAGTTTTCAACTCAAAGCGTGACCAATATGTGGATTTATCCTGCAATAGACATGGTTACTATTCAGGAAATTTTCTTACTAAATGGTCTAGACAAACTCACACAAGGAAGGTTGGGTGGAAGTTTTTAATCCATGCAAGTTGCACAAAGGCAGACCCCTTGTGGCGCCTCTTCTACCAAGAAACCCAGCATAACCATCAACCATGTGAACATCCCTCTGTGCATCCTCAACTGAGGAGAATCTTGGGTGTGGCCTTAGACAATCTAATAGAAGGCATGAATGATGGGATCAATATTTTATGACTTCAGAGAAAATTGAGCACGATTGATTGAAAGGATTATGTTGATGAATGGACAATCTATAACACTAAGCAGAAGGTAATGCTTGCAGAAATAAAGGGTAAAAGTTTTATGGAGGTACTCTATGAACAGCTTGAAGAAACAAGTTGGATTCACTAGTCAAAGTTCAGTGGAGAGAGTCACTTGGAGGCCCTTTACTTAGAACATCCAGAGGCAGTAAAGCTTTCAAAAAAAATCCATCATATTGCTATGTTGGATTGTAATTATAAGACAAACAAGTAAAAAACCCTACTATTGCATGTTGTAGGAATGACAGCCAATCCCAAAACTTTCACAAAAGCCCTTTTTTTATAACAAAAGAAATTTTTGATTTCTACAGTTGGTCTGTAAATGCATTAAAGGAGTTGGATTATGATCCTGAAAGAATTCCAAAAGTCTTTGTGACGGGCCATGAAAAATCTCTGATTTGTGCTATTGAATCTAGTTTCCCTGAGTCATCAAGACAATGTTGCACTTGGCACTTGTCTAAAAACATATAAGCAAACTTTAAAGTGCGCTTTGTTAATGACGTTGAAGGATGGAAAAGCTTTATGACTCTGTGGGAAAAGTATGGGGCCTCAAACACCAAGGAGGAGGCAGAGGTCAATGATGCGGAACTCAGAGTAGGTCTAAATCACTGCTTCTTATTCTTCCTAGTTTTGGGTTCTGACCTTTTGACTTGTATAGTGTTTCTTGAAAGACTATGAGGATGTACTCAAGTATATGGAAAATAAAATTTGCCCTATCAAAGAGACGTTTGTAACAGTGTGGACTTGTATAAACCCAGATTTTGGAAACAAAACAGCATCTTGGATTGAAGGGGCCCATGCAACTCTCAAACAATTCCTTGAAAACTCTTTGGGAAACCTGTTGGATTTTTGGAAAAGCCTTGACGTAAAATGTTTGAATCAAATTAAATCAGTTCATGCATCACTTTATAACTCTTGAATTAAGTTAGGGACAGTTCTTCCTCATTAAATGTTACCATTGGGTTAAAAATTGTCTTTAGAGGCAATTCATATTATTAGGGAAAAATTTGAGAAGTTCAAACATGATCATGATGGCAAAGTGTGCACCAAGTCATACTCCAAGACTATGGGTTTGCCCTTTTCCCACCAACTAGGTGACCATCTAGCATTCAGAGGATCCATGGTACCAAAAGATGTTCATCCTCAGTGGAGGTTGGACTATGACCCTTGCAGTTCTAGTTCTGTAAGTTGGCTTAAGTTGGCTTGTTCAATTTTTATTGTTCAAATAACTATGTGATTAATGATTCCTAATTCACTAATGGTTGATCCTTTTGAATTTTTCAAGTGCAATTTCAATGAAATGCTAAGCATTCCTCAGTTATGTGAAAAAGTGAATGCAATGATCTTGGAATCTCCAGATCATGAGCAAAGCGGACCATTGAATTATATCATTCAGAAGATTAAAAAATATTGATCAAAGCCAAGACTTGAACCTAAAGTCTTAAAATCAAGTAGGGGCAGTCCAAAATTGACAGATACGCGGAAAGAACCATCTTGTTTTGAGCTTGTTGGAAAACAACTCAAGGGGGAAAAAAGGACTAGAAGGGCTCCAAGCAAGAAAATACAAAAGATTGTAAGTCTTTTATTTTGGGATATGTTCATTTTTTTGGTTTAATGAACTTAGTTACCAACTAATAATGAATTGTTAGTCAAAGTTGTCAGAATCTGAATCTGAATTTCATAGTCCAGAGGAAGATACTGAAAGTGAATCAAAATCACTTAATTTGGAATAAGAATCCTCTTCAGAGGAAGAGACCATGCAGCAAAGCTCAACTAGGAGCTCATCTTTGGTGAGTATTTACTTAATTGATCTGATTAAAGAAATGAATACTAAGTTAGTTTTCATAATAGGAAACAAGCGTGAAACACCTCAATCAAATACCCAAGAAATTTCATAAGTTCTTGGGTGAGTTTTGGGATCCAATTGGAGATGTGAATTGCGGATTTAGAGTCATTGCTCAATCTCTTGGTAATGAATAACATGGTTGGTTTAAAGTTAGGAATGAAATGATTGAAAAATTAGAGAAACATAAAGCATGCTACATTAAGATGCTTGGTGGTGCAAAGGTTGTTGAAAATATTAAAAAAAGGCTTGATGTTGAAAACATCAATGAAAAGATTTCCTCCTCAAAATGGCTGGCTAAATTAGACATGGGTCAAATCATAGCAGACACATATTCCAAACCTATATGTTTCATTTCATTGGAGTCATGCAATAATTATACTCCAATGGAAAATGGTGTTACTGATCAATCAGATCCAATGTTCATTTCCTTTGTAAACAATAACCACTGTGTTCTATTAGTACTTGAGGGAGAAATGATTCCAACCCTTCCCATTGTAGCAAAACCACGTTCCTTCATTTCTAAAAAAGCCTCTGGTTGGGTTGATCATCTCAAAGATCAACTGCAAATGTATTCTAGACTGTAATAGACTTTGACTTCATTTCATCATTGGGTTTCATATAAATTTTAATTCTAATGCAGCTAACAAGTTCTGTCAATATCAAGGGTTATCACATTTTGAACATCATTATGTTGAGTTTTTTGAGTTAACATCATTATATTGAGTGTTTTGAATGAGAGTTTAATGGTACATAATTTCAACTTAAGTTGGGCTGATTCCATCACAATCTTAACTTAAGTTAAGCTTGGGATGGGATCAGCTTAACACAATTTGAACTTGTTTTTTTGGTGTTTTTACTTTAGGTCTTGTCAAAAGACTTGTATTTTTTTTGGAACGTTTAATTTAGGGCTGGTCAAAAGACTTCTTTAATTTTTGGGCCCTTTTACTTTAGAGCTAGTCAAGTTGAACTTACTTTAGGGCTTTTCAAGTTAGTTGTATTTTTTTTGGTGTTTTTACTTTAGGGCTTGTCAAGTTACTTGTCTTTTTTTTTTTGGTGTTTTTACTTCAGGGCTAGTCCAGTTACTTGTGTTTTTTTGGGTCTTTTTACTTTAGGGCTAGTCCATTGGATAGTACCAGTTTTTTTTTTTTTTGATTTATTTATTTATTTTTTTGTTTTTTTTAACCACAAAATGAACATTCTTTGATTTTTTGGTTTATTTCTGTTTCTTTGGAAGTTTTATTTAGTTTATGGGTTGTGTTAGTACCCTTTCATTCATATTGCTTTTTTTTTGCTCATTGCGGTCTGGTGCTGTTTGGGATGCCACACAACTACATTTTAGCCATGTACAACTCCACACGGCTTGGATGTAGTTGTGTGGAAGTCCACACAACGGCGGACCAGGCTGGGTGGGCCGCATGACTACTTGAGCCGTGGGGGGTTGTACACAGCTTGGATTGGACAGTGTGGCGTGCCACATGGCCCTTTTTAAACTGTGTGCACAGCTCAATGAGCTGTGGATTTAACATTACCCTAAATAAAAATACACAAAAAATCAAAAAATCAAAAATTGTTGACTGTCAGCCTCCTGGATGCCAAGACCCTTTCTGTCCTTTAGCTACCAGAGGTGATAGAATAAATGAAAAATAAATTATTTAATAAATGCAGAAAAAATCCATAAAATATTTGGATAAAGCTTATTGCAAGTTTAATTGGTTTGGATATGGTTTATTTTTATAAATCATTATAGATAAATTGATTATTAAATATTTTTGTAGAGGGGCCACAGTTATATTGGGGATCTTCAACACCTCTCTTCAGGGAATTCAGTATGAAAACACGTAGGCCTGGTTACTTTGGGACCTTTAGTTTAAAGGATATTTTGCCCAAAGATAATATGTATATAAAATACACTGTGGAGTGGCAGGGATTTTTAACCAAGCTTCCACAACAGAGAAAGGATAATAAGACCCACTGGTATATTATTAAATCCTTTGGGTACCTGTTTGGGATGTGCACTGATGGGTTAAACCTGTATACTGGGGTTATAAGGTTGTTCAGCAGTTTTAAATTGATAAAAGAGGGTTGAGGACAGATATTATTAATCAGACTAAAGCCATAAATGACTTAATTATCTATTATAATTATTTTATTACCTTGGCACAGTTTCTGGATGTAAATATAACTGGGTCTCTGGGTATCAATATCCTCTAAAGAGCTCTTTATTTATAGCTTTTTGAGTCCCAATACTGTCCTTCTGAGGGGCACAGGGGCTCAAAGGGAGGGACACTGGGGCTAGCAGGGTAACCAGTGGTAGCCTGTCACGTTTTCTTGGTGCTCTAACACGGGTACCATCTAATTCAACAGGGTATGGGAATTATTCTACTTTATAATTGATGTTTGGATGTGTGAATAACACTAATCTGTCTTTTTTATTTATTATTTAATTCATTATCCTTAGTAAATGTTCCCAGTAAGTTAATAATTATTTTAATAGACATTCCTAAGGATATTCTGATTTCAGGTGAGTTCTCATTATGTATTAAATATTTGGAATAAAGGCATGATATTGATTTTACTCCTTATTTTTGAAATTCAGTTGATTTACTAAAATAATTACTTAAAAATGTAAGTCATGAGTATTCATGTAATATTTTCACATCATAAGTTTTATTAGTATTTCACAAAAATGTTGATGTCTATAAATTCTCATAATAGTATATAAAAGTATTTTAATAGATTTTTAGAAGTATTCATTATCTTATTTTTGACATTTTTGGTACTTTGAATTATATTTAATAAAAAATATGTTGTGGAAACTTTTGAGGTTATCCCTCACGAAGTTGTCCCAAGTCACAGAGTTCAATGGTTCTAGCGTCTGTAAGACTCAAGGATGATTCCTGGTCCGGGAGAGAGAGAGTGAGATTCTAATCTTCCTTTTTCCTATTCCCCCCTCCTGTGTGTGTCCCCCTCCAACCCGTGCTGAGGGGAGAGGTATCTTATATCCCCTCCCCTCAGCCCTAACCTAATTACAAGCACAAAGACAAACTGAAAACCATGAAGAAGAAACCCTAGACCCAGAACCCTAACCCATCCCCCAACCCATACCCATACCCTATCCCTTCAGCTCGCCTGCCATTTTGAACATCCGGTTCGTCCTTCTGTGGCGCGGCCCTCTGCTGCGCGCTACCCAAAGTCCACCGCGCTTTCCCGTATCTGCCCGACGCGCCGTTGTGGATTTCCCATCCCGTGGCCGGCCTGCGCTTGCGTGCGGTTGTCCACGCATATAGCCCCGCTGTTGCCCCGCCTTTTCCTCCCCCGACTAACCGCCCAAGAACCTGGTTGGCCCAGCTCCATCTGTGAGTCGGATATCCAAGCGGATTGCGGCCCGCCTCCCCTAGTCAGGCCCGGCCCGCAGCCGCGTGCTCAATCCGCTGCGCCCCCTGCTGAGCCTTGCAGCAACTGCTGCTGAGCCCGCAGCGGCTACTGCTGAGAACCGGCGCACCCCCACTGCTGAGCCTAACCTATCAGATGCTGAGCGCGCAGGCCGCGACGCAGTTCCCAACCCGAGGCTATATAATGACACCACATCCCCCCCGACTTGAGTTCTGTCCCCAGAGGTCCCTTCCCATTGCTACCTTGACCACCTTTGCACCGTTCCCCCCTACCTACTCCACCTCACACACTCCGCCAATTCCCCTCCCCCCGCTTCATCGCCATCATGCTCCTATGCGAATTCTGCGCCCGGAACGGGCACGCGTGCTCAATTGCTCCTGGCCGACGCGCCTGTGTCACTTGCCATCGCGGCCATCATCGCTGCTCACTTAGTGACGGCATCCCCCAAGCCCCCCCCAATCCGGCCCTCGCCCCAGGCCGCGCAAGAGGGCTCGTTGGGACTCATTTGTAGTTTCAGATGACGACGCTATCTTGGAGGACTTGTGGACTCCGCCGGGCTCCCCTCATTGCTTCCCTCTGCCGAGCAAGGGTTGCGACTCGGCTTCCCCCCTCCGCCGCACGGGACCGCCGCGGAAGGAGGACTTCTTGTTTGTCAATGACTATTGGAGGGCCCTGCGATTCTGGTTGGACCGCGTCCGGATGAGGGAAGGCGCGAGGGACCCGCAACTCAATGAAATTCTCCGGCGTTGCGCTGCTGCGGCTTCAGGTCCTCCTCTGGCACCTACGCCGGCTCCTCCCCCCCTGGCTCCACGAGGCACTCCACTGCCACCGGCGTCACCAGCGGTCTTGGATGAGAGGCCTACTACCCCCAAGGTCCCTCCTTGGCCGTCCCCAATCCTTATCCCGTTATCGCCCTCAGCTGAGCCAAGCCCTCCGCCCAATGCCCCGGGGACCCCCTCATCACCCCCTTGCTCATTCGGATCAAGTCCCGTCCCGGCACCGGCACCGCCTTTCCCCAGCCCTCCCGAGATTCCGGACATCCCAATTGTAATCGCACTCCCGGCGTCCCGCTTTGAGGTTCTTGCGGAAAGGTCGACAACAATGCTTAGGGATTACCTCGCGACCCCCGGCGCCCAATCCTCAGAATCCCGACGCGTGCTCCTGGCATCTTTCCGGGCCTTACTGGCGTTGTCGAGGGCGGAGATGGAGGATATGATGAAGATGGCTTAGGCGCATTGCCCCCCACTCCCCTTCTCCCCTTTTTCTTCATCCATCTTTTGTTGTACCGCGCTTCCCCTATTCCTAGAGAAATACATGTCTTCTGCGTGAGGTCCTATCTTCCAAGAAAAAGTGTGCAACCGCGCTTTGTGAGAATGAGATTAAGATTGAGGTCCGCGTCCGTGCGCCGCTTTGTGAGTGAGATTGAGATTTACCAGCCATTCCAAAAAGGGGTACCTGGACCGC
Source organism: Puccinia polysora (assembly GCA_025617555.3). Classification (NCBI taxonomy): domain Eukaryota; kingdom Fungi; phylum Basidiomycota; class Pucciniomycetes; order Pucciniales; family Pucciniaceae; genus Puccinia; species Puccinia polysora. Next base: position 396,417 of record CM062617.1, on the reverse strand, counting down.
CCCAGACGGACTGCCACACAGTTCCCCATACCCGTACTACAAAACAAACAAACACCGTGCGGACAGCGCGCGCTCACAACCACAAGTATAAGGGAGGAGAGAGGGGAAACGAACATTCTGGGGTGTCTAGTCATTCCGGCTGTGAACCCGCTAGAGCACCCCCTTACCAAGCTAAGCTTTTAACCATTTCCACACCGTCCCCGTCCATTGCGCCCGTCCGTTGAAGAAAGAAACAGGAGAGAAACAGAAAAGGAGGAAGGAAAACAGCCCGCATCCAAAGAGGAGAAAGAAATATTCTATATTTATTATTTTTATTTTTATTTATTTATTTATTTATTTTTTTTGCAGACCTCTTTGTCCCGCCATCCGTGCGCAGGGCTTGTCCTTGCGTTTGCGGACCCGATGTCACGCCGTGCCCGCGTACCTGCAATAAATAAACCATAGCCAGTACCAATCCAAAACCAAGTCCAAACCAAAACATAAGGAGACAAACGTTCTGGGGTGTCTAGTTGTCCCGGCTGTGAACCGGCTAGAACACCCCCTCACCAAATCAAGCTTAACCACCTAGCGCCCCCCCCAGCTTGACAGCTGTCCCCAGCAGTCTGCAACCTTTGACTTCTCCGGGGTTGCGCATTGCGCGCCGGTTCTTTGCTACCCAAACGCTCCGCGTCGTCGCCCGACTCCGGGACTGCCTTGCCCCCGGACCCCAAATCATCGCCCGCCGTTTTGTCAAAGGAAGTGGAACCGCGCGCAAAGAAGCGTTTCACATGCAAAGCCGCGGCCTTCCGTTTAAGCGGCGCCCCGTCCAATTCCTCAAGCTTGTAGCTGCCGCCCAAGAACTTAGAGGCCACGCGGTACGGCCCGTTCCACTGGTTGGCAAAAAGCCGGCCCCACTGGGATTCCAGACTCCGATTATACAGCAGGACCAGGTCCCCCTTCCGCAGCGGATCCCAGAGCCAATGGGAACAGCGCTTGTCCCAATAGCGGACGGACGCCGTCCGGGTTTTCTTCAAACAATCCGCGGCCCTTCTCAAGGTCTCCTCAGGCCTAAAGAGTTGCTCAGCCCGCGCCTCGACCAGATCTGCGGACGTTTTGACCTTCCACCAATCCACGCCCAAGAACGTGTTCAGCTCGATGTCCACAGGAAGCACAGGCCGCTGCCCGTAGAGTAGCTCGTAAGGCAAATACCCCGTTGAGCGCTTCACGGAGATCCAATCGGCAAAAAGAACCGCCGGGAGCGCCACCTGCCACCTTTTGCCGTCCTCACCACACATTTTCACCAGGGCATCCTTGATTGGCTGATGCCCCCGCTTGATCATCCCCACGCCCTCTGGGTAGTACTCCGTCACGCGCCCAAATTTTGCTCCACAACTCTGCACCAGCGTCACCAGGCATCCCCAAAACTCTGCCCCTCCGTCAACGGTGACCAAGCAAAGCAATCCGTAGCGCGCAAACCATTCCTCCTCCAGAAACTGAGCCACCTTTTCCGCCGATAGCTTCACTAGGGGCCTCGCTTCCACCCACCTAGACAGATCGTCATGCGCAACCAGCAAAAACGCAAACTTGCCCACCTTGATGTGGACCACATCTAGCAAAACGCGCCCAAACAGCGCGTCCTCACCCATTAGGTGGCCAACCTCCTTGGGCAGACCCAAGCTTTGCCCCTGGCAGGCCTCGCACGACTTCACCCAATTTCCCACTGCGCGGACAATCCCCGGCCACCACAACCTTGCTTTCACCCTTCTCTGCGTCTCGACCTCACCCCGGTGACCAAGGTTGTTGTGCAGAATTCGTAGGATCACCTCTTGGTTGGCCCTAGAAGTTGCAACAACAAGAGGCACGGAACCACTCTGCCGCCATAACTTACCATCCTGTAAGTAGAAGTTCAGAACGTTACACCTCACCCACCGGACGACCGCGCCCGCCGTGCCCTTGGGGAACCGGAGATCCTGCAAATAAGAGCACAAGACCGCGTAACGCCCTGACTGACACAACGGAAGACAAATCGCCGCCTCCGCCATTCCTACCCAAACAAACGGCGCTTCCACGTCCAAGGGTTCCGCCCCCTCGTAGGGATTGTCCCGCGGGTACCGCAACAGCGCGTCCGGCATTGTGAACGCCTTTCCTGGGATTTGTACCACGCTAAAGGAGAATAACTTGAGAAACGCTACCCACCTGGTCATGGGCGCGTTTGGCAGTGTTGGTGAGTTAATCATTCGCGCCAAGGCCTCCGCGTATTTCCAGACAAATTGACGGATCGCGGGCGCATCCTCCAGGACCGCGCCTCCGTAGTCCGTTCTGGGGCCTTTAATGCCAGCGTTGTCAATGAAGATTTGCATGCCTTCCGGAAGATTGTCACGTAGTATCCAGGTCATTTGGGCTTGGTAGACCGCCACTGAGTTGGTCACACCTTGCGGTAGCCGCGTCAGCTGCATCCTCCCTAGCCCGGTCTCAAACGCCATCAGTGGCCGCGAGTCAGGGTGGAGTTGTTGCTGGTCATATCCCCCCATTATGTCCACCAGCCCGTAGAAAGCGCGCCCGGCCATTGACTCCAGAAATTCTTCCACACGCGGGGGAAGCCCCACGTTGCAAATAGTGAACGAATTGAGCCTCTGAAGGTCGTGAACAATCCTTAGCGACTTCCCATCCTGTTTAACGACCGCAAAGATAGGACTCAAATAGCTTGACGTGGACTGCTTGTAAAGCCCTGTCCTCACACGCTCCCGTACCAGCTCCAGAAAGGGTTCCCAAACGGTACGGGGGATTGGAATTGGCTTGATTTGCCACGGTTTGTGAGGTACAGTGGGAATAACATAAGGGTCCCCAATCTCGCCTCTCAACAACCTGCGCTTGTCCGGTCCGAAGGCAAGCGCCTTTTCCCTCAGCACCAATACCGATACCAGAAGATCCCTTTCCTCAGCACTCAGCCATCCTGTCAGTCCAAAGTTAAGGGCATCCACCCGCTTGTCCGTGATTCGCGCCAACCGCGTTATCCATCCATTCTTCCCAAGGGGCGTCTCCCACGGGTCCCGGGACCACGCGATTGGTCGTAAGGGTCCGTTGAGTCCCTGAGGCATTGGCTCATTCCGTGGCCAGACTTTTCGCGCCACCGGTTTGTACTTGCCCGTGTTGCACCGCGCCATCCAGACCCAGCCGTCACTGTTGTAAGTCCTAGTAATAACCAGACTGGGGCTTTTGCCTTTGCTCACAACTGTGGCACAATGATAGGGTTTTCAAAGCGTAGAGCCTTCCGGCAATGCATACTGAGGAATGGAACTTACTTCTGGCGCCTGCGCCCTATGCGCGCCCCCCTCCACCTGCTCCTCACCTGTCGGCCGCCCGTGCTGAGCCGGAGCTTGCCCCGCACAGTAACCGCGGCCGACTAGGAAAAATCCTCCGCAGGGTGACCCTTGCGGTCAGCCCCCGCGCCGGACTCCCCGTTGCCGCCAGACACTGGGTCCTGTACCCATCTCCCTTGCCTGTGATTGCAGATTGTCGTCTTGAACCGCGCTCCGAGTGGGTCTTTGATGGTCAGCGCCTCCGTTCCTTCCTTGGCGTTGAAGGCCATTTGAGCTCGGAACCCAAACATAAATGGCCGACCTAGAATCACATCTCTGCATTCCACTGAGAGAAATGACAGGGGCTTACAAACCTTTGCGACTTCCACCTCCTCCACCTCTACTACTCCATCCACGCGGCATTCGCTGCCATTTAACGCCCAAAGGCCCATCGCGCACTTCCTCCACACCAGGCCAAGCTTGTCCACCAACCTTGACGGAAGCAAGTTGACCATTGACCTGCTGTCCACCATTGCCCACACCTTCCGCCCCGCAATAGTCATTGCAACATAAGCAAGCGGGACAGATACCAACTTTGACCGGCACGGCTAGGGATCCGTTTCCTCCTCAGCCACATTAACTTGCTGAACCGTTGTCGGCACCCTGCCCTGACCGCAATCTTTTAAGGCCTGGACCATCTTGTTGACAACCGCAGGGGATACTGCCGCTAGCTCCCATAGGGTCAGAGGTATTGGTGAGTTGTTCCCCATCACCCTTTGGACGATGTCCGCAGCCTTCTTCTTCCCCGCAGGATTAGTGGGCACCCCGTCCGACGCTGGTACGCACGCGACTGGCTTTGGGGCTATTAGTCGCTCATCGACATCCATTGCGATCCGCTCGTTTGTTGCCAATGCCCTGACTTTGGCCTCCACTCTTGGCGCTACCCAGATTCCAGGCGCGGTGACGATCCCGAGCAAGACCCAGGCGGTCTTGGCTTTAGCCTTTGCTCTTTCCCGCACTTGCACCATTGGTGGCGGCTTGTCCTTGGTCAGATCCACCAATTCACCTGTTGGGAATATGTACGTCATCCCAGATGTGCAAACAAGCCCCTCGTCCATGTCTCAAGTGAGGTTCTCACAAGCCGACTTCTAGTGCCCTCTCTCCCCGCAATATGAACACCGCGGCAACCCAAACAACCCGGATGGTCTGCTGGGGGGCTGGAAACCTTCTACCATGTGAGGCGGTACTGCGCGCGGTTGAGAAGGAGCCGCCGGAGACGGTGCGGCTGTTGGAGCTGTGGGAGCCAATGTCCAGTTGAGGAAAACCCTTATGTCCCGCAGAATCTCCGTCATCTCTCCGACTGATGGTCCCGCAGATTGTTGGGAAAGTCCGGCATGAGAAGGCATCGGCGGCCGCACGGCCGAGGTTTGGTTGGGGACCGGCGCCGAGATTGTGACCAATTTCTTGGAAGAAGACGTGTACGTTCATGCTGTATCCGCAATGAGCTTGTCCAAATCAATTTTGCTCTCCACAGCTTCACGGATAACCAAAAGATTGGGAAGAATCGCGACACTTCCATCCAGCAACCTCTTAAACAGACCGTGGTCATACAGGTATTGCTGCACTCTGGAACGGAGCTGTGGGGCGAGACCCCCCAGAAACGCCCGCTTCATGGAACCCGTCTGGCCCGCAATGACCTCGTTCTTCGCCAGGTAGCTGTAGATTTGCTTGAACTTTGACATATATTCCACTAATCCTTTGCGCGATGGCACCCCGCCATTCTTGCTTGCTTCCTCCGCGGCTCGATCAAAGTTGCTTTCTCGGAACCGGGGTTCCCGCTTTCCCCACCTTGCCAACATCTTGCTTTTCAACTTCCCCCAGTCTTGCCTCTCGTAACCAATCATTTCCTCCACGTCCCGCAGCTTCTCCTCCTTGGTAATGAACAGCACAATGGTCCAAACCTTATCCGCGCCCAAAGCGCCCTCCAAATCCGCAATCCCTTTGAATCTAGAAAGAAACCGCTCAACGTCTGAGGTACTGAACCAAAGGTGAGGGAAATGCCTCGGCCTCAACCAAACGCGGCAAGGGGCCTCTGCCGCCATGTCCGATGACCCTTCCAAGGGAGGAGCAAACCCTCTAACTCTGGGAGCATGAGCGGATGGCGGCGGAGGGGGTTGAGCAGCAGGAACGGGAGTCAAACGTAGAGGATAGGGAAGGGGAGCATTGGATCCCAGAGCGGTTGTTGGCAACATCCTGCGTTATCTTTGAGAGACTGAGAACGGATCAAAGTTCCCGGCCAGACCCCTAGATGTGGAAACTTTTGAGGTTATCCCTCACAAAGTTGTCCCAAGTCACAGAGTTCAATGGTTCTAGCGTCTGTAAGACTCAAGGATGATTCCTGGTCCGGGAGAGAGAGAGTGAGATTCTAATCTTCCTTTTTCCTATTCCCCCCTCCTGTGTGTGTCCCCCTCCAACCCGTGCTGAGGGGAGAGGTATCTTATATCCCCTCCCCTAAGCCCTAACCTAATTACAAGCACAAAGACAAACTGAAAACCATGAAGAAGAAACCCTAGACCCAGAACCCTAACCCATCCCCCAACCCATACCCATACCCTATCCCTTCAGCTCGCCTGCCATTTTGAACATCCGGTTTGTCCTTCTGTGGCGCGGCCCTCCGCCGGGCGCTACCCAAAGTCCACCGCGCTTGCCCGTATCTGCCCGACGCGCCGTTGTGGATTTCCCATCCCGTGGCCGGCCTGCGCTTGCGCGTGGTTGTCCACGCATATAGCCCCGCTGTTGCCCCGCCTTTTCCTCCCCCGACTAACCTCCCAAGAACCTGGTTGGCCCAGCTCCATCTGTGAGTTGGATATCCAAGCGGATTGCGGCCCGCCTCCCCTAGTCAGGCCTGGCCCGCAGCCGCGTGCTCGATCCGCAGTGCCCACTGCTGCTGAGCCCGCAGTGGCTACTGCTGAGAACCGGCGCACCCCCACTGCTGAGCCTAACCTACCAGATGCTGAGCGCGCAGGCCGCGAGGCAGTTCCTGACCCGAGGCTATATAATGACACCACAACGTATAAAGGTTATTTAAGTATTTTTATATAATTTTATGTATTTTTAGACTATCTACTATCAACAGGAACATTTATGACCTATGTAGAATTTTCCCATGTAGGTTTTAGCATGTTTATGCAGTACCTAGGTTTCTCAGGCCCCCTGTCACTTTTTCAACCCGTATTCCCGCAGCTGCGTACTTGTCAGAGGCCTGGGGCTGCGTACAAAACTTTGACAGATTGAAATAGCTGTAGCCCAGCCGTGCAGGGGTGCATTGGCTGCCGCACCTGCGTGCGGGAATTGTGACAGAACACATTTCCATCTGTAACTGCTAAAATATACACAAAACCTCAATTCTGACTGAATTTTAGGTGTAAAACCTACACGTGAAAATACATGTGAAATATTTAATTTTCCAAAAGGTTCAATAGTGGTGCCGTGGTATTTTGGTCTTTCTTTTCCTTAATTATTTAAAAATATAAGGAGTTGGATTTCAAGGGTGGGGTCAGTGAGTGACCCTACCTAATTTTGGGTGGAAAATCCATTTTGGCAATAATATTTATGATTTTCCTTATCCTTCTTAGGTTAATCTTATTATTATTATTTTTATGTTATTTCTGTTACTTTTTCAACTTGCTCTGCAATAGTAGCAAGATGACATTGACTTTTTGGTTAAAAAAAACAAAAAAATGTAAAATAAAATAAAAATAAGTAAAAATAATTTAAAAAAAAATGAAGACAACCAAAACATCAAAAAAAAGTTGATTGTTTGATCAAAATTGAAAACAAATTAAAAAAGAAAAAAATCAAGAAAATACAGGTTCAACTTGACTAGCCCTCAAGTAAAAACACCAAAAAAAAATTCAACTTGTGTTAAGCTGATCCCATAGCAAGAATTGAAAATAATCCTTATGATTGGATCAGCACAACACAAGTTCAACTGACTTACCAACAAAATCTCATTTAAAAAACTCAAAATCATGATTTTAACTCAAAACACTCAACATAATTATTTTTAAAATGTGATAACACTTTATATTAATAGAATTACAAGATCAGAATCAGAACCCAAACCCAAATGATGAAATTAAAATGATGTCTATAAATTAGAAAACAGATTGAGTTGATCTTTGAGGTGATCAACCCAACCAGAGCAATTTTCAGAAATCATGGAACATTGTTTTGAAACTATGGCTGGGATTGGGATCACATCTAACTTGAGTAAAAGCTGGACCCAATGGTTATTATTAACAAATGAAATGAATGTTGGGTCTGATGCTTCTTTTACACCCATCTTCATAGGAGTATAAGTACAACATGAATCCAATGAAATGAAAACTTTGGGTCTTCCATAAGTATCAGCTATTATTTGATACATATCCAACTTTGAAAGCCATTTTGAAGAGAGAATCTTTTCATTGATGTTATTAACATCAAGTATTCTTTCTTTCTTTTAAACATTTTTAATGCCTCAAATGGTCTTAGAATACCATGTCTTATTTTTCCTCAATGTTTCAATCAATTCATTTTGTACATGAAACCATCCATTCTCATCATACCCAAGTGATTTAGCGATGACTCTAAATCCACAATTGCCATCACCAACCGGATCCCAAACCTCCCCCAAGAACTTATGTAATTTCTGAGGTATTTGATTGAGGTAATTCAGTTTTTGTTCCTGAAATCAAAAATTCATTAGCCAAAATCCTAATCTCATTAAAGAAATTGATAATCACCAAAGATGAGCTTCTGTTTGACTCCTCCATTTCTTCTTCCTTTGAAGAGAGTTCCCAGTCCAAATGAAGAGAAGCTAATTCACTTTCAGTCTCATCCTCTGAACTATGAAATTCAGATTCTGATCCTGCAGACTTTGACTAAAAATTATCATCATATCATCATCAGTTCATTAAACCAGAAAAATGAACATTTCACAAAAGAAAAGACTTACAATATTTTGTATTTTCTTTTTTGGTGCCCATCTAATTCCCTTATGCCACTTAATTTCCTTTTCAACATGTTTGAATCAAGAAGTATCTCTGCAGGTATCTGTCAATTTTTTCTGACCTCTACTTGATTGCAACACTTTTGATTCAAGTCTTGGTTTTGATTGATAATTTGTGGTCTTCTGAATTAGTTACTTCAACATCTTGTGGTGATCTTGTTCAGGATATCCCAAGATAATTGCATTGAGCTTTGCATGTAACTGAGAATTGTTGAGCATTTAATCAAAATCAACCTTTGATAATTCAAAAGGATCAAACATTAGTAAATAGGAATCATCCATCAAAAAGCATTAATCACAAAGTGATTTGAAAAATCCAACAATCCAACTTAAACCAACTTACAGAACTAGAACTGCAAGGGTCATAATCCAACCTCCACTGAGGATGAACATCCTCAGGTACAACAGATCCTCTTGATGCTAGTAGTTCAACTTTCTGGTGGGAACAGGGCAAACCCATAGTCTTGTAGTATGACTTGGTGCACACTTTCCCATCATGGTTCCACTTTAATTTTTCAAATTGTTCCACAACAATTTTAATTGCCTCTAAAGACAACTTGTATCCCAACATTAACATTTCAGTGGGAATAACTATTCCCAACTTTATTCAAGAGTTCTAAAGGGAAGCCTGAACCAATTTAATTTGATTTGAAAATTTTAAGTCTAGGTTTTTCCAAACATCCAACATGTTTCCCAAAGAATTTGCAAGGAATTGTTTGAGAGTAGCATGGGCCCCTTCCACCAGAGACATGGTTTCATTTCCAAAGTCAGTTTTTTTGCAATTCCAAGCTGTTAAAAACTTCTCTTTGATACAGAAGATGTTATTTTCCATTTACTCAAGCACATCCTCATGGTCTTCCAAGAAACACCTTATACAAGTCATAATGTAAGCACCCAAAACTAAGAGGATTAACAGTAGAGGCAGTGATTTGGCCCTCACTCTGAATTCTGCATCATTGACCTCTTCCTCCTCCTTGGTTTTAGAGGCCCCATACTTTGCCCACAGAGACATAAAGCTTTTCCATCATTCAACATCATTATTAAGGAAAAATTGAAATTTTACTTGTATGTTTTTAGACAGGTGCCACAAACAACACTGTCTTGTTTACTCAGGAAAACTATGTTCTATAGCATGAATAAGATCTTTTTCAAGAATTTGGGAAGTCTCTCAGAATCAGAAGCCAGCTCCTTTAGTTATTTTAGAGAAAAACTGTAGCAAAAAAACATTTCTCTTGTCATAAAAACAAGAGATTTTGTGAAAGTTTTTTTGGTTGGCTGTCATTCCTACAACATGCAATAGGGGGATGTTGTACTTAATTTTTTTACAAGTACAATCCAACATAGTCATATGATGGAATTTTTTGCAAAGCTTTAATGCATCAGGGTGAGCCAAGAATAGGGCCTCCAAGTGTCCCTCTCCACTGAATTTTGCTTGCCACTCAAAAAACTGTCCAAAATTTTGATTTAATTGATCAATATATCCTTGGGGATGTCTCAAACCCCAAAAATTTGGATTTATCTCAGGTTTTAATAGAAAACCACCAAGACCCCCCATATTGCCTAATAAGTAAAATCTCAAACCTAAGAAGGCTCTATTACCCTCTAAATTGAAATTACATAATCCTTAAAATTAAATAAAAATCAAAATAATAGAATAAACACAAGAAAATATGAATCATTATTTTTTAACCTAGTTTCAAAAAATAAGCTTACATTTTTTGGAATCTAGCTAATCTAGATTTCTAAAGACCACAAAATATATCAAGAGATCTGTAAATAGAATAATAAAAATTTTAAAATGATCAGCAGATGCTGGAAAATCAATAAAAACCCACTACTGGTCACTTTATTCAACTATAAGTAGCAAACAAGTAAATTACATGCAGGATCAACAAATTAACAAATTAAGAAATTCACAGATCCTGATCCAAACAATCATGCACTGATCCTACAGATCTAGGATCAGCTGAGCTACAGCACCAAGGGGTAGCGCCAAACCAGCTCTGAATGGCTTGCTAGCCTCAGCAAATGAGACTAATCCTCTCTATATCTCCTGAGGAAGCTCTCTGAAGCTAAAAAGGTATTCATAGATTACCTCTTTTGAATAATTTTCCTTCCAGGATTCATCAGTTATCATGCAGACACCATCCCATCCATGATGAAGTGGTTATACAGAGATAAGCAAGTGATTTATGGCCTCACTCTTGAATATAATATTTTTAATCCATAGCCACCATTATTTTTTGCATTGAAAAATAAATCATCAAGCACCCCACCTTTGATTTGAAACCTTTCAACTGTGAACCATTGCAGGCACCCAGCAAATTAATGCCCAAGGTAGTAAGTTATTTTCCTCCTACTCTGTCCTGTTTTCTAAAATATCCCATCCATACCACCATTTTAGTAGGTAATACTCCCTTATTGTTAATTTTAAAGGTCCTCATCATTCCAGGGTAACAGATTAAATTTTAATCTCCTGGGGAAGAGGTGCCAAATACCCTGAGTCTATATAAACTGTGGACCCTCTTTTTTCATTTATTATCATATTGAAAAACCTCAAACCAAAAAATTTAAAACTTGCACAAATACCAACCATATTTATCCTTTTGGAGATTGGTTATTGTTTATTTTCAAAAGAATATTTTCATTATTGAACTTTATCACTTCTATTAGATAAAAAACTGCAAGTTTCCTGCTATCTAGGAGCTGAAAAATTTGTTTCTGGCTTGGAAATATCCCAAGATTATAATATTTAATTATTATTTTCCTTGGAAAATGAATTCAATGTAAAAATAAGTTAAAAATACTTATTTTAAATCCTTTTTTTTTAATTCTCTCTGTAGTGGATTTTTTTTATAAATATATATATATATATATATATATATATATATATATATATATATATATATATATAAAAGAAAAAAGCAAAGAATTGATTAAATATTATTTGAATATTTTTAGAAAAAGAAAAGAAGAATACCTCAGAAACTTTCCAAATACTGGTTGGGACACTGTAACCCCTGAAAAAAAGCAAGAAAGGCATACTTATTACAAACAAGAAGCAGAGAAAGAGAAAAAATTAAAATTAGAAAGACTCATTAATTTTAAATCTTTACTTAGGCAGTTTAAAGCCTTGAAATTTTACAGAAATAATATCTTCTTCCAAAAAAAAAAAGCACACAATGGAACCCACTCAAAAAACTTTCCAAAATCTTGATTTAATTGATCAATATATCCCTTGGGATGTCCCAAACCCTGAAACTTTGGATTTATCTTAGGATTTAATTGAAACCAACCAAGACCCCCCAATTTCCCAATAAGTAAAATCTCAACCCTCAGAAAGCTCTTGTACCCTCAAAATTGAAATTAAATGATTCTTAAAATTAAATAAAAATCAAAATAATAGAATAAACACAAGAAAATATTTACTATTATTTTTTAACCTAGTTTCAAAAAATAAACATATATTTTTTTGGAATTTTTAATGCTATTTTCTGAAACAGGCAAAAAACCTAAGCCACTGGCAGAGCACTGTCCTATGGATCTCTTCTTTGAGGAACCCAAAAAATCAAGGATGCCAATCACAAAAGAAATGAGGGGGTTGAAACTACAACTGAAGTGTTGGACACCCTGGAGAAACCCTCTGCGGCAAACAACTCAACCAAATTAACATTGGAGATTTTTGAATCTCTGCCCAAATCATCCCAGGTGGCTTATGCTTCAATTCTGCCTCCCCAGCTGGACTCATCCAAGGAGGAAAAGATCAGTCAACTGTTCAAGGAAAATGTGGTTTACTTGGAGAATTTTAAGGCATCTCCAACCCAAGGGCAGTTTCCAGACATGAAACAAGCCATCTCCAAAGCCAAAGCCACACAGATAGCTGTGCAGAAGATGATAAAAAGAAAAGAAGTAGAAACTTATGTGCAGAATTGGAATCCTTGATACAAATTGGCTGAATTAAAAGGAAAGGACTCTAAAAAGAAGAGTTCCTCCCTTTACCACAAATTAAGGGGAACATAACTTAAATATTGGGACAAGATTATATCCTTATCCCAAAATTGGAAGAAAGTTTACCATTTTTAAATGGACCTAATGTTTTTTCTTTCACCAATGATGTAAGGCATAACTTCAAAATTGTTAGCAGTAACCTTGATGGTATTTATGAGCATTTATACAAATTAACTTTCAATTTCTTCAAGATATATCACTCCCAACCTGTACAAGTGAAATTCCATGAAATTTATATGTTTTCCAACCAAATGAAAGAAACAAAAATTCAAGTTAAAGTATCTCAGGTCAAAAATATGGAAGCTTCTTTTTCAACCATCCAAGAAGATCTCCTCCTCTCAGTCCAGCTTATAAAGGAGTATCTTATAAATTTAACTAGCACTTCTATTTCCCATTTAAACAGAAAAAATATATTTAATGAGTCATAAGGTTGATTTTCAACTTTTTATGGTTAAAAATGATCTTGGAGATCTCAAAATAAGTCTACCCAACCCTTGGGGGAGTACAACAGAGGAACTAAAACCTCCCATACTTACCACTATGCCTAGTGCACCACCCAGACCTAGAATGCCTAGAAGTTACACCTTTAGGCCTAGTCCTACACCCAAAGTAGAAAAAGCATTAAAATTACTTCCACCCATAACTGAATGGCCAAAATTATCTGTATAGTTAGAATATAACCATATCAGCTCCATAAAATTTATGGATTACACTCTAGCATCTTATTAAATGCCAGAAGCTATTTCTGTAGTGAGACTAACCAGAATTTTTGAAGGATTTTGCCTTGAATTTTTCATCAGTAAGAGGGAAGCAGTAGGCTCACTATACTTAAATTCTTGGAAAGAAATGATTAAAGAACTTTTTTGAACCAGAATCTGGAAAAGAAGGATTATGAATACCTTTTAATAATCCCACTTTGACCCCTCCAGAGATGAAAATTCTGTAAAAAAAGAAGAGATTAGAATGCTTCTGTCCTGAAGCTGATAGATAGGATTTCAGTGAAAGAATCCTTAACCTCTTTTCTGTTAACCTCAACCACAATGTGAGATCTAGGATTCCTATGGATTCTGACCTTCAAACCCTTATCAGTGTTCTTGAGAAAGTAATAGACATGAATGGGTTAGAAAAGAAAGTAACTAGACCTAGAGAATCTAAACCCCAGAATCAGGGAAGATTACAGTGTCAAAAACAAATAAACTAAAAACCTTGTTTTACCTGAAAATAAGAAACCTTCAGAAAATAAAGAAAAGGTATGCTGGAGTTTCAAACAAGCAGTTCACCTCAGGCCAGATTTTGCTTTACCAAGAAAAAGGATTAATTCAGTGGAAGGAAAAGAAACCGATCAACCCAAACCTGAATATGATGATACTGAAGGGTCAGTATCAGATTGTGAACTCATTATAACTAATCCCATCAATGTCATAGAAGGGAAAATAGAATCTTCTCTTTACATAAACCTTGTTAATAGAGACCTCAACTTACCTCAAGGTTTGTTTGATCTAGTAGGTAATAATTTATCTTTCTCTACAGCTTATCATCCACAAACTGATAGTATAGCTGGAAGGATGATAAAAAATTTAGAAGAAATGATGAGAAGATATTGTGGATATTGCATTGAATTCAGGAAAATGATGGTTACACACATGATTTGGTATCTTTGTTTCCAGAATTACAGTTTCCTTGTGATTTAATTAAAAATAAAAAAACAAGATATCACCATTTCAATTAGAGAGAGGCTGCATTCCACACATGCCAAAAGATATGCTCCTCAGAAAAAGCATCATTTGAAATCCTTCAACTGATTGCTTTAGACAAATTATGATCAAAGCTGAGAAATATTTAAGTAGATGTGTTAGTGAGAAAGTAGAATATGTCAAAATTAGATGGGATAGAACTCAAAAATATCATAAAATTAAGATTATAAACAATGTTAAAGATGTAAGACTTTATCTAGTCAGGCTTAACAATAAGTTAGCTGATAGTGGCTTGTGGCTAGAATCAAAAGACATCAAGAACTCTGAAGTAGTATCAAGTAGATATAGAGCTTCTAAGAGGGTTAAAAATTCCTCTTAAGAGTAATTTTATTTTTGGATCTAGGGAGTGTCAGCCATAGGGCAAATATAGTTGTTCAAATGTCTGCAATACTTGCATTTCATGTTAGTACGGTGGATAAGTACTGGGCTCACCCCAAAATTATCTGAAAAAAAGCCTGTTGGTTTAACCCACCATAGAACCCAGAATAAATTATCATGGGATTCTTCATAATTTTATAATAAATTCTGATAATATCTTATAAATTTTATAATTATTTTTTAAAGTATTGATTATGGAATGAAAATATTGATAATAAATATTATCAAGAAGGGGATACCATATGAATTTTAACTAATCAAAAAGTACCTAGATGGTTTCAAACCAGGAGAATATAGATTCATATTACATCCCATTCCTTTGGGGATAATTATTCTATAATCCATATCCTATGGTATAGATAAATTTTATAAAAATTAATCTTATTATTATTTGATATTAATTAACACCTTGTTAAGCTCAAAATTTCTTGAAAATTCATCCACAAAGAGAAAATTAACCTTAAATTTATGGAATAAACCTACTAGGAGGATTTCCAAGAGACACACATACTTTATATGTATAATTACTGCCAAGATATATGGTTTTGGTGGATAAACACCTGCAGGGTTATGTGTATGAGGTTTTTTTTATTGCTTTATACTTGCTCTGAGGCCCCTTAACAGTAAATATGATTTATATTTAAGTAATAAAATTGAGAAAAAAACCTTCTGGGGTGTAAATCAAAACCTTAGATTGAATATCCCCCCCCAACAAGTATTAGTCCCTTATTTATCATTGAGGATGATTCAATGGGGTTTGAGAGCTTGAGTACAGAACCAGGGAGAGCCTAGAGATCCCATGATGATTACCTGCTTTCCCTGAGGGCTCCTGTTACCTTAAAAGAGGAGAGTCTTAACACTATGACCCCTTCCTCACTTATTTATTTATTATTGATCCAGTATACAGCAAGAGTTAAAAAGCCCACCTAACTTAATCTCAAGAAGGAGATTGACTGGGGCCTTAAACCTTAGTATCAAGATCATCAAGTAATCAACTCATTAAATTTAAGTTTGAGTGGGAAGTCCTTTTGATTTTAACCATTTATTGTTACTATAAAGAGTGTGAGTTTTCTGTTGTAAAGAAATCTCCTTTGAGAATTATCTAATTAAGTCCGTACCCTTCTGTCTTTAAAGATACTTGAAGTGGCTTTATTACTCATAATACTCTAATATTCTTTGAGTGTATTGTATAATGACACTTATTACTGTTGTAATAAGTCAAATACTGATTTGAATATTTTTTTTGTCTTAATTTTTCAGCTTCCACTAGCACCAAAGTGTATTAATAGAGGTTAAATCCCTGAAAAGAACCCCCTGGATAATAATTTGTCTATTTAAGGAGGGCCTCTCTTCCATATACAAGTTTTATCCCTAATTCCCCACTCATCACTCCCATGCCTCCCAGGCACTCATCCCATCATCCATCCCACTCACCCATCCATCACCATTTTATCCATATGTTGTAATGCCCAGAGTAAAAGCTTATCAGAAAACTAATGGTAAAGAAAAAGGAAATCAGAAAACAAGTTTAAACCTCACATCACCAACCATGTGAACAACCCCATCAGGTGCTTTGAATAAGATATTTTCTGCAACCTAAATAATCCAGAACCTAATCAAGGAAAAAATCCTAGCCAATCAATCATGACCCCCATACAGAGAGAGTACACAAAAAAAAGAACACCAAACTTTTCCTCTACCCAGCCCCCCTGTGAGTGAACCCATCTTTTGGTCCTCTCCTTATTTATGAATTCAAAGAAACCCTTATCCTTTGGTATTGGAATATTGGTTAAGATCAAATACATCTGATTAACCACTTGGTGAACCCCTACCAATAATCCAAATCCATCTGATATACTCTTCAATTTTCCTGTCAATCACTGGTAATATTCAATCTAGGTCTGATCTGAGACCTATTTAAGTCTCAAAGAAACCAGCCATTCATTCAAATAAAAAATTTTGCAGACTTACTACAGTTTTAGAAGGGAAGGCAATTCAAAAACACTTCAATCTACTGCTACTCTAAACAAGTTAAAGTAATAATAAAATTTCCCTTCAAGGAATGCCAACAAGCTATTTTCTAAATTAATCCCTTATCCCAAGTGGTCTCTGCTCCTGTCACACCCTTCAGGTAAGAAATTTGTTGGATGCATCTGCAGCCTTAGAATTAATGAAAAATTCTATGGAAACATTTTTAGTTGGGTATATTTTCTGGTTTCAAAAGAAACCCTAGGCTCTGATGTAGTGTTGTATCTCAATTTCATGATATAATAAATATGGTCTTCTTTTATGCACTTTTTGGTCAAAAATACAGTTTTCAACAATTTATGTATAATCATTCATTAATTTAGAGATCAAATATGGTAAAAGTTGCCTTTCTGTGTCATGCGTTTGGAGTTTTGAGATAGGTTATTGGATTCTTGGAAAATGACATATTTGGACCAAGTTGAATTTTTGAGGGTGTTGCAAGCAATTGAGTAGGGGTTGGTTTAGTTGGTTGATTGATAAATGGGCCTATTAATTATCATAATTTGTTAATTATGGGCAAAAAATAAAGTCTAATGACTAGATTCCAGGTTTGAAACACCACAATTGCACAGATCTGGGCTGCCAGATTGGTTGAGACCAGCCTTTCAACTGTTTTTTGATATATCTGTAATCTCTAGACTTGAGTGCAGGCAATGGTTTCAAGAATGTTTTGCTCCAACAACTGGTTTTTCCATTCAACTCAAAAAATATTTGGGATCAAGAAGCTGTTATCTAAGAAAACTTGGTGATTTTCCATGTGTTGAGCTGAAATCTTTCATGAACGTTGTCTTGATTATCAACCAAAAGCTGTGGGAGCTCAAAGGTTTGATGGCTTTTGAGATTCAATGATCATGAGTATTACACAACTCCATGTGCTTACCTGATTATCAACCTGAGGTTGTGGACACTGAAGCTTTGGCTACTAGGCTTTAATGTTAGCAAGGAAGGAAGTGAACAAGACTAGACGGTTGATGTGGCTCATAAGCTATGTACCTCATGTGACACAATTTCATGCATCATCTTACATTTCTTACATACCTACATATTGTAACACCCACCATTTCACTGTTTGTTGTGCTTTGTGAGGAAAAACATTTCAAAGTTCATTAGCATGCAGCAGGCCAAAGATCACATGATTTTGGGCATTTTTTTTGGAGATCTTTGAGTGGCAGCCTCCTACAGCATGCTGCCTATAATCAAAACTTAAGGTCATGGAGATTTGTGCTGATTCTTGTTTGTGCTAGCAAAGATGCAGACAGAAGCTAGAACCCATCTGCCGCTACTGTTTCACCAGGCCATCTAGATCCTTAGCACCACCTACAATCCCATTATTATGGCCTGATTTCTCGGAATAATTTAGTCAGTTTTCATTTATTTTTTTGGGAGGGGAATAGGGGGGGGGGGGGGGGTTGCAGGAATAAATTCTTCTCAAGTGCTGATGCCATAAATAAGTAATTCACAAGCACGATGGAATTTCAACGCTGCAGGACCTCTGTGCTAGTATAGACTGATCGGACTGATTGGCGGGGGGCTTTCATTGTAACTGTCTGAATCAAAACGGGCCTCAAATCACAATCTCTGGTAGAGGCAAAAGAAAAAGCGCCACGAGTAAGTTTCTGTTGTCCAAGATGTTTACTTGGAGTGTTTATCCTTGATGTGGAGTACCATCTGGATAAAGTATCAGCTGGAAGCATTGCTCTCGACTTCAGAGTCTTTGAATGATGAAGGTTTGGCGACCCGCTTATTGCTCCACTTTCGTTCCCTCTTTGCAGCATCTTTATGCTTTCGGCGCAGGTGCTCGGTTAATTTGAGCTTCTTCTCGGTATGCGCTTCCTCGATTTCAGCTCTAGTTATTTGAAACGAAACAGATTTCAATCATGTGTGAAAGAAGGAACTATCCAAAGTCACCCAGCACGTACATCGACTCGGTCCTCACAAACGTTCTCCAGTTATGTGATGGGGGCAAAGACCCAGACAGCCAACTTTGCCGGCCTTTATTGCGTTGTTCAGGCGATAGCAGAGCATTGATTTCCATACCATCAAAGTCTTCGTGGAAAGGACAAAAGAATGTTCGCTTAATTTGGCCATCTTTGAGCTGACTGGAATTCTTGGGTGGTAGAAAACTGCCAGAGTTCAAACGAGAGGGATGAGTGAAAGCGCCGAGCTTCGTGGAGTTTCCTTTTTCCACTAGTGATATTGGTAGGTCTCGGCTGGTTGATGTTTTGGTAGCTTCTGGGGGAACATTAGGTGTAAGCATGTCGTCATCTAACTCTATTCCAAGAAGCGCGTCGGTCAAGCGAAAGCCAGTCTTTTCATCTTCTTTAGCTTTGAAAATGTCCGTCAAATTCAATAACTGAATGTCACTACATCTAGTTCCTTCCGTTTGAAATTGGGTTGTCACAATGCTTCTGTGATTACGTTCAGATCCTCCGACTGGTTTGGCACCAATCGGCGATAACGTTGCCATACCATGTGATGTAGACTGCTCGGAGAGCCTGTCGAATTCAAGAGGAATTTCATCATCGGTCGCGACGAGTCGAGAATTCTGTGGCTGCAACGGCGCTTCAAAATCAGAAGATTCATTATCAAAATTATCGCTAACTGAAGCATCTTTCGAGGGCTTTCGAGTCGCAGTTTCTTCCAGGCTTATGGGGCAACCTGCTAGGGAAGTGAACTTATGGGGGGGTCTCTCATCCTGTGTTTGCAGACCTAAAAATCGAGATTGAAAACTTCTCTGGTCACCGAAAATTATAAATTGAAGATCGAACTTACTCGGTGGTACAAGTTCAATTGTATCTTCAAATACTAGACCTTGTTTTTGCTCCTTGGCTTTTTGCCTCTCCACAGCAGCTTGGTAGCCTTCGCCCACTCCCTCGAGTACCTGACTCTTGTCCTCGGTCCGATTGACCGTCTGATAAGCCCAGGACATATACTGTTGGCGTTCTTTCCTCGATGCCATTGCAAGATCCTCTTCGTCGAGGCGTGCGTCACAGGAGGAAGATGAATCTGCCACTGCTGATTCAGATAATGCATTGGCCAAGTGCTTGGATGATTTCAATCGTTTCTTCGGTGCTTTGCCAGGTTTGGACGAAGCACCACCCCTCAATCGCAAAGCACCAGAATTTGGAGGGGACCGCAAGCCTTCGGGACCGTAATGGGAAAGAAGATTTTCACTACTCAACGACATTGCTGGGTGAGTACGCGATGATTGATCAACCCTGGCTGCGGTGGAGTCACCATTATGATGCGATGAGACCGGTTCGAAAAACATCTGCGCGTCTTTAGTAGGAAAAGAAGCGGCAGTATGCGAGGTCGATCTTTTCGTAATTAAGCAATGATCAAGCTGTTGTGCTGGGCCACTATGACTGCCAATTGAAGATCTGTGGATCGGGCCAAGGTCGCTTTGGTGCGGTTGATGTCCTGAAGAACAGGAGACCGATGAACTGCGTTGAAGTTGAGAAATGGGTTGACGTGGTAGGCAGGGGTCATAGTTGCCAGAGAACTGTGATCTAACAGGTGAAACTGATATCCGGTTTGCTTCTTTCATTTGTTTAAGAGTGAAGTCAGAGAGAAGCATTCGTTCTTCTTGAGCCGCCTGGTTGCCATTTTGCAAGCTCCAAACAACTTGACCGCCGTCCAGAACTTGACACTGCCACATGGGGCGAGTCAATTGGCTCTTCCTGACGTCTTTAGCACCGCTAATGAACCCCAATTTGTATTGCTCTATTGAAATAGCTCTAGGCCCCAAGATGTGTGCTTTACGATTCTTGATGGCAGCCCGATAACTTGTGGGATCAATGCGAGTTCGGCGAGCGCGAGTAAGGACTTTGATAGAAAGTGGTCCCTCCTGGTCGGCCGGCTCGGATTGTGGTGAATCCAAAGGAGGAAGAGGTCTGAGGGGGCGGGTTATGATGGGAAATATCGGAAGAGAGGTCTCTGGATCTTTTTTCCATCCCTACATAATTCGTCAAAACGTTATGTGATCGGAAACTCGGGGCACATACAAGGTGAAAATTCGAATTATAGCATATATTGCAATTGTAAAAA
Source organism: Puccinia polysora (assembly GCA_025617555.3). Classification (NCBI taxonomy): domain Eukaryota; kingdom Fungi; phylum Basidiomycota; class Pucciniomycetes; order Pucciniales; family Pucciniaceae; genus Puccinia; species Puccinia polysora. Next base: position 375,871 of record CM062617.1, on the reverse strand, counting down.
AAAAAGTGAAAAATATACCATACATTGACACCCTGGCGACTCTTGAATTTTTTAACGGTCATCACTTCCATTTTCGAGCTCTCAAATCCATCAATACCTTTTCTGCGTCCCCTTGATTTCATAAGCTTAGATTCACGTCTCTGGGCAGCCTTTTTTTCGCGAGCTTGTAGTTCCTCTTCGTCACGATCAACAAAAGAGTGGATGGGTAAGTTTGCCTTCTCCCGCTCGGCTCGGGCGAGATAATCTGGTCGTGCAGGAGCGATTCTTAAAGTATTCCCCTTGTAAATAGTACCAGATAATAAGTTCATGCCTGAGGAACAAAGGGAAAGGCTCACTCAATATCCAGCTGTTAATCGTGCAATCGTTTCTGTTGAAGGGACAGACTGAGAAAAACTCAGATTGTTTCATGGCTCACATCTGATTATCTCGGAAGTCGTGGAACTTATGTCCACGAAAGCATACTTCAGAGGAATGCCTGGAAGGTTGAGGAAGAGCGAAAGGTAAAATATCGGACGGAGCTAGAGTGGGACAAAATCAAGAAACTGGCTAACCATTCCCGTCGAGCTTGCCTACCCCGTCTATCTTGAGGACCTTACCGAATGCACCCAACCTCTTCTCGATGTCCTGTGGAGTGATGGATGGTCCTAGCCCGGCGACATGCAATCGGAACTGCCGTTGCTGTTCCATCTCTTGGGGCCGGTGGGTGAATTGGGCTTCTTGGCGCTTCTCCGATGGCCGGTGGTGGTATACTACTTATTAGTCATACTGCATATATGCATGCGCGCGTGGCGGGTGCCGTGTCAGGTTGGCGGCGCAACAATTTTGGCGCACCAAAATTGGCGCGCCAACAATGTCACCAAACCCCCCATGGCGCGCCAAATCTGTCTATACCAACGTTTAGAGCATCTCCAGCAGCGTCGGTAAGAGCATCCGCAATCGTTGTTGATAAATTTTCAATTGCTAAGCCCTCGTTAGCCAAAAAAAATAGTTTGCAAGGCCCTTTACAGAGCGCACCCTCCAATTGCGCTCTGCAAAGCGTCTCGCCACCTACCTAAAGAGATGGGTTGTCCAGCCGTGCACCAAACAACCTCCACTTCACCAAACTTGTATTGTAATCCAGGACAACATCCAGCAATCTACAAGATTAAAATTTTATTGACAAACACCAACCACCTTAAACCAACCAACCAAGACCATGATAGTTGGTTCCTTGATTTTTTGTTTCTTATGTGCTGTTGGTTGTGGTGAATGGGGTTGCAGATGGACCAAGGGATACAGGAGGGGGGATGGGGATGGGGATTGGGGAGGGATATGGTAGATGGGATGGGAGGGTAGGATATGGTAGATGGGGAGCGGTTGTACATACAAAGTGGAAGGGGAAGGAAGAAACAAAGGGGATTAGATATCCCCATATCCTACATACCTGTCTATCCCATGTAAATCCCACCAAAGGTCTCACTTAGCAAGCTCCATAACTTTTGCTAACTTTGTTGAATTGGGGTGGGAGTTATGGAGCTTGCTTGTAAGCAAGGATCTGTTTTTGTAATGGCTGGGGACCCCACTTGGTATATTTACCTATTGAGCAAGGTTAACAAGCATGATTGCAGATGCTCTAAACGGTGCATGGAGGTAAATTTCCCAATGCGGGGCCCACAAGCAACCTCCAGCAGCATTGGTATGGTGTTTTCTATTCTACATGTGTTGGTAAATCAGCCTCTTGTGTTGCTAGATCTGGAACAGTTTAACAACCATGAAACTGGGAAATAGTGCACCCACCTTGAAAGCACACTCTTGCACTCTCCCCATTGCCCCATTTGGACAGTGGTGGTGATGGGTTTCACATGTGTGAAATCTCAATTACCTTTGGTTTTACCAACACTGCTGGATGGCACAGCAATTTGGGTTGCTAAATGCAGCAGATGGGTTGCTAAACTCAAAAGAAGTGTCTGTATTTTACCAATGCTGCTGGAGATGCTCTTAGGGGGTGGCATCAAGGAAGGATGGGCCAAAGGGTTGATTGAGGTGTATAAATAAGTCTGGAAGTATGTACCAAATTCAACTGGAGAGGACTTACAGGAGCACTACTTTGGGTTAGTAAGGGAAAACAAGATTTGACTGGAATAGCCTAGGTGTGATGCTCAGGTGGGGAAGCAATCCAAACCGTTTCAGCAAGTTGGGGATTGAGGATTGAAGATGGGAAAGCAAAGCAAGGTCACTAGTTTCACCAGTGACCAACAGCTTGCCCACCACATCCACTGATTGCACCTCTAAAATGACACACTCCAAGGTTAAGGTTTATTGTATTCATCACTCTGACATATCCTTTTCCTCAGTACCATCTACCTCAGTCCATAAGTGTGACACAAATAAAGCACAACATCAATGGTGCCTTCCGCTTACTACCTTTGGCTTGTGTAACAACCTTCCAATCTTGTCAACTCAGCATATACTTGCAAATATTTGCAGTTAACTCTAATCCAAGTCAACCATCCATTTGAGCTTAGCTATTATACCCTGGGTATCATCAACCCTTGGACTTCCATTCTTGGTCACACAATTGCACTAGTTTGCACACATCCCTAGATAGCCACATCAACTGTATAGTTTGCAAATGGACTAGTTCCTTTCCCTGCATACGCTGTATCTTCACATTTGCATTTCCTTCACCTGTCAATCCTTCATTGTCTCATCCATTACGTTGCTGTACACTCATATTCTATTGTCTTGCACTTACACTACAACATTGGAAACAATTGTACTGTTATTTCATTTTCCCCATTCTGTTCCTGTCATTCATTGCCTCATTTCTCCCTAGCTGCAGATGGCCATCCATTAGGTTGTATCCATTCACCTTTGGATTACCTTATAAAGGCTGTGTTGCCTGCCTGAAGATTTTCTCATCAGTTATTTAATTTGATACGTTCTTGCATCTTGCTAAATCCAGTCATCACAGTGGGCTTGGCTTTAGTTCCCTTCCATTTGAAAATCTCATCCCTCTTTCTATTTTTTGAGCCATCAAACCACAATTTGCACTTTGCAGTTAGCCTTGCTACCTTGCACTTATCCCTTGCACTCACTCCCTTCATATTCTGCTCACAATCATGTAAGATTGCCCTATAGTATGCGGGGTGGTTGTGTGACAGTAAATTAACTAACTCAACTCCTCTATTGTAGTTTTCCAATGTATAGTAGATTTTCTTTTACAATTTCACATACTTGCTCAACTGGGAATGGTTCCCTTACCCCTTAAAATGATGATATTCATTGGGTAGGGAGACCCAGTGCTTCACGGGCCCAAAAACCCCTAGATCCAGTGCCTTCTTCCAAATCTACTTTGGTTGAACCACTTGAAAATCCACTCACTCCTTAACAGAAAGCCCTGGTGGATCCTCTTGAGGAAATCAAAGATTTCAAACATTCCTCCAATGAAACCTCAACCCGCAGTGGGTCAAGGGCTTGCACTAGTGCTCCCAAGACCAAAGCTTCAACCCTTCTCTCAACTTTGATCCAGGCTCTTAACCAGAATTCCTTGTGATCTAGCCCTAGTGGTTCCAGTTTCCCCACTACGGGCATGAATCAGCCTGTCCACTTTACAGGGGAATGCTCCAATAAAATTAGATCTTACCTACAGTCCTGTAAAATAATCTTATCAAACAATCCCAAGAACTTCCCCTCAAATAGACACAAAGTTATGTATGTGTCTTCCTTCTTAGGGGGAAGAGGCTTGCAGTAGTTTGAAACATATCTCAAACTATTATTCAATACTAGTCCCACCTGTATTCTCATCAATTGGTACAAGTTTTAGAAACATTTTTTCACCCTTCTTGGCAACCCCAACAAAGTGCAAAACGCCAAATAAAAACTTAACAATCTATTTATGAAGGAGAATGTTAGGGTTTGAATTCATATCTCTCATTTCCAAACTCTTCATTATTGCATCCAATGGAATGAGGCAGCACTCTTATATCAATTTTGAAAGGGTTTACTGGCACACCTAATCAAGCAGCGTGCAGTTGGGGGACATAAGACAGCCTCCCTTCAGCAGTTAATCAACTGGGTAATCAAGCTTGATAATGGCTATCACAACAAGAACTGCTCTCAACAAGAAAACCATGGATTGTCAACCTTGGCTCAGAAGGCAGACAGCTCTTCAAAGCAACATTCAAAGAATCCAAAACACTCCAACCCAAAGGGGAGAGCCATTGCCAAAAATCTGAAGTTCCTGGATAAGGAAACTGGGATGCTCCAGGACAAGGGATGTCAAAGGAGGGGTTATTTATGTATTGTGGAGGAAAACATGATTTCAATAGTTGTGCAAAGCGGCTAGCTCCTGAAGCAGCTAGACAGTCAAAAAATTACCTTGTAGTTTTTCTGATACTTGCAAGGAAAACTACAAATTATCTAAATACAGAAAGTCAATCTTTGCACTTGCAAGTCACTTGGTGCTCCAAGTTCAATATTTTTCCTCTTCAATTCTTAAAATGCTCCCTATTGTGTTTTACTGAATTCCAGTGCTAATTTTTCTTTTAAGACTTCATCTTTTGCCACTTCTAAAAATCTTATGCGTTCCAAGATAGATAAGTTTCCCATCTATTTAGTAAGTAGTGCAACCAAACCATCCCATTGGGTTACCCATGAGGCAAAATGGAACTTGCCATTTTCCAATTTCCCCAGCTTCAAATGAGATTTATTTGCTTTGGATATCCCCGGAATGGAAAAAACCATTCTAGGCCACAAATTTCTAGTCTACTGGAATCCAGATGTGAATTAGCAAGAAGGAGTCATTAACCTCCAAACCTTGGAACCCCAGGAAACTAACAGTTCTGTAAAACAGGAATTAAAAAGCCTCACTGACACTTTCATGGATTTGGATAACAATTTTTTCCAGGAGATTTTCAATATCCTGACCTTCATTCCCAAGTTCCTTCTTCAGATTTAGTGATTGCTTATTTGTCTAACTACCCTCTTCCTTTTTTCTTCAAAGAGAAACAGGAACCTACCAAAAGGTTTATTTTGAGCTCCTTAATCCTCTTTCATTATGGGAGCACTTCAAATCTGCTGCTTGAAAATGAAAAGATTGAAGATTTAGAGATCATTTGAGGGTCTTTAACTTTGGCTTACAATGACTTCTCTGACATCTTTTCAGATTTAAAGGTAGATAAACTACCTAATTCCCATTCTTATTGTTGTAACTCAAAGAAAAAGGATCTGTGGTCCCTTCATATATCCAGGGATAAGCTCATCCCGTTCTGGAACTTGTCCTTAACTTTGATGAGGAGAGGAGTTGTCCCAGGCAGGGAGCTCTAGTCTATATACAACGGGTATTTTGATAATAACATATTTGAGTAATCTATGTCTATAGTCTATAACTCTGCGGTAGGTTTTGGTTTGTTATCTGTAAAGTTTGTAATCTGTGTGAAAGTCTGTCTTTACATCCCCCCCCACGACCTACAAATTTTTCCCCTTCACTCCCAAGTCCATTAGCGCACCGGTCATCTTATTGGGGCCAAGGTGTTTGGTCAGTACATTGGCCTTTTGGTTGTTTGTGCTGGTCCATTCTAACTTTGCCTTATGTTGCCAGACAAAGTCATTCAAAAAATAAAATGCACGTGACAAATATTTAGTGCGCTTCTTTGAACTGTTATCACCTGCAATTAAGATGGCCAATTCATTGTCACAGAAAATTTTGAGTGGAACTTCTCCAATGAGGTTTTTTATCAGACTGCTGAGGTAGGCAAGTTTTTTTTTCCCATTGGACAATGCAACATACTTGGAAGCAAAGGTTGACATTGCCACCAAAGTTTGTCTCTTCAAGCCCCATGCAATTGGACAGCCACAGTAAGTGATGAGGTGGCCAGATGTAGAGCGCTTGTGTTCTCCACCCTGATTTGAATCACTCCAGAGGACCATGGCATTGTCATTTGGTTCTAATACCAGGGAATGGTTGAGGGTTGTCCGGAGATAACCAATGAGATGATTGAGAGCTCTCCAATGGTCTTCTGATGGATAAGTAGCATACCAAGACAAGAGATTTAAAGGGAATAATAAATCCAGTCTTGTGCCTGCCGCCATGTAAGTCAGAAAGCCAATAAATTGTTTGAAGCCTTCAGGGTTGACTCCATTACCACCATTCACCTCCAAGTTTACTTCAGGCTAGGGGTTGCGCTTTGTGTAGGAGGTGTGCCTGTAGTCCGTCACAATCTGTTTGGCCAAGACGGTTTGGGAAAGGCTTACTGTTGCCAGTGTGGTGACCAAATCTGGACACCCTGGACCAGATGCGGAAAAATTCAAAAAAAATTTTACGATTCTTTTATTTAGGTGTTATTCAAAAAAAAAAAATAAAAAAAAAATAAAAAAAAATAAAAAAAAAAATAAAAAAAAAATAAAAAAAAAAAATAAAAAAAAAATAAAAAAAAAAAATAAAAAAAAAAAATAAAAAAAAAAATAAAAAAAAAAAATAATAAAAAAAATAAAAATAAAAAATAAAAAAAATCGGAATTTCTTTTTTGGTATCACTTCTCCAACTTCCTCATCCTTTCAAACATCCCTCTGCCCCATTGGTCTAGGACAGGCCTTCTTGGCCTCACCATCTAGGCATTGCGTTCAATCCCTTCTCTCTTTGTTCCCCCCTTCCTTTTGGCCAAACGCGCGGGCCAAGACCTGCTCGGCCCAAACACCCTCATCTCCATCCTCATCCTTGTCCAAGTAGAACCTGAATGCAACCTCCTCAACCTCATCATCATCATCATCATCCCAACATCGCTGTCTCCCTCCAACAACCATGGTCATCAAAAGAAACCCTCCAACAGGGTTCCTTCATCCTCCCCATCCATGACCACCACCACTCAAGCCGGCCTGCAAACTCAACCATCTAGTCCAACTGGCTCCTCAAGCTTCCAAAGCCCTCTATCCAAGTTCATCTCCCCTCACTCAACAATCCACCACCTCCTCAATCAATCCTTCTGCTTCTGGCTTGACGCTCACTGCCCGAGTCAATCTGCCTAGGTTGGCTCAAGACACTTTAGACCCTCATCACTCAACTATCATCCCCTTCCCAATCACCGTCATCAATCATCCTTGAACCCCCAACGTTGTCACCAAGCCAAAAATCATTGTCACCAAAAAACAATTCAACCTACCTTGAACCATTCTACCATCAATCCATCGCCCACCATTGCTCCTGGGACTCTCCCACCCCCCTCCATCTTTGGGTGGAGGTGGGAGAGTATTGTCTACCGCCTGCGGACACCCGCGGTGTAGAGACTCCTGTGGGATTTTATAAATAAAAGTAGCAAATAGCTTTCTGGCAGTCCTTGAAGGGGAATTTAGTATTACTTCTGCTCCTTTGGAGTATTTAGTATATACTAAGAGTGGTTTTGAATTGCCTGCCCTTCTAGTACTATAGTAAGTCTGCACAATAATTTATTTAAATTAATTGCTGGTTTCTTTGAGACTTAATATAGGTCTCAGATCAGACCTAGATTAGTTATTGATTGATATTGGTAGGATTTGTTGAAGAATAGACCAGATGTATTGGATTATGGGTTATTTACTGATCAGATATATTTGATCTTAACCAATATCCCAATATTAAAGGGTTCAAGGGTTTATCAAAGGGTTGGTTCAGGAGAGGACCCAAGGATGGGTTTACCCACAGGGGGCTGGGCAGAGGAAAGGTTGGTAGTTTCCTTTTGTTGTGCTCTCTTTCTTTGTAAGGGTTATTTATTAACTAATGGGTGGGGTTTCTTTGATATGGTGCTGAATATTTAGGTCACAGAAGAACCCTTATTCAAGCACCTGATGGGTGGTTTAATTGGTTAAAGATGGGTAATAACTTGGTTTCTGATTTCTTGTTTTCCTTTCATAACTGATTCACTACTAATATTTTATCTGGGTAGGTACCAAAGATAGATGGGTTGATGGGGTGAGTAGGGATGGGTGATAACTAGGCCAGATGGCATGATGATACAACTTGAATAGGGCAGAGAGGCCCTCCTTAAATAGACAAATCCTACCTCAGGGGGTGCTCAAGGCTTCCCCTGAGGGATCTCCCTGTTCTGGTGAGGAACAGTGAGATACAGTTACATGAGGCATTTCTGCTGGTTGGAAAAATGTTTTACAGATACATGAGGCATTTCTGCTGATTGGAAAAACTTATACAGGGGTCTCTGCATGCACAGCCTTGCATAAATTGCTGTGTAGTACTGATAAGATGTATTGCTGTGCTGTACTGGTAGTTTGTTCAGTGCTACTTGATTCTACCTACATGTATTGGTGTGCAATACTGGTGGCTTTTTTGGTTCTTCTTAAGTCTGGTCCCACTTCCTCCTGCATATATTGCTCTTGTACACTGCTGCACAGCCTCCTGTATTTATTGCTCTTGTATTTGCTTCTGCACAGCCTCCTGTATTTATTGGTCTTGTATCTGCTCCTGCACAGCCTCCTGTATCTATTGGTCTTGTATCTGCTCCTGCACAGCCTCTTGTATATATGCTTGCATGTTTGTTTGGTTTTGGTTGAGACTGGTTTGACCTCCTCCTGCATATATTGTTCCTGTATGCCTCTGCACAGCCTCCTGTATGTATTTGCTGATGGGGTGACTGGATCTGGTCTGCTTGCACTGCCTCCTGGATCTGTACTGCTGTATGGTGATGAGGTGATAGGATCTGGACTGGTTGCACTGCCTCCTGAATCTGTATTACTGTATTTGATGAGGTGACTGGATCTGACTGGTTGCACTGCCTCCTGGATCTGTATTGCTGTATTCTTATCTGGACTGGTTGTTGTGTGGTCCTGGTCTTGAGTATAAGCTGCCACTGGTATGTACTTGAGGGTTTACTAGGTATGCCTTATGTCTTCCACAGAGATGTGACACCTGGTTGGGTATGAGTTTGCCACAGTTGAAGGTTTCTTGGGCTGTATCTTCTAATCCATGAGAGATAGAGGGGTACTTTGACTGAGTTACTATGGGTTATTTGTGATTTAGAATCCATTTCTGAGGTTATCTTGATGGTTTTAGCTGTTTTTACACTAGAAAATTGAGTCTGATGGCTATAGGACAGGTTTGGACTACCACAGCGGGCGGTCTGGTCCAATTCCTTTCCCACCCCTTCTGCCTTTGGGTGAGGGGTGGGTGATCCTGGTATTTGTTGTGCGCGTCCGTCCACGGACAGATGCAGGAGAGGTGAAGGGATGAAAAGGATCTCACCCCAGTCAGGAAGGCCGGATTTCCACCGGCCTGCGTGATCAAATTTTTCTGAGCACCTGAAAATCCTAAAAAAAAAAAAAAAAAAAATTTCTCTTTCTTTTTCCGCTCTATTTGTAGAATCCGTTGTACATAGTCTGACAGGGCCTCTTTCCCATATAAGGAGGGGCTCTCCCCTGCCTTTTGGAGGGGGGGAAGATCATCAACACATGGTACCTTATCATCAGATCCTATCCTACCAGAGGAGTAACATCATCAGTATCCCCTTGAAATACATCATCCGTGGGGTCTCATTCCCCTTTATCTGAGACTAAAAATTTGCATATATCAATGATTGCCCCTTTATCCTTGAGCCTCCATACTCAAACCCTTGATCCTTGATCCTTATCACCAACCAATAGCTTTTCTGGTTGAAGAAGAATTTGACTGATTGAATTCTTGAGTGTGTTACACCACTCCTGATCCCTTTATCCAACCATACTGGTCCTGATCATCCTTTGATTATCTTTCTGGAACCAGTCACTTTTGAATGAAGAGGTTTTATTAAGCTTAAAACCTGGAGTGTTAAAACTCCCTTTGTTTCTTTTGAAGTTGAATTCCGCCACGCTACTCTTGAGTCCCTTGAGAAGTGTTGGGTTATTCTTGTTTGAATCAGTTATTGTTTTGCTTCTGGAGCTTCTTCAAACCATTAGCTTTGTCTTGTGCAGCCACCCACAGTTATCTGGTACCCTTCAAGCGCTTGATTGCGGAGAGTTGGGCAGGTTCATTCAGAACCTGGAAGTTGTTTGGGATTGAGTTGATCTTTCCTAAGCTTCTGCTGACAACCAGAGCTATTAGCTTGTGGGCGTTGTCACTTACAATTACCTTGTCTTGTTGAACTCTGAAAAAACTTTGACTTCTTCTATTCAAGTTTTCCCCAGCACCATCTTGTCTCAGATAGTGTTGTTTCCCCAGCTACCAACTACTATCATCTTTATCCTCTTACTTTTGGTCCCCCGCTTACCAGGTTCTGGACTTTGATCTTGGTTACATTTAAATATTTTTGTAACACTCAGGAGGGCAGCCTAAACAGCACCTTTACCCTCCACAGAACCGCCATGGCCTAGCACTGTTTGGAGTCTTACATTTGGTCCCCCGGGCCGGGATTGAACCAGCAACCTTGGGATTTACAGTCCCAACAATCATCAACTTCAAAATCCAATCTCTTTCTTTTTTTTCTGTCATCATCTAGATACGTGGAGGCAACTTGTTCTAGAAGTAAGTCCTCCCAATTGTGCACCACCTGGGCAAGATACTTGTTGTTTTTTGAGAAACCCTACTCTTGCCACATTTGCGAGCCACTTTGGAAATCTGCTCCTTGGATCTTTTAGGAAACTTTGTCAAAATGGAATCCACCAGAAACTCTTCTACTTGTCCTAAGATGGTTAAGATCAAGCCCCAGAACAAGAACTTAGGATTCAATGGGACAAATGTGGAATGCTTCTTGGACTCGTACAAGATGGCTGCTTTGGTGGACGGGGCTAGAAAATTCAATATGGCCTACCAGTTACAATTTTTTGTCTCCTCTGATGAAGTTATGGAAATCATCAAGTCGTTTGAAGGTTTTGAATGGCATAACTGGGCCCTGCTGCGGGGAGCAATTTTGGCCTATTGGGGAAAAATAGATGTAGCACAATTTACTTTGCAGGATCTAGATAAACTTGTCTCCCAGTGGATCTCCAATGGTGGTGCGGCTTCTGCTTCTGATTATGAGTCTTTTAGGAAATCTTGGGATCCCATCCAATCCTACGTTGTCCAAAACAATCACATCAACACAGTGGACAAAATTTGAGTCCAATTTTTCCAATATTTTTCTCTTGGAGTGCAGGAAAGGATCAAGGACAAACTGGTCAAGTCTGGATCCATGATCATTACCTGGGATAATTGATTCAAGCTCCCTGGTTTCCTTATCCTTAGGGGGGTGGTGGATAAAGTCATGAAAGGTCAAACAGCCCTCACTTTTGAGAAATCTAAAACCACTGAACCAGTCCATTCTCCTTCTTTCAAAGAGTCAAATGAGATTATGAATAAAATGGAATCTGATTGCAGGCCCAAGAAACCTCAGCCTAACCAAGAAACTGCTACAATGGACAAGATCACTAAACTGCTCAAAGCCTTTGAAAACAAAATGGATCAAAAGATTTCCTCTCTTGCTGGTCCTAAACCTTCTATTGCTGTTCCTAAAAATACTCTAGTCTGCTATTATTGCCACAGGGAAGGCCATGAAACCAGTTGATGTCTCAAGCTCCAGAAGGAAAAAGAGGAGAAATTGGTAGAGAAAAAAGGGAATAAATTTGTTCTTCCTAATGGTGCCCTAATCCCCTTTGATTCATCTTGCCCCATTTGTCATTTGGTGGCCTCTTACCAGCCACCTCCTCCTATGAAGGCATCCTTGGCTTCTGTGGATTTCTGATCTTCTTGTGGCACTCTTCAACCCTGGTATCCTTCAGCTATTTCCTCCTCCTCTCTGGTTGGTACTTACCAATTCGATCCAGCTAGGAAGCAACATGAGGAGCCCAAACCTCATAAAGCTCCTTCCTTGCCAACCTCAATCCTCCAAAACTCACCCAAACAACAATCCTCACCTGAGACCTCTTCTGATGTAGAAGACATGGAGGTGGAAAAAGAACCACTCATGGAAAGGTCTCAAGATCACCCTGATCCTCATCCCTCATCTAAACCTCCTCAATCCCCTGATCCAGTTCCTGCTTCACTCAATCTTCCTCCCTCCACCCAGCCCAAAGTTTGGTTTGAGAGAAGAATTTCCAAAGATCACCCCAATGCTGTGGAAGGGGTATTAAAGAAAATTTCTGATCTTAAAATTCCTGATCTATCTGTGGCTGAACTCCTGTCAATCTCTCCATTGGTTGCTGAAGGAATGACAAAATGGGTTTCTCATTGACGTGTGGAAATTGGTCCCAAGGAACTAAAGGTCTCCTCTGGAACTTTGATAGAGGATTCTGGTGTAACAGATCCCTCTTCTGAGTCTAGTCTTTACTCATGTCCTCTTGGTTTTCTTCCCTGCCATCTTGGTGAATCAGCTCAAATGGTCTCGCTCCTTGTCAACTCTGGCTCTCAGCTCAACTTGATCTTGGATGCTATGGCCTGCAAACTTAAACTCAGCCCTAGGGTCAGCTTCACCTCTTCAGTTTATGGAATAGGGAACAATTTTTGTGAATTGGTTGGAATTTTTGAAGATGTTCCAGTCCGGATTGGCCAAAACATTGTTGGAAATTGTCATTTCTGGATCACACGCTTGGATGGACCTATGATATTGGGTTGACCTTTCCTAATTGATTTTGGAGCAAGGCTGATGTTTTCCAATAAAGTTGGGGAGAGAATCCTCCTCCCCGATTCAGATGGTAGAAAAATTGAGGTTCCTCTTTGTTCTTTGGATTCTGGTTGCTGGGAAAGAGATTTCCCCAGTCATTTTCCTAAACAGAAGGATAATTCCAGTTTCTTTAATTTTTTATGGGAGTAGTTGATCCTACTAATAGTTGTAGTTCTTTTCAGCCTCAAACTTCAACTCAAGGGTCAACTCTCATCCCAGAGGCTTATTTTGCTTTCTTTTTGATGGTTTCTTCTGATCTCAAAAATATCAAAAATCAAAAACAAATCAAAATGGAAAAATCCAAAAATATTTCTTGATTATCTGTTGTTTCTTCTTTTCCCTGTACTCTTATTCCTAATCAACCTTCTCTCAGTTCCGGTTTGAATCTCCGCAATGAGTCTAAACTAGATCCCAATCTTGATCCTATTTTTGGTGGCTTTTGTATGGAAGAATATGGGCTTCAGTGAAGGCAAATTGGGGTAGAAGTAAGTCCTCCCAATTGTGCACCACCAGGGTATCCTACTACTATCATTTTCAAAAACCTACCTTGTGCCACACATGTGAGCAATGCATTATCCCCTGGGACTTCTTTTATGGAAAAGGCACCTTTTGAAAACGTTGCGGAGCATCAAACTTGGAAGGCGTTAGAACTTGGTCTCAATCCTTGTAGTCAGATCTCTCTGGTCAACTCTTGGCAAAAACAATAACTGCTCTCTTTTGCCTCCAAATATAAACCAGTTTCCAGGAAAATCCAACCAGTCAACCAACCAATTCCTCTCAATCTCAACCCTCCTTTTAGGCGTCCTCCTCTATCCTGCAATCCTTACTGTGGTTTACCTCGATCTCTTGCTGGTCCATTCATCCCCTCTGGCCATGTCACTGAAGAACGTCTGAGAGTAGTCAACTTTGGACCAGATGGATGGCTTCTACCTGATGAGTTGTATTTGATCAAAAAATTCTTGGCTCTTAGGGAAAAAGCTATTGCTTTCTGTGAAGAAGAGAGAGGTCTCTTGAAAGAGTCCTATGGTCTGCCTTATATCATTCCTGTAGTAGAACATGATCCCTGGCAAAAGAAAAAGATCCCGATCCCTGCTGCCAAAGTCAACAAATTCATCAAGTTTGTCCAGGAACGAGTCTGAACCAGTTTATATGAACAGTCAACTTCTAGCTATTCCAGTCCTGTTTTCTGTGTCCTTAAAAGTAACGGTAAACTTAGAATAGTTCATGATCTCCAGCCGCTAAATAATGTTACTATTAAAGACTCTGGTATCCCCCCTGCTACTGAAGAATTTTTTGAATCCTTCTCTGGGAGAGCTTGCTATGGTCTAGGTGACATTATGGGTGGCTATGACAAACAATCCTTACATCCAATTTCTTGCCCTCTCACTACATTTGATACTCCCCTTGGTTTTTTCCAACTTACTTGATTGCCTCAAGGCGCTACCAACTTGGTTGCAGTCTATCAGTCTCAGATGGTTTGGATCCTCCAGGATGAAATCCCTGATCATGCTGGTATCTTTATTGGCAATGGCGGAATTAAAGGGCCAGTTTCTGACTATAACAATGAGCTCTTACCCTGGCATTCAGGAATCCGTTGATTTATCTGGGAATATGAGACCACTTTGGAAAGGATCTTGTTCCAAATCAAAGAATCTGGGCTCACTGTCTCCGGATCCAAATTGGCTGCCTGTGTCCCTGCTCTGGAAATTGTTGGTCATGTGGTCTGCAAGGAAGGAAGAAGGATGGCTCCATCCAAAGTCAACAAAATCCTCTCTTGGCCTACTCCCATCAACCCAACTGAAGTCAGGGGTTTTCTAGGTGTTGTCTGTTGGAATTCACTGCTGGAACTCTCCCCGGACCTTCCCCGCTTGAGCTCACTCAAGCTCTCATCCGGTGCTTGTGCTTCAAACTTGAAGTGTCTGCTCGATCCTTCTTCTCCAAGACAAGGGACAACCGTGGTGATCTTAGACTTCCAGCCTCTCATTGATTCATTTCATTCCTTTCTCACATCTCCCAACAATACCGTTGCCAATGGATCAAGCATCACCGCCGTGCGTCGGATCAAGATCACCTAACTAAAGTCTCTCAATGAAACTCAATTGGTACAATCCAGCAATCGGTGATCCAATGTCCATTATCATTATTGTTCTGACATCTCCTTCATGCAGATTCTTTCTCTTCCTTCACTTCTCATTCTTGTTCATCAATCACTAACCTTCCAGGCCACTCAGACGTAGGGATTCCCTGTCCCTCCTTTCTTGGTATTCTGTTGCTTATATCACATCCATCTTAGCTGCCTCATTTCTCATCAAGTCAAGTCCTCACCTGCTGTTAACAATCAGAGTATCATCCGCCTAAAGAACCGTTGGTATTTCCTGTTGCCAAAGCCTCATTCCTATTCTCACAACTTACACTCTTGCAATGAATTTGGCAGTGGTCCTGGTTTACCAAAAACCATTTAAGCTTTTATTGTCACTTATGTTTGAATTTTTATCCCATCTCTATCCAAAATCTGTGCTCCCCTATGTCACCTAACCAGAAAAGATGCTGAGTGGATCTGGACCCAAGATTGTGAACATTCTTTTCAGCGGCTCAAAGTGATGGTTGGCAAAGACATAGTCTTGAGGAAGATTGCTTATGGACCTGGAGCTAGCAAGATCAAATTGGCTGTTGATTCTTGTTATCAATCTTTTGGGGCTGTCCTCACTCAGGAAGATGAAAATGGTTGGGACCATCCTGCTCTCTATGAATCCTTGTTATTTTCAGATGTAGAATCCAGTTACTCCCAACCAAAACTGGAACTCTGTGGCATGGCTCAAATGTTGAAGAAACTCCAAACTGTCATCTGGGGTCAACACTTTGAGTTACAAGTCAACGCACAATCCATCATCAAAATGATCAATGCCCCCAGCCTCCCAAATGCTCCTATGACCCATTGGGTGGCCTTTATCCAGCTTTTCTCTTTTGATATTGTTCATAGGCCTGGAAAATCCTTCACCATGCCTGATGGTCTATCTCAACGCCCCCTTGGAGACAAAGAATTGGATGTTGGAGTGGACTTTGATGAGGAGGATCCTTTAATTTGTCCGGTCTTCACCTTTTCCTCCCAAGATTATTCTGGCTTCCAACAAGGTTTCTGGCTAAAATTAGAGCAGTACTTTTCCACTCTCCAAAGGCCTCCTGATCTCTCCGCTAAAGATTTCCAATCACTCAAAAGGAATTCCTCCAATTTCTTTGTCCAAGGTACTAGGCTTATGAAAAGAGGAAATCCTTGTGCTCTAATTGTTGTCACAATCCCCTCTAAGCAAGATTCAATCCTTGAAAGTCTCCATGAAGGCCTTGGACATTGCAGCAAAACCAAGACCTATTGACGTATATCTGAACAATTCTGGTGGCCATCTTTGAAGAAATCAGTCTCTCAGTGGTGCAAGAGTTGTGAAGTATGTCAGAAAAGTGATCTTAGGCGCCCGACTGAAATTTGTTATCCCACTGGAGAGTCCACTGTCTTTGGAAGGATTGCTATGGATGTGGTTCACATTAAGGCTGGCGGAGCTAAGTACCTCATTGTGGCTAGAGATGATTTTCCTGGATGGGTTGAAGCAGAATTTCTTAAGAACCTCAGCTCTGAATCAGTAGCAGCTTTCCTTTACAAGACTTGGACAATGCTTTATGGCTTGGCTCAATCTTATTCAACCAATGGTGGCTCTGAGTTTGGTGGAAAACTGGCCAAAATGATCTGATTGCTTCCTGGTCAACATAGGGTGACCACTCCTTATTATCCTGAAGGACAAGGCATGGTGGAAAGAGGCCATGCCCCTTTGAAGGCTGCTCTTGTCAAGTTGGCCGGTGAAAGTGGAAAGAATTGTTGCAAATTTCTTCCGCTGGTCCTCTTCTCTGATTGAATTTCAACTAAACAAACCACTGGCTACTCACCTTATTAAATTATCTTTGGACAGATGGCTATCCTTCCTCTTGATCTGGAAATGGAATCTTTCTTAGGTATTTCTGGGGAAAATGTTTCTTCCACCACTGATCTATTAGTTGCCAGATCCAAGCAACTGGAGCAAAGTGAAGATGTTTGTGACAAAGCTTATCAGAAAATGATCAAGTCAAGGGAAAAATCAGTCCAGTATTGGGAGGACAAGCATTCCAATCAATTCAGGGATCCCTTGAATCCTGATGATCTAGTTTTAGCTTATAATTGATCCTTGGAAGCTCAGTGGGGAAAGCTTTTTTCCAATTGCTGGAATGGTCCTTATTGAGTGGTCCATCAAGCCAGAGGTGGATCATATCTTTTGGAGGAACTGGATGGTACTCAGATGGCCAGGAGGTTCTCTGCTGATCAGGTCAAGAAATTTCATTTTTGTAGAGGCAACTTTGATCAGAAGTAAGTCCTCCCAATTGTGCACCACCAGGGTCATCTGCTGCTTTTTGTTGTGAAACTCTACTTTATGCCACATACGTGAGCACCTGGGATGCCTTCTTCATTTTATTTCAGTAAACTCTAGAAGATCTTCTTTGGATGGATCAAGATATTCTTTTCAATCACCCTCAAGATCAAATGGCAATTTCTTGTGTTCAATCATCTTTCCTTTCTTTTTTTATGACATCAAGCTCAGATGCAGACTAGGGACAGTCTGTAAGTTGGGGAGAGATGTGGTGACCAAATCTGGACACCCTGGACCAGATGCGGAAAAATTCAAAATTTTTTTAAAATTCTTTTATTTAGGTGTTATTCAAAAAAAAAAAAAATTGGAATTTCTTTTTCAGTATCACTTCTCCAACTTCCTCATCCTGTCAAACATCCCTCTGTCCCATTGGTCTAGGACAGGCCTTCTTGGCCTCACCATCTAGGCATTGCGTTTGATCCCTTCTCTCTTTGTTCCCCCCTTCCTTTTGGCCAAACGCGCGGGCCAAGACCCGCTTGGCCCAAACACCCTCATCTCCATCCTCATCCTCATCCAAGTAGAACCTGAACGCAACCTCCTCAACCTCATCATCATCATCATCCCAACATTGCCATCTCCCTCCAACAACCATGGTCATCAAAAGCAACCCTCCGACAGGGTTCCTTAATCCTCCCCATCCATGACCACCACCACTCAAGCCAGCCTGAAAACTCAACCATCTAGTCCGACTGGCTCCTTGAGCTTCCAAAGCCCTCTATCCAAGTTCATCTCCCCTCACTCAACGATCCACCACCTCCTTGATCAATACTTCCGCATCTGGCTCAATGCTCACCGCCCAATTCAATCTGCCTAGGTTGGCTCAAGACACTTTAGACCCTCAACACTCAACTATCATCCCCTTCCCAATCACCTTCATCAATCATCCTTGACCCCCAACATTGTCACCAAGCCAACAATCATTGTCACCGACAAACAATTAAACCTACCTTGAACCATTCTACCATTGATCCATTGCCCACCATTGCTCCTGGGACTCTCCCACCCCCCTCCATCTTTGGGTGGAGGTGGGAGAGTATTGTCTACCACCTGTGGACACCCACAGGCGGTCTGGTCCAATTCCTTTCCCACCCCTTCTGCCTTTGGGTGAGGGGTGGGTGATCCTGGTATTTGTCGGGCGCGTCCCTCCACAGAAGGACGCAGGAGAGGTGAAGGGATGAAAAGGATCTCACCCCGGTCAGGAAGGCAGGATTTCCACCGGCCTGCGTGATCAAATTTTTCTGATTACCTGAAAATCCTAAAAAAAAAAAAATACTCTCTCTTTTTCCGCTCTATTTGTAGAATCCATTGTACATAGTCTAACAGGGCCTCCTTCCCATATAAGGAGGAGCTCTCCCCTGCCTTTTGGAGGGGGGAAGATCATCAGCACATGGTACCTTATCATCAGATCCTATCCTACCAGAGGAGTAACATCATCAGTATCCCCTTGAAATAAATCATCCATGGGGTCTCATTCCCCTTTATCTGAGACTAAAAATTTGCATATATCAATGATTGCCCCTTGATACTTAAGCCTCCATACTCAAACCCTTGATCCTTGATCCTTATCACCAACCAATAGCTTTGCTGGTTGAAGAAGAATTTGACTGATTAAATTCATGAGTGTGTTACACAACTCCTGATCCCTTTATCCAACCATACTGGTCCTGATCATCCTTTGATTATCTTTCTGGAACCAGTCACATTTGACTGAAGAGTTTTTATTAAGCTTAAAACCTGCAGTGTTAAACCTCCCTTTGTTTCTTTTGAAGTTGAATTCCGCCACGCTACTCTTGAGTCCCTTGAGAAGTGTTGGGTTATTCTTGTTTGAATCAGTTATTGTTTTGCTTCTGAAACTTCTTCAAACCATTAGCTTTGTCTTGTGCAGCCACCCACAGTTATCTGGTACCCTTCAAGCGCTTGATTGCGGAGAGTTGGGCAGGCTCATTGAGAACTTGGAGGTTGTTTGGGATTGAGTTGATCTTTCCTAAGCTTCTTCTGACAACCAGAGCTATTAGCTTGTGGGCGTTGTCACTTACAATTGCCTTGTCTTTTTGAACTCTGAACAAAACTTTACTTCTTCTATTCAAGTTTTCCCCGGCACCATCTTGTCTCAGATAGTGTTGTTTCCCCAGCTACCGACTACTATCATCTTTATCATCTTACTTTTGGTCCCCCACTTACCAGGTTCTGGACTTTGATCTTGGTTACATTTAAATATTTTTGTAACAATCAGGAGGGCAGCCTAAACAGCAACTTTCCCCTCCACAGAACTGCCACGGCCTAGCACCATTTGGAGTCTTACACCAGGCCTTGTTTGATGGTAATCCCCAAAATCTTCTTGGGGTTTTCCTTCCATTTCAGCTTAACCTTCCTTTCCATGCCTTGCCGCACTTTCTAGAGGAGATCAGGCAAGGACCCTACAAAAAAAATGTCATCTACATGCATCCAAATGATGGAAAATTTGGCCCCATTTCTCAAAAGTATAACAATTGTTCCAATTCCTGAGCTCTAAAACCAAGTACCTGCATAATTCCACTGAAAAATTGCCACCAACAATGGGCAGCTTGGTTGGTGCTGTATACTGACTTCTTCAATTGCATCAACATCCGTTGCCATTCCGGCCGGACCTCAGTAGGTGGTTGAACGTATAATTCTTCTGCAATTGGGCTATAAAGATACGCCAAAATGACATCAAATGTATCCATGGGGGGTTTCTGCAAGATAGCCAGGACAAGGATCATCCTCAGTAAATTCAGGCTTGCGGTTGGGGCATACGTCTTTTTGCAATCCACACCCATCCTTTGGTTAAAGCCTTTTACCACCAGCCAAGTCCGCTTTTCCAGCAAGTTCCCCTCTTCTTCCATTTTGTTTGCCAGTACCCAGCGCATTCCCAGTACCTTCATCCCGGGGTGCAGTTTCACTGGCTCCCAGACATCAAGTTCATCAAATTTGTTCACCTTGTACTCCGCCAACCCCCTTCATTCTTTTGCAAATTTCCCACAAAACACCTCCGCCAGTGACCTTTGTGGAATTCAGAAGACAAATTCTCTTTTAATGGTTCCCAAATTTGGAGGTTATTGATCCCTTGCGTCTGTAAACCCTGGGACAACTGTTCACCCTTTGACTGAGAGATAGAGAATTGAGAGTAAAGATCCTTCCAAAACCTATGATGATCCGCTGTGATCCTCTGTGATCTCCTGTGATCATCTCCTCTGGGTTGAGGGTGCGGTTTAAGTAACCTCCCCCTCAACCCTAACCTAAGTGCAACCAGAAACAAGCAAGAATAATGAAATACAACCCCTAAGCACAGAACCCTACCCTTCCCTTCCCATATCCCATATCTATCTGTATTGCATGCCTGCCATTACGTCCATCCGGTTTGTCCTTCTCATGAAGCAGCCCTTGCGCCATGCCCAACTTGGAGCCCCCCGTGCATGTCCCCATCTGCCCAACGCATCTTTCCAGATATCCAAGATATATCCGCACAATCCAATCTGCGTCTTGCAACGCGGAATCTGCACACAATCCATACAATCCAATCCAATCCATCCTGCGTCTCCAGATTTTGAGCCGGGTTTGACTGCTGCTGAGCCCACAGCGCGGCTTTCTGCAGAAAAGCTGCACCCATTTCTGAGAAGTCTACACCTGCTGAGCCCGCCGCTACTGCTGTGCATGCAGTGCACAGCCAATTCCAACTTGCATTTATAAAAGACCACCACATCCCCCCCAACTTGAGTTCTGTCCCCAGAGATCCAACACTATCTCACCTACCCCCAACTATACCATAGTTTTCCACCTCCCCTTTGCACAATTTTGTCACACCAAAGAATAGAAAACACCCCATCCACCCCTCTTTGCTAGACATGTACTGCACTTATTGCAGCTGGAATGGCCTTGCTTGCCGTATCCTTCCAGGCCGGCGCACCTGTGTTCCGTGCCAAGCCAGAAACCGCTGCTGCTGCCTATTGGAGGGCATGCCTTGCAACAGCCATCAAGGTTTCCAGCGCAAGAGGACCCGGCGCAACTCCTTTGTGGTCTCAAGTGAAAAGGAGGTTTTGACCAACAAGTGGACCCCTCCCGGCTCACCTTGCAAACGTCCGCAATGCGCCACCCAAAACCCTCCGTTGCGCAAAATCCATGACTTGGGCTCACTTTTTGGCTGGGCTGGACCTCCAAGACGCCAGGAATTTCTGGACTTTGCAGCCTTTTGGAACGCTGCCCATGAGTGGGCCGCGCAGGTACAAATGAACGTACCAGAAATGGACCCAAGAATCCCCAACTGTCCGGCCGCGTATCCTCCACCACCACCAAGACCTGCTCCTCCTCCGCCGCCACCACATCCCCCCACTCCTCCAAGACCAGCTCCTTTGCCGCCATCCCCATCACCGGTTCCCAGGTCATCACTGGAGCCCGCGCGCGCCGTCTCCTGTGGTGATTGAGTTATCACCAGAACCTGCAGCCTCTGCAACCCGTCCGGCTGCCACTCCTGAGATCCCAGAGATCCCTCTGATTCCGGCACTTCCCTTGGCAAGGTTTGATGCGGACAAACTACTCCGGTGTTTTCTAGCGGTCCCCTGGGCGCACACGGCCAATGCACAATGCAAGGTTTTGGCCGCCTTCCAATCCCTAGCCGTGGAGGCTTTCCCAGACGCAGAGGAAGTGATGAGGACCCATCTGGCGTAGGCAGATCACCCCCCCTTTTATTCCTATTTCTTCTTGTTTCCATCCCCGCGCCTATTTGCAAAGAAAAGGACTTTTTCCGCACCATCCTGAGTAGCCTTTGGGCTTTGTGAGAACCTTGGGAGAAATAAGAGCCTTGCGCAAGATCCGGGCTTTGAGAGCGATCCGCAAGAGTGAGAAGAATCCGCTGAGAGTGAGAAAAACCCGTGCCACTGAGAGTATCTGCTAAAGGTACCTGGACCACCCCAGACAAACTGCCACACAGTTCCCTGTACCCATCTACAGAAAAGAGAGAGTAAAAAGAAAACCAGCCGCGCGCGCACATCCTTGAGAGAGAGAAAGAAAAAGTATCCGCCCAAACCCATCCGCACCTTCCATCTATAAGATAACCAAAGAAAACTTAAAAAAAGATTTATTTTTTTTAAAAGCACCAACCCATTTTCAAGCCTGCGCCTTTCTCTTTGACCCACATCCCTTCCGGGCCACGCGCTTTCCTAGCTCCCTGAATCATCTGTTGGAAATTGTCCATGCGTTTGCTTTGAGAATGCAGGGCTTGTCCTCAGGTCTGCAAACCCAGCTTTGCGCCGTGCCCATACCTAAAAGAAACCGTCCCTAGCCAGCAATAATCCCAAAAGCCAATCCAGAGAGAAGAAAATAAGAAAACAAACATTCTGGGGTGTCTAGTTATTCTGGCTGTGAACCGGCTAGAGCACCCCCTCACCAAATCCAATCATATCCCCTATTCTTCCATTGTTCCCCCCCAACTTGGCTGCTGTCCCCAGCAGCCTGCAGTTGTTTACTTTGCCGGATGCAAAGCGTGCACATGGGCTTGTACTTGGAAGAAGGATCCGCATTTTTGTCCCCTTTGCTATCCAAACCAGCCGTCTTGTCAAATGAACTTGAGCCCCGCACAAAGAATAATTTCACGTGCAAAGACGCAGCCTTCCGCTTGAGCGGAGTTCCATCCAATTCCTCCAACTGGTAGCTACCTCTGGTGAACTTGAACCTCACGTGGAAAGGCCCGTTCCATTGATTAGCAAACAGCTTCCCCCATTGAGTTTCCAGGCTCTGGTTTTAAAGCAAAAACAAGTCCCCC
Source organism: Puccinia polysora (assembly GCA_025617555.3). Taxonomy (NCBI): domain Eukaryota; kingdom Fungi; phylum Basidiomycota; class Pucciniomycetes; order Pucciniales; family Pucciniaceae; genus Puccinia; species Puccinia polysora. The sequence continues at coordinate 353,072 of CM062617.1, read as the reverse complement.
TTCCGCAAAGGATCCCAGAGTTTATGCGCACAGTGCTTGTCCCAGTATCAGACTGACTTTGTGCGGGTTGCCTTCAGTCTTCCAGCCGCTTTCTCCAACATCTTGTCCCATTGCAGGAGTTGCTTGGCGCAGGCCTTGACTAGATCCGCGGCTGTCTTAACCTTCCACCAATCCATACCCAGAAAGGTTTCCAGCTTGATGTCAATTGGCAGAATGGGTTGCTTCCCAAATAGTAACTTGTATGGCAAATAACCCATTGATCTCTTCACAAAAATCTGATCCGCAAAGAGAACTACCAGAAGAGTTTCCTGACCCCCTTTGCCATCCTTGCTGCACATCTTCACCATTGCATCCTTGATTGGCTGGTGACCGCGCTTGATCATCCCTGCGCCTTTGGGATAGTACCCTGTCACTTGCCCAAACTTTGCATTAACTCCGCCAACTGTCCCCAGAACTCCGCACCCCCATCTACTGGTACCAGCCAAAGTGATCCATAACGGGCAAACCAATCTTCCTCCAGAAACTGCCCAACTTTCTCCGCCAAAAGCTTCACCAAAGGCTGCGCTTCCACCCATCCCGACAGATTTTCCTGCGCAACAAGGAGGTATGCAAACTTACCTGCCTTGATGTGCACAAAATCCAGAGAAACCCGCCCAAACAAGGCATCCTCACCAGTGGGGATACCTACTTTGGGAGGTAACATTGCGCTCCGCTTCTGACACGCTTTGCACAAACGTACCCACTCCCACACCGCGCGTACTACACCCGGCCACCAGAACCTTGCCCTCACCCGCTTCTGCATTGCAAGCTTGCAGCAATGACCAACATTTTCATGCAGACTTCCTAGAATTACCACCTGATCCGCCCTTGACATGCTGACCACAAGCAGTACCGGCGTGCTCCGCCGCCATAGCTGTCCTTCCTGCAGGTAGAAATTTCCCACTCTCTGCCAAATACATTGAACAATCTTGGCTGGCCTTTCATCCAGAAGCCAAAGATCCCGCAAATAAAAACTGAGGACTGCGTAGCTTCCGGACTGCTGGAGCCAAAGTTGCACACCTACTTCCACCACCCCCACCTTAACCATTGGGGCCTCCACATCCAGTGGTTCCGCCCCTTTGTACGGGTCATTGCATAGGTACTGAGAAAGCGCATCTGGAATTGTAAAGGCCTTCCCTGAAACATGTACCACCATGAAAGAGAACAACTGAAGAAATGCAACCCACCTGGTCATAGGCGTGTTTGGCAGTGTTGGCAAATTGATCATCCGCGCCAGCACCTCTATCTCCACCAGAAGCATGAAGTGAATTCCCCATAGCAAATGCTGCAACCTCTGCACAATCTTAGTGACCCCACAAAGCTCCAACTTTGGCTGCAAATACCGGCTCTCCATCAGCGTAAACATAACAGACTTTTAAAGAACCGGAAAATCTTTCCCCTCATCCTCCTGTGTCAGCACTGCCCCCGTGCCAAGCTTGCTCAAATCCACGGCCAACGTAATTCCTTTGGAATCATAATCCAAGTCCAGCAGTACAATATTGCACCCAACAATCTCCTTGAGTTTGTCAAAGGCAACGTCACAGTTCAAACCCCAGGTCCATTCCGGGCCCTTACGCGTCAATGCCCGCAATGGACTAGCAACCTCCGCAAACCGCTCAATGAACATCTGTACATAGCTACACAATCCCAAGAACTGGAGAATGTGTGATACAGTCATTGGCGTTGGCCACTTGAGGACTTTGTTGTGTTTCTTTTAGGCAATCTTCCTTCCATCGGAAGCCACCACATGTCCCAGAACCTCCAGCGCGGGTACACAGACTGCTAACTTTTTCCCCAACACTGTAAGCCCTGCTTCCTCAATCCAGAACAAGATCCTTCCAGCATTTGGGTGTACTCCCAGACAAATTGGCATATTCCTGGGGCTTTGATAAGCTTTTCCCCTCCATAATCTGTCCTTGGGCCTTTGATGCCTGCGTTGTCAATGAAAATCTGCACCCCCTTGGGAAGATTGTCCTTCAGAATTCAGGTCATCTGCCCCTGGTAAACCACAACCAAGTTAGTTGTGCCTTGCGGAAGCCGTGTCAGTTGCATCCTTCCCAATCCGGTTTTGAAGGCAGTCATCAGACGCAAACTCCAATTGAGTTTGCGCTGATTGTATCTGCCCATCACATCCACCAACCCATAGCACGCGCGACCTGCCATAGATTCCAGAAACTTGTTTGTGTGCAGAGGTCTTCCTGCTTCTTGGATGGTAAACAAATTTAGCCGCTGCAGATCATGAACAATTCACAATGACTTCCCATCCTGCTTAACCACCACAAAGATTGGACTCAAGTAACTTGATGTTGATTGCTTGTAAAGGCCCATCCACACATGCTTGTGCACCAGTTCCAAGAAGGGCCCCCAAACCGCCCACATAATTGGAATTGGCTTGATCTACCAAGGTTCATGCAGAAACGTTGGAATCAAATAAGGGTCTCCTATCTCACTCTTTAACAGTCCCCGCTCTTCAGGTCCAAAGCTAGTGCTCTTTCCCGGAGGATGAGTACCAACCTCAGCAAATCATGTTCCTCTGCGCTGAACCAGCCCGGCAGTCCAAAGTTAAGGGCCGCAACCCACTCATCAGAATCTGCTCCAATTGCATTACCCATCCTGACACCTTCAGCGGAGATTTCCAAGGGTCCCGCAACCAAGGGATTGGTCAGAGTGGTGCGTTCAGATCCTGCAGCATTGCTTTGTTCTGGGGACGGACCTTTTGCGTGACCGGCTTATACTTCCCAATATTGCAGCGCGCCATCCGCACGCATCCGTTACCATAGGTCCTAGTCAAAACCAAACTGCGTCTTTTGCCTTTGCTCACAAGCGTGGCACAATGATAGTGTTTTTGCAAAATACCTCCCGGCAATGCACACTGAGGAAAGGGACTTAATTCTCCCGGCAATGCACACTGAGGAAAGGGGCTTAATTCTCCCGGCAATGCACACTGAGGACAATGATATTGTTTTTGCAAAGTACCTCCCGGCAATGCACACTGAGGAAAGGGACTTAATTCTCCCAGCAATGCACACTGAGGAAAGGGAATTAATTCTCCCAGCAATGCACACTGAGAAAAGGGACTTAATTCCAGCGCTTGCGTGTCCCACGCTCCCTCCCTACTTCCCACCTGCTCCTCACTGGTCAACCGCCCGCACAAAGCCAGAGCTTGCTCTGTGTGGTAACCTTGGCCAACTAGTCAAAATCCGCCTCCGGACCACCCTTGCAAACCAACTCCGTGCCGGGGTCCTCCTCCTCCTCTCCTGCCAAATCCTGCATCCACTTCCCCAACCCTTTATTGCAGATTATGGTTTCAAATTGCCTGCCGGAAAAATCTTCCATCATCAACAGTTCCTTCCCTGCCTCTGGATCAAATTTCATTTGCGCTTGGAACCCAAACATGAATGGCCATCCTAAAATAGCCTCCCCGCAATCAACCAATAGAAAAGAAAGTGGTTTACAGACCCTTTCAACCTCAACCTCTTCCTCCTCCACAACCCCATCCATGCAACACGCTCCACCGTTAAGCGCGCAAAGCCCCATTGCACATTTCTGCCAAACCAATCCCATTTCATCCACCAGCCTAGATGGAAGAAGGTTCACCATGGAACCGCTATCCACCAGCGCCCATACCTTCCTTCTGGAAATCTTCATTGGAACGTAAGCCAGCAGAGTTGAAACCAATTTCATCCCTGCTAGGTTGCGCTCCGCGTCATCCCAAGCCAAGTTCACCTGCTGCACCGTTGGAGGGATCCTATTGTGTCCGCAATCCTTCAGCGCCTGAACCATCTTGTCTACTACCACTGGCAAAACCACCTCCACCTCCTTCAAGGTCAAGGGAATAGTTTTTTCATTCCCCATAACTCTGCGCATGTTTCCACCGCCTTCTTCTTCCCCGCTGGATTCACCAGCCGTCCATCTGTTTCCGGAACACGCGCAATTGGCTTAGGAGCTGCCAGCGGTACCCATTCCTTGGCATCCACATCCATCCTTTCCACCGCCATGGACTCCTCTGTTGCTAATACCCTCACTTCTGCTTCCACGTGCAGTGGTTGCCATACCCCAGGACTAGTAACAATTTCCAGAAAAGCTTGAGCAGTTACCACTGGTTCCTGTCCTTGCCTGTGCACTTGCTCCATGAAAGTTGGATCCCCAGGTTTGGCAGAGATCCGCTTGCAAGTTGGGAAGATGAATCCCATTCCCACTTGTCAAACCAATCCTGCCTTGAGGTCCTTTGTCATGTTATTGCACCCCAACCTCCATTGTCCCTTGTCCCCATAGTAATTGCATAACCGGGAGGCGGGCTTATTTGACAGCAGAAGCGGTCCCCCAATGTGAGGAGGCGGATTGCGTGGCCCTGACAACATTTGAATCAGGAAGATCCATAGATCCTTCATCAATTCCGTCATCTTGCTAAGCTCCGGGCTTGTCATTGGTGGTGTTGCCAGAGCGCGTTCCGTTTTTGAGGGGCCCGTAACCAGAGCTTGCATTGGTGCTGCTGGATTGTGGGAAGCAGACTTCTTTGGCCCTGTTGGGAACAACCTTTCTGTGTTCTCCATCACTTCCTCCAAGTCCAACTTGCTTTCCACTGCCCAACAAATGACAAGGATGTCCCAAAGAAGCGCAATACTCCCATCCAACAACCTCTTTACCAGGTTGTTTTTGTAAAACTTCTGCTGCACCTGCCTGCGGAGTTGGGGACTGAGTCCTCCAAAAAACACCCTCTTCATTGCGCCCGTCTTCCCCAATATCACCTTGTTCTTTACCAGGTAGCAATAGATCCAATCAAACATTGCTACATAATCCCCCAATTGCGCTTGCGTCTGGACTCTGCCATTTGCGCTTGCTTCCGCTGCAGCTTGCTCAAAGTTGCTTTCCCAAAACCAAGGTTTGCGCCTTCTCCACTGCGCCAAGATTTCTGCCTTTGGTTTTGGCCAATCAAGTTCCTCATACCCTTCCATCTCCTCAACATCCCAAAGCTTCTCTTTGTCTGTGTTGAAGAGGACAACAAGCCAAGCCTTATCCCAACCCATTGCACCTTCTGCGTTGGCAATTCCTTTGTATCAAGCAAGGAATTGCTCAACATCCTCAGTGTTGAACCGGATATGAGGATAGTCCTGCGGCCTGATGCAAACAGGCTTGTGATTGGCGCCATTGTTGGAACAAGGAACACCGCATCCTGCCCCTGATGAGGGTTGCTTCCAAGAAGCCAGAGGAGGAGTAGGAGGAAGAGGAGTGGGGGTAATGTTACATGACCCCGCAATGGTCAATGGGTGGTACAGGGACATTGCACTTGTTAGTTTCAGGAGACAAGGAACAAAAGATTACTTCCCGGCCAGACCCCCAGATGTGGAATTCAGAAGACAACTTCTCCTTTAATGGTTCCCAAATTTGGAAGTTATTGATCCCTTGTGTCTATAAACCCTGAGTGCAACGGTTCACCCTTCAACTAAGAGATAGAGAATTGAGATTAAAGATCCTGCCAAACGTACAATGATCTGCTGTGATCCTCTGTGATCTCCTGTGATCCTCTCCTCCGGGTTGAGGGTGCGGTTTAAGTAACCTCCCCCTCAACCCTAACCTATGTACAACCAGAAACAAGCATGAATAATGAAATAAAACCCCTAAGCAAAGAACCCTAGCCCCAACCCTACCCTTCCCATCCCATATCCCATATCCATCTGTATTGCCTGCCTGCCATTACATCCACCCGGTTTGTCCTTCTCATGAAGCCGCCCTTGCGCCGCACCCAACTTGGAGCCCCCCAGGCATGTCCGCATCCGCCCAACACGTCTTTCCAGATATCCAAGATATATCCGCGCAATCTGATCCGCATCTTGCAACGTGCAATCTGTCCAATCCAATCCAATCCATCCCGCGTCTCCAGATGCTGAGCCCGGTTTGACTGCTGCTGAGCCCGCAGCGCGGCTTGCTGCGGCAAAGCCACACCAATTGCTGAGCGCGCTACCCCTGCTGAGCCCGCCGCTACTGCTGAGCGCGCAGCCCGCAGCCAATTCCAACTTGTTTCTATAAAAGACCACCACACCGTGGTAAGTGGTGGTCATGTTTTGTTGGTAAAAATTGGACAAAATCTTGGTCCAGGTGTGCAATCTCATCAGTAGGCTCTTTTCAAAGTTGAAACAACAACTGGTTCAGGATATTGTCAACAATTTCCTTCCGTTCCTTGGCCACAGTAGGCAAATGTTGGAAATCTGGGAAAATTGCTGATGTTGAGTGTATGACCTTCCAATCTTTGGAGGACCAGAACAGCAAGCCAGCTCCCACTGCTGGGTACGCTAGAAGTCTGCATGGTTGCCTGTGCTCCTCAAGCTTGTTTTTCCGGCGTTCCTTTGGTGTATAGACAATGGCCCTTGCGCCAAAAGGATACAGAATGGTGGGGTTGACTGTTTTTCCAAATAGGAGGTGTATTGGGCTTGATCCATCCATACAGTTTTTGGGCAATCTGTTGTGGAGGTATGTTGCATTATGATAGGCGTAGCTCCAATATTGGCCTGCCATCTGGCTTTCATTCAGCATTGTCTTTGCCATATCCCCAATGGTCCTATTGACACATTCTGCCTTGCCATTCTGGTTGGGTTGGAAGGGTGGGACCGGTGCTAATTTAACACCCAGAGCGTCCAATTGATTTTTCAGCGGTCCAATATATTCAGCCGCATTGTCCAATTGAAAAAATACTGGGAACTTACCCATGGAATTATGTAGATGATGGATCCAGCTAATGATTTTTGCCGGTACCTCACTTTGACTCTTCAAGGCGGCACCAAATGTATATGTAGTCACATGGTCCCTGAAGGTCAGCCAAAACCTTGCTCCATTAAGGTCCTTCTCAAACAGCCCAATCACATCAGTGACACACAGTTGCAACGGCTCTCCCCTAGGGATATCTGAGGTAACCCCCAGGGACTTACAATCCACAGCCTTTGAGGTGGAACAACACTTGCAGAAAAACAATTTCCAAGCCATCTTCTCCCGCTCTGGGAAGTTTTCTTGGAGAAACCGCCACACAAATTTCTCAGACACATGGCCTAATTGTAATTGCCACCTGTAGGGGTCCATGGAAGGTATTTGGGAAATTGAACAACAGGATTCATTGCATATAAGTGGTACATTCCAGCAGAAGTTCTTAAACTCTGCCTGAAATTGACAAGAGTTCCAATCAATAATAACAAGTGATGTCCCATCATGGAACACACTCCATCCCTCCGTGACAAGCCTCCCTGTAGAGATAATTGACCCCTTTACACCTTCACAGTAGAACATGTTGTCAAGATTCAAAATCCCTGTCCTCATCAGTATGTTCAACCTGCCCACATAGGAAACAACCACAGATTTTGTAGGGATAGCTAAGGTTAGTGACACCGGAGTCTCTAGCTGCCTGAATATCTGAAAAAATGGTGAAGGCCCACTAACGTGTGCTGTTTATCCCAAATCAATTATAATTGCACCTTCATCAATGGCTTCAATGTCTAGTTCTTGTATATGTCCTCCCTGGATTGGAAGGTTACTGGGTCGTGCCGTCAGCATGTAGCGCAAGCCCTTGTTGGCCTGATTTTATGGTGGAGCTGATATCAGGCCCATTTGCACGTGGTCCCAGTATTGATTGCAATTGGCGTACAAATGTCCTGCCTTCTTGCAATAATGGCAGGAAAACCCAAACTTGCAGAGTAACTGATTGGATTGGACCCTTCCTTTGAAGTAAGTTGCTTTATCAATGGATAGGCAGCTTTGGTGCTCCATTAGGTTGTTTTGCGCATCTGCTTGGTTGTTCCTGCAAGCTGGTGGGAGGTATTTTCCAGCTGGTCAGTGCGTCACAGCCTGCACAGCCATTTCCACATCTGATGGCAACATCCCCATTGGCAGTTGTGACCACGCTTTAAGTTTATTTGAACAAGCTTGTATGATGGTGGAGACCTCCTTAAACGTCAGGGGTGTCATTTAGCTGTTGAATCTCTGCCCAATTGCATATTCAAAGTTGTTCTTGTCAATCCCCATTGGTGCCGTCATGGTTGCCTGCATGATTAATGCATAAAGCTTGTCTACCAACACCTAAAAACGCTTGAAATCAGCAATAACCTTGTGCCATGTAGCAATCCATGTATCATTGGATCCCAATTGGTTGTTCAGTATCTCTAGCATGTGGTCCGTAATGATAAGCTTGTGTTGGCAATTGTTCCTGCTACACTTCTTCTTTAGTAGTTCCATCATCTGCTGAGCTTTGGTCCCTGAGCTTTCAACAACCAGAAGCAGGGTATCATCAATGGTATTCTGGAGAAGTATTGCTACCACATCTCTTTGTTCTAAATCCAAAAACTCAAACAAAGCATTTGCTCCCAGAACCAAGTTGTCCTTCTTGAAGACATGCCCAAGTGTACGTTTGAGTGCACCCTCCCATTGGACATAGTTTGCACCATCAAACGCAAGGACAGTTTTATTTGGATTCATCATCCTATGCACAGCAAGTGGATTTTCAATGAATTTCTTTAGTACAGTGTTCAACAGGTTCATGGTATTGGTGGAATGTTGTAGATTGGGGGGGTTGATTGTGATGAGGTTGACTGGGCCAGCGTGAGTGTGATGTGGAAGGATAATTAATTGCGTGAGTCAATGAGAAAGACAGAGACACAGAAGCATCATGATGAGAAAAAGGAAAGCACCAGAAAATAATGAAGAGACAAAGTACCTGGGTCAGTGTGAGTGTGATGTGGAAGGATGAGGAAAAGAGATCCTTCCACTCACTGTGACTGACCAAGGAATACTATACAACTTGTGACAGGTGAGTGAACTGTGTGAAGCATACAAATGAGAGAGAGTGGATACGTCCAGTCTAACAGATTGTGCTCCAAACGTTTCACCCTTGATTGCAATTCAGATATGACCTCCATCAGAGAATCAATGGTAAGGTTTGGTGGTTTATTCATGTTGCTTATTGAGCTATCTGGGTTGAATCTGCCCTCAGGCGCCAAATATAAGGATGAGTTGTCAGATCTTTCTGTTTGGTTGCTTTATTGATTGCTGTCCTCAAGTATGTCTCTAAAAAATTCCATAAACCCTACTGGCGTTTACATTAAGGTCTTGGGAGCAATCTAGTGCAAAGCCGTCTTTTAACCTGTTTTAACTCAAAGAAAAAGGATCTGTAGTCCTGTCATATATCCTGGGATTTTCTCATCCCGTTCCGGAACTTGTCCTCAACTTCAATCAGATTACTCACCTGGGGTCCCATCATATATCCAGGGATTAGCTCATCCCGTTCTGGAACTTGTCCTCAAATTTGATGAGGAGAGGAGTCATCCTGGGCGGGGAGCTCTAGTCTATATACAATGGGTATTTTGATAATATCATATTTGAGTAATCTATGTCTATAGTCTATAACTCTGCGGTAGGTTGTGGTTTGTTCTCTGTACAGTTTGTAATCCGTGTGAAAGTCTGTCTTTACACTTATTATCACAGGATCAAACTTGCTGGCCCACCTCCAGCACCGGGAGCAGTACACTCTCTATCCAAGAAAGAATCAGTTTTGCTTCAAGGATACATTGCAGAAAATGTATCAAAAGGAATTCTTTGAACCAGAAATTAAAATACCGGATTGCCTGTCCTATTTTTTCTGAATAAAGATGGCGGCATTTGCCTTTGTGGTGACTACAGGAAAATAAACCAGGTAACCTGGAAGAATGCCTACCCAGTACTGCATATGTCACATCTCCTCACCCTCTTCCATGGAGCTGCTTATTTATCAAAGTGAGACCCTTGAGGCACTTAAAACCTAATTTGCATTGCAAAGAGTCATGAGTATTTGACTGAAATGAGAGTTTGGCAGTTATGAGTACACCTTCATGCCTTTTGGCCTCTGCAATGCTCCTTCCACTTTTTAAAACTTTGTCAGCAACATTTTTTATGACCTTGTAGAGAATTACCTCATGGTTTATCTTGATGATATACTTGTCTGCTCAAAAACTTTTCAGGATCACATTGCACATGTGCAAGAGGTGCTGCAGCAACTTTGAAAGAATAACCTGTTTGAAAAAGCCTCTAAGTGAAAATTTCATACTCATTCTATTCAGTTTTTAGGTTTCATAGTCTTCCAGCAAGGACTATCAATGGACCTAGCCAAAATCCAATGCATATTGGACTTGAATCACTTTCTTTGGCCAAATACCTTCAAATCTTCCTTGGTTTCAGTAATTTTTACAGGAGGTTTATTGAGCATTACACCAAGAAGACCATGAATCTTAATAACCTTCTTCAAAAAGACACTCATTTTTTTTTTAATGAAAAAGCTGCTTTGTTGTTTGAAGCTCTAAAGAAAGCTTTCACTACTGCTCCAATACTTGCTCATTTTAACAATCTAGCTTGAACTATTGTGGAAACAGACACAAGCAACTATGCAATTGTAGGAGTAATCTTGCAGTTTTCTTCTTCTTCCTCTCTCTTTCATCCTTTAGCCTTTGAGTCTTGCAAATTGCTTGCTGCAGAGATTAATTACAAGATTTGTGAAAAGGAACTTCTTGCAATTGTTTATTGCTTGAAGAAATGGTGTTCATACCTTTTTAGTCTGATGGAACCCTTTGAGGCCTTAACTGATCACAATTCTCTTAAATACTTTATGAGTTCAAAAGTGCTTACACGCAGACAGGCACATTGGGCCAGATATCTTTCCAAGTTCAAATTTAAAATCACGTACAACCCTGGGAAACAAGCAGCAGTCCCTGATGCTTTATCATTTCAGGGCAACATTTACCCAGGGGGGGAGCACCTTTACCAATAAGAATTCTGAAAAAATTAGGACACTCTTCTCCAAACATTTTTCCCAACTCAGTTCAATCATTACCCACCCGCAAGAAAAGGATTCCAAAATTTGACAAGCTCAACTCAACAAGCCCAAGTTTAAAAAACTTTGCAAGAGTGCAAAATTATTAGACAGTGGCTAAATTATTGAAAAAAATGGTTATTTAGTCTATAGAGATTGTATATTAGTACCTGATAATGCTTTAATTAAGTTAAATATCTTCAAGCCTTGGCATGACTCTCTGCTTGCTGGTCATCATGGGCAGGATAAAACTTACCAATTGATTGAAAAATATTTCTATTGGTCTGGTATGACTAAGGAAGTAAAAGACTATGTTAGCGCATGCTATGATTTCAATTTTAACAAGTCCTCAAAAAACCAGAAGTATGGGCTGCTTCAGCCAATTTGTATTCCACCTATTCCTTGAAAATCATTTTCAATGGATTTCATTTTTCAATAACCTATTTCTAGTGGTTATGATGCCATTATAGTAGTATTAGATTGCTTCTCAAAGATGGCTTTATTTCTCCACAGTACTGTAACCGCTGTGGAAACAAGAAGGTGGAAATCCCCAAAGTTGTCCTAAGGTTTGGAAGTTAATGGTCCTAGCGTCTGTAAGGTGTGGGATGCACCCTTGAGTAGAAAGAGAGAGATGATGAATTACTTCCTTCAAAAACCATGGTGGTATGCTCCTCTATCCTAGCGCGGCAGTGGGGAAGGGTATTGTACCCTTCCCCACAGCCTAACCTAAGTACAAGCACAAATACTACCTGAAAAAAGCCAGAAAGAACCCTGAGAAACAGAAACCCTCAACCAACTCTATCCTCCTTCCCAACCCCTTGTGCTACTACGTCCATCTGGTTTGTCATTCTGATGGCGCCCTCTGCGCCCTACTCAGAGCTCCCTGTGCTTGCCCATAGCCGCCAAAATCCTCTTGCGCCCCTGCCTTCATTTCTGCGCAGTTTTTCCTTCTCATGACGCCCTCCGCACCCTACTTGGAGCCCCCCACACTTACCATGACCCCCCATTGCACCTTCCCATAGCCACCCAAATCCCATTCTCCCATTGCCCTCTGGTCTGTGCAGTTTTTCCTTCTCAAGTCGCCCTCTGGGCCCTAGTTGGAGCCCCCTGGCCTTACCATGACCACCCAAAATGCCTTCTGTAGCCATGTCTTGGTCCCCAATCCCAATGCTGAGCTGACTCATGGTTATTTCTGAGCATGAGCACAATGCCCAAATGCTGAGCCTGCTGCTCTCATTTCCAAGCATGCAGGCCACAGCCGGTTACCAATCTGTGTCTATAAAATGCCACCACACTTCCTTTTTGGAAGACCTAGCTAATTTATGTATAGGATATGTATTTTCAAAAAATTGCCTCCCTGATAATATAGTTAGTGATTGTGGTTCCTTGTTTGTCTCTAGCTTCTGGACCTTGCTATGCCAGCATTTGAAGATCACTTGCAACTTTTCAAAGTCCTACCACCCCAAAATGGATGGGCATACCAAGCAAATTCAATCAGATCCTCAAACAGTATCTTTGAATGTATGTTGCTTATCAACAGGACAACTGGTCACAATGGCTCCCATTAGCCAAATTTTCCTACATCAACTATACTCAATCTTGTTCCAAAAAATTGCCCTTCCAGACTCTTTATGGTAGAAACCCAACTTTTGCCTCCATTCATGTAGCACCTTCTCAACCCTCTACAAATTATCTTACTCACATTCAATCCCTTCAATTGCAACTCCAATCCAACCTCAAAGCAGCAAACCAGTGCTACAAGGAGAAAGCAGACCAACTTTGCACTACGGAAACAACCTTTGCAGTAGGAGATCAGGCATGGCTCAATGCTTGCAAAATTTGCAGTACTTGCCCAACCCAAAAACTCTCTGAAAGAAAACTTGGCCCCTTCAAAGTCAAATAAGTTATCTCCCCCAATGCTTTCAAACTTTCTTTACCTGCAAAATGGAAAGGTATCCACCCAGTCTTTAATGTGTCTCTCCTAGAGCAAGCTCAAGTCTTATCACCAGGAAAAATCTGGTGGACCTGGTCAGCCAGTGACATCACATCCTTTAGATGAGATGGTTGCATCCAATGAATTTCTAGAATGTTTCCATCATTTGGAAACACAGCTTACCCCCAGTTTACAATTAGTTGCTTCACAATTTCTCAAATTATTCAAATCTTTTTCTGATTTCATTCCATTCTGTTTCCCCTTTTGATATCCTAGCTTTCTCCTTCTTTTCTTCTTGTCTTAATTATGATTTCAATTGGTATTTTCCAAGGTTTCTCTTTTACTTCCTCCCAGATTCCACGTGGTTTCCAATTTTTTCCTCCCTGATTTCTCCCTGATTTCTCCCTGATTTCCCACAAGTTTCCATTTTCCAACTATTAGCACAATCCCTCCTGATTTTCTGAAATGAAATAAAATCATTTTTTGAACAAAATTTATCCTCATCATTCATACAATTCTTTCTCTCATAAAATTTCTGTTCTATCTACAGGTAATGCTTGATGCATTTATTGAATTGGAATTTACTCCAAAAATAATTCAAAGAAGAAAAAATTTAAACAATTGATAACACTTTGCATATTCCATTATTTTTAAATTTCACTTTCAGGAAGATATAATTTTGCAACTAGTATTATTCCATTTTGAGAGAAATATATCCCCATCTACCAGATGGGGATGAGCCTTGTCATTAGCAATCAAGCTCATTCTATCCATCCAATATGATGCTAGGCATCAGCATCTCAAGAAGAATTCAATCAAAATGCTCAAGATCATCAGACCACCATTTTTTAGTCAATGGATGGCTAGGATAGAATCAAGTTGGGAGTCAAAACAAGCCAAGAACCAACCATTTGGGAACCAGATTATCTCAGAAGTGGTCAATTCATTTGAAAATTGGATTAAGGAACCTTGTACAATCAGACTAGAGAGAGTCTAAACCTTGAAAAAAATGGATCTGAGCAAGAAATTTATAACAATCACAGATCATCTGAAGTTGATTCTCATCAATTTCTTTTATCATACCTATTTTTGTAGTTAAATTTTCCTGGTGATCTGTCAGGAGTTTAAAAGTGGGGTATGGTAAGTGAAAGACTCATGGAACCCAGCGTTCTTCCCAAGAAATTTTGAATACAAATACATAAAAGAAATTCAAGACAAGAGCCGGACGTCAAAATCTTTGCATTGATAAGAAGCAGCACTTGTGAGACAAGGGCAAGGATAACAAACAAAAGGTGAAACACATATGGATTATTTCAATTCATCCCTCATTTGATACAATTTGAAAGTCTCAGATCAATCCTTCATCCAAAAGTGGCTCAGGAAAATCTTAAATTTAGCCATCTGATAGCCAAGAATCTTCAGAAGATCAGCTTTATTGGTCTTCAGTTTCTGACCTTATTCACATACTAAAAAGGGAGATGAAAGAGTTGGAACACCACATTGCAGGCTTTTGGGTAGACCCAGGGCTTGTAATTGGTGTTCTAGTGCACCTGATGCAACTGATGGGCTATCATTGACTTGTTTGATCATGAAAGGCCCTTCAATCTTCATCCCAAATTGGAATCACCCAGATTTTCAAAACAAGGGGTGTGTGTGTGTTCCTTATCCCTTCTTAAGCTTGCAAGACAAAAAGTAAGGGCTCAATGACTAATGCAAGGTATGTAAAAAGCTTGTGCTCCAATTCAAACCCAAGTCTGGGCTTGTCAAGTTCAAGGAGGAGGAGGAGGAAGAAGAGGAAGGGCCAATAGATTGACTGAATAAAAGCTGGGGAGTATTCAATCTCATCATCAGTTGGAGAGGGATCATCTCATTCCTGGAATGATCTTGACCAAGTTGACTACCAGCCTGATGATGATGATTTCTGGTCCTAGGACTACCACTACTATCATGAAAGTCCTCACCAGGCTGATTACTGTTACTAGTGTTGGTTGTCAAAAGGTTGTGACTCGGATTCATCAACTGTGAATGACGGGAAGAGGTGGATGAATAGAGCAGCAAGGGATAATTTTCTTGATTAAAATTGCTGATGGTTCTTGCTTGGTTCAATGCTTCCATGGCTGGTTTCATAGTACTGGAACTCAAGCTGGAAAAATGATGGCATTGATAGGTCAAAAATTTGTTAGAATGATGAGATTAGTTTAGAGAATCCTTGAGGTATTTGGTCTTCAGGATTGTTGAATTCATCATCATTCAACACGTTGGAGTGGTCACCAATGATGAAGATCCTCATTTTCCATGGTAATGGGTTAGATTACTTGGGTGAGCTCAATGATGAGTATCTGCAGATTGACCCCGGCCCCCTCACTGAAAACGTTCAAACTGGTCACACTTGTCAATTGCTTTTGACCCCATTCTAACCAGCCCTCAGAATCCCGTTGATTCAATCTGGGCTCTTGAATAGAAGAATATTGACTGAGAGAGTAAACAGTCCTGCACCAAGGAATCCTTAGATCCAACAGAGAAGCCCATGGACTTACCTGCTTCAATTTCAACAGTCTTGGTGGCCACATTGCCTTTCCAAGCATTATCATCCCGTACATAATCATCAAAACAATTGATCACTACTTTTGGCTCTTCTTTATTGAACAATAAACCATTGTCACCCTCTAACAACTGCAGAGATGCACAAGGGCAGATGATTGAGAGTGGATGTGAGCTTGATGTCTGTATAAGTTGGGGATTGATGAGGTGAGTCAATGGCTTAAAGGGGAAAGGGATGTTCACCTTTCCAATTGTACCTAGCATGGGCATGTACATGTCCTCATCTGTTGATCCCAGGCCTATTCTCATGACAGGGTTCCTGCCCATGTAAGTCCTGAGGGAAGGTAACCATGCCAAAAGCAACCAGAAAGCTTTCCCAAGCAATCAAAGCCAACCTTGGGATGTAGAAGTGAAGACAAGAAGTAAGGCAAGCTGGTGTTCCCAATTGTGGAAGAAGTAGGATGAGGAACAAACCTTGAAGGCTTACAGGATGAAAAAAATGTCTTGAAGATAAACAGTCCAAACATGATCAATGGTGAACAGGTGATTCCCGGTTTCCGGAAACCAGGCATCACCCGCAGTGTTATGCCCCCGTAGAGAGTGAAACACCACAAGATGCCAACTAAAATAATTTGGAGTGCCATAAATTTCCTTGCTTATTTTGCTCTACGGGGGCATAACACTGCCCAAAGTTGATGTCCGGTTTCCAGAAACCAGGCATCAACAGCCATCAATTTAACTTTCCATACAGAGTGGAGGCCTGAGATCAAAAAAACCTGCATCTATTTGTACTCTAAATTCCAGCTGATTTGCCAGAAAAAAATGAATCTCATGCATTATGCACCCCTACCTAGATAATTCTTCATGAAGAACTTCAAAATTGAATTTATTTTCTTTAGAATAATGCAGGTAAAACTATGGAAAATTAATTTATTAATTTCTGAAGCTGTGAAACTAGGATAAAAAACAATGAATTCTCCTGCAATTCAACATAAATAGCTCAATTCCCAGCACAGATAATTTTCATGTGTCATTTTTTCTAGTTAATTTTGTGAACAGTTTCAGCTTCTGATTTCTAGCACTCAAGAAATAAATTTGCCAGAATTGCAGAAAAAATAAGACCAAGCAACAATATTCCTGTTTATCCAAGTTTTTCTGCTTACATGCACACTTGAGGAAGCTCTTTCATGGTGGATCTGAAATATTCATGATCCACTGCCATTATTACCAGTTTGTTGGGTTACTTTGAACTTGGCTGTTCATGTAATCAAAGGATATTTTTCAAGTTTTATACCATTGTGCCCCCAGAAATTGATGGTGGTTCAAGTGAGGGAACCAACATAATTTTGGGTGTAGAATACATTTCTGGAATAATATCAATGGATTTATAACTCCTTCTATTTTTATTTATTTTATTTTAATTTTATTATTTTGAGCTACTTCTGGAAGCTAGCTCTGCACTAGTAGCAAGCTGACAATGACAATTTGGGCTTTGCCAGGGGCCCAAACAAGCTTGATAGACCATAAGAGGAAAAAAGTTGAGTAATTGAAGAAATATTTACTTGGAAGGGATGAAATTGGGTTAAATTATTTAAAAATAATACAGCTCTGAACAAAACCAATTAGAAACACAGTGGAAAATTTGGAGAATCAAATGAGAGTTCATTTTTCACTTCTGAAGAATTTAAGAGGAGACTCAGAAGCAATCATGGGTCCACTGTGTTTCAATCTGTGTGAAATCTACCAGAAACAAAACATATTTTATGGTGATTTTGTCTGGAAATTGATTATAAACTGTGAAGAAATTTGGGAAACCATCATGGTGAAGTGAAGTCTCTGGTCAGCAAGAGATGCCTGGTTTTTCCTGGTGTATACCCAGGCAAGACTCATTGCCCTCCTGAACTGGTAAATTTCCAAGATCATTTAGAGTGGGAGGTAAGCCATATTCTGGATTCCAGGATACACAAAGGAAAGCTTCAATACCTTGTTGAAGAGACTGGCTTCCAGTCTGAAAAATATTGCAACTTGTGGGAACCAGCCAATCACCTTTGCAAGTCTCCCCACTTTGTCCAAGAATTTCATGAAAACTACCATTGCAAACCTCTCCAATTTTAATTCCATCCCACCCAATCCCATTCCACACTTCCATCCTTCTCCATCTCATCCACTCCCATTGCATTTCTCATTCCATCCAATCCTATCTCATTTTCATTTCTTAAATTTGTTTCTTTTCAATTTCATTAAAAATCTTTGTTTTTTATTTATTTCTTTCCTTACCCTGCTAAAAAAATCTTTTATTTCTCAAAAAAAAAAACATCTATAACCAAAAAAATAAGTAAAAATATTTTCCTCAGTACCATCTACCTCAGTCCATAAGCATGACACAAATAAAGCACAACATCAACAGTGCCTTCTGCTTACTACCTTTGGCTTGCCTAACAACCTTCCAATCTTGGCAACTCAGTATATACTTGAAAATTCATTCAGTTAACTCTAATCCAATTCAACCATCCATTTGAGCTTTGCTCTTATACCCTGGGTATCATCAACCCTTGGACTTCCATTCTTGGTCACACAATTGCACTAGTTTGCAAACATCCCTAGATAGCCAAATCAACTGTATATTTTGCAAATGGACTAGTTCCTTTCCCTGCATATGCTGTATCTTCACATTTGCATTTCCTTCACCTGTCAATCCTTCATTTTCTCATCCATTATTTTGCTGTACACTCATATTCTATTTTCTTGCACTTATGCTACAACATTGGAAACAATTGTACTTTTATTTCATTTTTACCATTCTGTTCCTGTCATTCATTGCCTCATTTCTCCCTAGCTGTAGATGGCCATCCATTAGGTTTTATCTATTCAAATTTTGATTATCTTATAAAGGCTGTGTTGCCTGCCTGAAGATTTTCTCATCAGTTAGTTAATTTCATACGTTCTTGCATCTTTCTAAATCCAGTCATCACAGTGGGCTTGTCTTTAGTTCCCTTTGATTGGAACATCTCATCCCTCTTTCTGTTTGTTAAGCCATCAAACCACAATTTTCACTTTGCAGTTAGCTTTGCTACCTTGCACTTATCCCTTGCACATAATTGAAACTAAAGGGAAAATGCAAACAAAAATCCCACAAAATTGATCCTTCTCAACTCAAAAGTGAGCAAACTTGGTATTTGTTCAATAGAATGTTGGATTGAATACTGAAGTAGCATTGAATTTTTTTGCATTATGGGAACAGTGGAATTCCCTTCTTTTTTTAAAATGGCTGCCTTGAAGGACTAAATTGATAGTGCCATCAACAAAGTTGCAGAAAAAAAGGATTTGGCTAATGAAACATTGGAACCCCAATTGCATCCTCATCAAGGGTGACAATTGAGAAACAAAATGTTTCACAAATAGAAATGACCTCTGGTGGTGAGTAACATTGTATATTATGGTCTTTGGCTGATTTAATTTCATGGAAACTGAACTATGAAAATAAGAATATGGTGTAACTATGACAGACCCACTTGACCCACC
The DNA here is from genome assembly GCA_025617555.3 of Puccinia polysora. NCBI lineage: Eukaryota > Fungi > Basidiomycota > Pucciniomycetes > Pucciniales > Pucciniaceae > Puccinia > Puccinia polysora. The sequence continues at coordinate 334,218 of CM062617.1, read as the reverse complement.
TCCTGTGAGAGCTTTTCCTACTAGGGAAAAGGCACAAAACTATTGTAAAAATGTTCAATGAAGCATGGTTACGCTTTAACATTTTTCAACTCAAAGCGTGATAAATATGTGTATTTATCCTGTGATAGACATGGTTTGTACTCTGGGAAATTGCTCACCAAAAGTTCAAGGAAAACTCAGACAAGGAAGTTTGGGTGCAATTTTTTAATCTGTGCAAGTCACACTAAGGGAGACCCCTTGTGGCAAACCTCCTACAGAAATGATTGACATAACCGTGAACCATCTCCACACCCCTCAGTGCATCCTAACTTGAGCAGAATCTCTGCGGTAGCCTTAGACAATCTAAAAGAAGGCATGAAAGATGGGCTCAATAAAATTCAACTCAAAAGAAAATTGAGCAAGATTGATGGTGTTGAATATGTTGATGACCAAACAATCTATAACACTAAGCATAAGTTAAAGCTAGCAGAACTAAAGGGGAAAAGTGTTATGGAGGTCCTCTTTGAACAACTTGGTAATTCAGGTTGGGTTCATCAAGCAAAATTCAGTGGAGAGGTTCAGTTGGAGGCCCTATTTTTGAATCACCCTTAGTCATTAAGGCTTTGCAAGCAATTCCATCATATAGCTATGATGGATTTTACTTATAAGACAAATAAGTAAAACATCCCCCTATTGCATGTTGTAGGAAGTACTTTCAACCAGAAAACTTTCACAAAAGCTCTTGTTTTTATAAAAAGAGAAATGTTTGAGTTCTACAGTTGGTCTTTCAATGCGCTAAAGGAGCTGGCTTATGATCCTGAGAGACTTCCCAAAGTCTTTGTGAAGGACCGCAAAAAAGCTTTGATCCGTGTTCTAGAACAAATTTTTCCTGAGTCAACAAGACAGTGCTGTAAATGGCACTTGTCTAAAAACATACAAGCAAACTGTAAAGTGCGCTTTAATAATTACTTTGAAGGGTGGAAAAGCTTTATGTCTCTGTGGGCTAAGTATGGGGCCTCAAAAACAAAGGAGGAGGAAGAATTCAATGATGCAGAACTTAGAGTAAGTTCCAAATCACTTCCTCTACTTTTAATCTTCCTAGTTTTGGGTTGCTTACATTATGACTTGTATAAAGTATTTCTTGGCAGACTGTGAGGATGTGCTTGAGTATATGGATCATAATATCTTCCATATCAAAGAGACATTTGTAACAGATTTTAATTGCAAAAACCCTGACTTTGTGAATAAAAAAGTCTTGGGTTGAAGGGGCCCATGCTACTCTCAAGCAATTCCTTGAAAATTCTTTGTTAAACATGTTGGATGTTTGGTAAAACCTAGAGGGAAAATTTTCCAATCAAATTAAATTGGTTCAGGCGGCCCTTTACAACTGTTGAATAAAGATTGGAATAGTTCTTCCTAATGAACTGTTACTATTGGGATACAAGGTGTCCTTACAGGCAATCAAACTTTTTGTGGATCAATTAGAGAGATTAAAGCAGAACCATGATGGGGAAGTGTGCCCCAAGTCATACTTGATGACTATGGTTTTTCCCTGTTCCCACCAAATAGGTGAACTACTAGCATTAAGAGGATCTGTTGTGCCTGAGGATGTTCATCCTCAGTGGAGGTTGGATTATGGCCCTTGCAGTTCTAGTTCTGTAATTTGGTTTAAGTTTTATTTTTGGATTGTTCAAATCAATTTGTGATTAATTCTTTTTGATAAATGCTTTTTGAATGATGATTCCTAGTTGACTAATATTTGATCCTTTTGAATTATTAAAGTTCAATTTTGATGAACTCAACAATTCTCAGTTACATGAGAATCTCATTGCAATGATCTTGGCTCATCCTGAACAAGATTATTGTGGGCTGTTGAAGCACTTGATGAAGGAGAAAGAAAATTATTGATCAAAGCCAAGACTTGAACCAAAATTATTTCAATCAAGCAGATGAAATCCAAAATTGACATATACCTGGCAAGATCCTTCTTGATTTGAACATTTTTAAAAGGAAATTGAGCAGGAAAAGAGAATTAGAAAGGCACCAAAGAAAAAAAAGACAAAATATTTTAAGTCTTTTCTTTTTTTGAAGGTTCATTTTTTTGGTTTAATGAACTGATGGAGAAATGGTTATAGTCCAAGTCAGGCTCTTCATCAGGAGTTCATAGTTCAGAGGAAGAAACTGAAAGTTTATTTGTTTCTGTGGGATTGGAATCAGATTCCTTTTTGAAGGATGAAGAAGAAGAAATGGAGGAGTCAAACAGAATCTCATCTTTGGTGATTGTTGATTGCTTTAGTGAGATTAGAATTGTGGCTAACTATTTTTGGATTTTAGGAAGTGAATTACCTCAATCAAATACCTGAGAACTTACATAAGTTCTTGGGTGCAGTTTGGAATCCGGTTGGTGATGAAAATTGTAGATTTAGAGTCATTGCTAAATCACTTGGTTATGATGAGCATGGATGGTTTCAATTAAGAAAATAAATGCTTGAAAAATTGAGGAAAATATGATGTGCTATGCTAAGATCCTAGGTGGCATTAAATATTTTTAAAAGATAGAAAAAAGACTTGATGTTAATGAAATCAATGAAAATATTCACTCTTCAAAATAGCTTTCAAAGCTTGACATGTGTCAAATAATAGCAAATACTTATGGAAGACCAATATTTTTCATTTCATTGGAATAATGTTCTACTTTTACTCCTATTAAAATGGGTGTAAAAGAACAATCAGATCCTATGTTAATTTGCTCTGTTAGCAGTAACCATTGGGTCCAGCTTGTTCTTATGGGAGATGTGATTCCAATCCCGCCCATAGTTTCCAAACCATGTTCCATGATTTCCAAAAAAAGCCTCTGGTTGGGTTGATCACCTCAAAGATCAACTTGAGTTCTATTCTAACTTATAGATTAATTTCATCATTTGGGTTTGGGTTCTGATGCTGACCTTGTAATTTGATTAATATAAAGGTTTATCAAATTTTGAACATCATTATGTTGAGTGTTGTGAGTGAACATCATTATGATGAGCGTTTTGAATGAGATTTTATTGGTAAGTCAGTTCAACTTGTGTTGGGCTGATCCCATCATAAGGAGTATTTTTACTTCTTGTGATGGGATCAGCTTAACACAAGTTGAACTTGTTTTTTTTTAGTGTTTCTACTTTAAGGCTTGCCAAAAAACTTGTATTGTTTGGCACTTTTACTTTAGGGCTATCCAGAAGTTCAACTTGTGTTTTTGGGCACTTTTACTTTAGGGCTAGTCAAGTTGAACTTGTATTTAATTTTTTTTTGGTGTTTTTACTCAAGGGCTAGTCAAGTTGAACTTGTTTTTTTTTGGGTTGGTTGTCTTCAGTTTTTTTTTTACTTATTTTTATTTTATTTCTTTTTTTTTGTTTATTTTTTTTAACCAAAAAATCAATATTTTTCAATTTTTTGGGTGATTTCTGTTTTTATTGTATTTTTATTTAGTTTATTATTATTATTATTATTCTTTTTTTTTTTGGCCCACAAAAATTGTGTTTGTGTGGCACGGTAACACAGCTAAGTAAGAGCCCTGTAGAGCCCCACACAACCCAAATGTTGTTGGGCTGTAGGCCACATGGCACCAGACTGCCATGTGGGGGCCGCACAACTACACTCAAGTTGTGTGGAGGATACACAGCTTGAATGTAGTCATGTGGTGTGCCAGACGGCTCAAATGAGTCATGTACACAACTCATTTGAGTCATGAATTTATCATTGCCCTTGTAGTTTTCCTGCCAGTTTTCTAGATTATGAGCCAAAACAATGTTGACAAAAGGAACTATCAATAGACTAGAATCCCATAGGGGAAAAAATTTGCCTTTGAAAAAAAAAATGGTGTGCCACTGTTGCCACCTGCAAATGGTGTGCCAGGGAGGGAGGATGGCGGGGCCATTTTACCAAAACTTTTTATGCCAACATTAGCGCTGTGCCGCGTTGGGGGAATTCTAGATCAATGAAGCTGGGCATCTCTTCCGCAGGAGTTAAAGAGCAACACCAAGAGCATCTACCATTGTCTTGACAAAATCCTTGACAACTTTGACAAGTTTTCAAGGCGTGAAAGGGTGAATAACTGTTGAAACCCAATTTTGCACCCTCATTGCAATCAACTGGGACTATGAAACAGTTATCAAGCAGTTGGAAAGGGGGTCCCAAAATTTTCCCTACCACAAATCCCCACTCAATAAGGGTTGGGACCACCCCCAAACAGGCAAAAAATAATTTTTTGGGATCATTTTGATTTTGAAAAAAAAAATAGAAGAGAACAATTTGAAACAATTTCAAATGAGTGGGGGTTGTCAATGGAAGTGATGAATTCAAAAGGGGGGGTATGATATGGTGGATTTATGGAGGGGGAGGAAAGGGGGTAAAAGTTACAGTGAGGATTGACAGGATTTTGTCCAGTGGAAAGCTATTGAGCACTATCAAGCCCACAATGGTGGCCCTAGTGGGTAAATCCTTGATAAGTCCACTTATTTAGATATTGATAGATGCTATAAATCTGATTTACCTCCCAACTGCCCAAAAATAACCTGTCCTGTTGTGGTGGAATTTTATAGACACGGATTGGTAAATGGTTATGGCCTGCGCACTCAGAAATGAGTGCGGACAGGCTCAGCATTTGGGCAGTGTGCTCAGAATGGGGTCAGTACTGCAGGCTCAGCAGCAGCTACTGTGTGCGCAGATGTCTCAGGATTTGGGATCAGGGACTGAAGCACAGGTACAGAAGGCACGTTGAGTGGTTACAGTAAGAGCAGGGGGTCCCAAGTAGGGCCCAGAGGGTGCCATGAGAAGGACAAACCGTGCAGATTGCAACAGTGGCGGGTAGAAAGAGTTCTGGTGGCTACAGGAGGGTGTGGGGGGTTCCAAGTAGGGCGCGGCGCGCACCACAAGAAGGACAAACCAGAAAAATGTAGCGGTGCAAGCATTTTGGAGGGGAGGATAGGGTTGGTTTAGGTTTTCTGTTTCTCAGGGTTCTGTCTTGTTTTTGTTGAGTTATATTTGTGCTTTTACTTAAGTTAGGGTGTTGGGAACGGTACAATACCCTTCCTCACTGCTGTGCTAAGGGAAGGAGGGGCATGCCACCAGGGGCAGAAGGAATTCATCTATCTATATATATATATATATATCTCCTCTCTAAGGGTGCATCCCACCTTACAGACACAGGGAACTTTTAACTTCCAAAATAGAGGAAAAATTTGGCAATTATCACCCTCTTTTTTACACATCTGGGGGTCTGGCCAGGAAATAATTTCCATTCCTTGTCTTTCAAATGTAACCAAATGTGATGCCCTAGCAACACCTCCCAACAATCACTTTTTCTCCCTTCTCTTCTTCCTCCTCAGGGTCTATAGCCCCAACCCTGCTTTCAAACCCTCCTCTTCCTCCCTCTTCCCAGCCTGTTCTCATTGAGCCATGGGATTACTCTCACATTTGATTAAACACTGCAGAAGTGGAGCAATTCATCTTGCAATATGAAATGATTGAAGAATCTGAAGGTGCATTGGATTTGGACAAGGTGCACCTTGTTTTTCTGTTCATCATGGACAAGGAAAATCTTTGGGATGTGGAAGAGATGGAAGGCTATAGGAGCCCAAACTCTCCAAAGCTGAAGGGTGAAATTTTGGCAAGGTGGCAAAAAGGCAAGCCACGGTTCTGGGGGAGCAACTTTGAGAGGGTGGCTTGGGGGGAAAGCACACACAACAGAGTCCATTCTCAAGCAGAATTGATTGATTACTTGGTGGCACAAGCCCTGGCCCCACCACCGGCAGCTGTCCCTTGTGCTAGCAAACTAGTGGAGTTGGAAAGGGACCTCAATATCTTTATGAGCCAGATGTTGCAGCACCCTTGCAGTTTTCCATCTTTCACAGAGGAGGGTTTTCAGCTGTCTAGCACACCTGCACCCCAGGTGTTCACGTATGGTGGCAATAATGGCTCTTGGAAGTCAGAACATGAGAATCTGGCGGAGGATTCAACCTGCACAGGGTTGGTTTGTCCGGCAGGGACAGGATATGAGTCCCCAGTGCGCAAGCGGATTTTGAAAGAATTGGGTCAGCCTGCTTCCATGAAGCAAGCACAAACGCAGGGACAGGAAGCAGAAGTAAGGGCACAAATTTTCCTTGGCATTTTCACCAGGGCTGGGTCACGGCAGCCGCGGGGGGAGGCCAAGGTGTGGGTGTTGGTAGCAGAGGAAAGGGGAGGTGTGGTGGATAGGATGGGAAGGGACATGGAGGAGCAACCGCTGCCAGCTTCTCCAAGACCTATTGCGCGTGGTTTGGGGACCAATGGGCAGTGGATGGTTCACACAGAGAAGAAGGAAGCAGCAGATATTATGCATGGTTTGGTAACTGATGGGCAGCAGATGGGTCTTGCGGAGGAGAAGAGTGCAGTGGGAGGGATGGTTCAGGCATCAAAGGCTGCCACCAAGGTTGGACCTCTTTGACAGCAAGGAGAGTGCATGTGGTGCGGAAGGGAGTTAAGCTCAGGGAGTGCAGAGAGAATTGGTAAACAGCAGATGTGTTGCCATCACAGCTAGCAAGGGATTCAGGGCTTGCACAATGGACACGTGGGACGGGGCTTCAGGCTTGGAATGGGAAGGGATTGGGTGTCAAAAGTTTGGTTCAGAAAAGAGAGAATTTGGTGGCATGGGTTTTGGAGGGGGACATGTTTGGATGGAATTTTGGGACAAAAATCCGCAAACTTGTCCTGTGTGGGATTGGATGAAGCTGCACATGTCTTTTGTTCCAATGGAGTGGGAGCTTGCAACCCGCTGGGGACAGCAGCCAAGTTGGGGGGGAGCTAGTGCAGAGGTTGGTTTGGTGAGGGGGAACATGGTTGCAGCACAAGATGGGTCCATGAATGCAAGGAAAAGCCCTGCAAGCGGTAGGTGGGACAAGAGAAGGGTAAATATACCTGCTCCATATTAATAAAATTAAACCAATTTACCATACCATGCTACCACAGGTATTTATCCATATTAGGTTCAAGTATTTTCTAAAAAAAACATATTTTAACCCAGCACACCTGAAGCTGCTGCAGGTGCTGTGTGGTGGTCTTCTATAGACACAACCTGAGAATTGAACTGCGGCTTACAAAAACTGAGGAGTGGTTCTTCCCCCAAAAATAAACAAGGATGGAGTGACATCTGAAAAGTTTGTTGAGTCATGTAACATATGTGGGGAGCTGATTGGTTGGAATACAAAATAACATGTTTTTTACCAAACACAGAAGCTGAGTCATTGGGCATGTTGGATGGATGTGGTACCCAAATGCAGAAAAAAAAGCAACAGACCAAGAAAGGATTTAAAATTAAACAAAAAGTGTGGGAACAGGTTGGGAGTGTCATCAATGGGACAGAAAATGTGAATGAGTCCATGACCAGGGGTGGCAGCATGGGGGAACAGGAAGTCCTGCAAGAGGCTACACAGGAGTGACACCCAAACAGTGCCAGAGATGATAGTTGAGGAGGGTCCACCCCAATGGGGAAAAGTAATCAGGTGGTCTTTTCAACAGTTGTGAAGGTATGGGAAGATTTCCAGGCTCATCTCCTGAAACTGGGGACAGGTGCTGGAGATTAGAGGATGATAGGTAAATTAGGGAATGTACTTATTATCATTTTATTTAAAATATAAGGGGTGTGTGTTTGAGAGGATGAGGGGTATTGAACACAGGTAATTCAAACCAGGGGTTAATATAGGGGAATCAATGGATTAAAAATTTAACCAAACCTTTGCGGGGAAGTTTTCCAAATTTCCTTGTGGAATCTTTCCCATTTAGTACATAACTGCAGAACTAGACACCTCTCTTTTATTCTACCTTTACAACTACTTAGAAAACTTCCAAATGCAAAATTTGAAGGAATAATGTGGAAGATATTGCCTGAAAACTACAGAAGAGGCCTACTAGTTACTTGGCTGGTTTTCTGCACCTCATATTTGGGGGCCTTATTGGGAATCTCCTCTAAACATTATTCTTCTCATTCTAAGTTGAAAATTGTCTCTTATTCTTCTCTTGGTGACAAGGAGCAGTTTTTTTATCATGGATGAGATGCTACCCACATTTACGCACAATTTGAAGTCCTTCTGACTTCCAGAGGTGGGCTCAGGGGCTGTAACTACCAGCAGAGGAGGGTTTCCTCCCCCCAAATCAAAAGCAATAAATACTTGCAGGGTACAACTATAGAGTCTGTGGAGTGCCCAACTGGTCCAGAATGGAGGGGCAAAAATTTGACCAAGGGACCATCCATTTTTTCAATCCTGGACCAGAAATATTGTTTTATTCCTGGAACATTTCAAGAATGTAGCTTCCAGTGCAGGAGCCACAGAAAAAGATAAGTTATGACAAGTGGTTAAATTCATACCCGAGGTGGAAGATTTGGAGGATTTAGAGGGCGTGGAGGGATATCAGGGGAGGAATTGGGAATGATGGCAGGAAGATGTGTTGGAAAAGTTGCAAAAACAGGAACAGTGGTTCTGGGCAAGAAATTTGGATACAATAGCCACCAATGTGCTTGGAAACAGTGGGGTAATCTTTAGGTGGGATTTTATCTCCTACTGCTCTTGTTTTGATAGTGTCAAAATTTTCCTCACTTCTCCTCCTCTCATTGGGTACCTTTGTCATTAAATAATTGGGCCCACCTTTCTGGAGCCCCATTCATCAGAAACTCTACCCCATCAAGAATCTGAAGGCAAGGACAATGATCCAACTTGATGACCAAGGAAGCCAAACCTCTACTCTCAAAATCCCTTCCTTCTTTTTTTATTGATATCTTCCTTCTTTTAATTTTCTTCTTCCTCTTTCTTCTTCTTATTTTCCCTTCAACTCCATCCTTCCCAATTAAAACTAAAAATAATAAATATCAACAACTAAAGTCCAACCTCTCAATCTTGTAACTGGTAAGATTCAGTACTATCTTGGAACAAACCTTCAATATCTGAATCCCTCAATTTCAGCTTCTTCTGCCTATCCTAACTCCACATCACAGTCCTTTAACAAATTCAAATCCAACCTCAATCCATCTACCCTACAGTTCCTTTTTCTTATTCTTCTTCTCTTCCCTTTGATCAATCAACTCAATATTTTATTTTTCCATTCCCTTGTCCAGTACACTGGTTTGATATTGAAATAAATTTTCATAATTCCCTAAATTTAAAATCCAAAAGCCTCACAAACCTATAAAACCAGGTGAGGACACCATGGCTTCAAGCTCAAAATTCAGATACAAAAATGATATATTCCAAAAGTCCTTGCTTAAAATGGCACTGGAGAATATTCCTTTCCTCTTGGAGGACAACTAAATCATCTTGCAAGATAAAATGAGCACTCTTCTAAAAATTTGTGGAGTACTAACCACCCTTGAATCTGAATAAAAGCAACTCACAAAAAAGGAAAACAACAACATAATGCTGCTACTCATCTCTAAGGTGGACTCCATAACCCACAACAACATCAACAGCACAGAAAGCATAAATTTGGCTCCATCCATATGGATGGCCATCAAGGAACAGTACTCATCATCTGAAGCCTCAAATCAAGCCAGAATATTCAATTATTTCCTCCGCATCATGTTCCAAGAGGACAATATATTTCAATTTGTTACAAGGGTAAGAACTACTATCATTTATATTGGGATCAACCTACCTCAAGAAATATTGGTGTATCTAATCCTCTTCAATTTCCCAACATTGCTTCAATACCTAAATAGACCACTGATGCACTTGGATAAAACAATCAATGTTGATTTTTTCTGAAACCACCTCATCCAATTCAATAACAAATTCAGAGCAGAAAGAAATTAAAAACTGAACTCATTAACAAAACCAGCCCTGGTTTCCAACAAAACCAACTTCAAGAGTGAATCCTCTAACCACTGTGTGGAAGGATATCACAATCCAAAGCAAGTAAAAAGAAAAAAGAGGCCCCAGAACTTTTTAAAATACATTGAGCTTTATAATCTAGCCATCTATCTATTTATTTATTTTGACCACCCCCCCTCCACTTCCTTGATTGCTTGTGATTCTCTTGTCTTGTGAGTGTGGGTGTGAGTGGGTCTTAGGATCTTGACCTTTCAATTGTCTGTCTTGAGACCTTTTTATCATCCAAAACTTGAGCCCAGTCACTTTTGGGTGGGTTGATTGGATTGGATTGTGGCTTAAGAGACTGAGAGAGACCATATAGTTGGTGGTGGTGGAGGATGAGGATGAAATTTGATAACCTGGAAGATCAGTGGGGTGAATTGAGTGAGAGTGAGAGTGGGAGCATGGATCTGAGAGTTCCTTGAGGAGTCAGACAATTGATTGATCAAACAATCTTGTCAAACTTCTTCTTCTTCTTCTTTGATACTGCAAGAAGCAGTAGCCTGACCTCCTTACCAGTTTGAGAAACACCAAGACAGGAAGCCTGATACAGGCAACCTGTCACATGAAATCTTGTGAAACGTGTTTCAACCACTGTGGTTCTCCAAAACTAACCTATAGCCATCAGAATCACCTTTTCTAATATAAGGACAGCTCAAACCATCAAAATAACCTCAAAAATGGATTCCAAAACAAAAATAACCTTTGATCACCCAGCCAAAGTACCCCTCTATCTGTCACAGATTAGAAGATACAGCCCAAATTAACCTTTGGCCTACCCATATCCACAATCAGGTGTCACAGAAGTGATTATGCAATCAGCCAGCACAGCCTCAACCACAACTCATCCAGGCTGGGAAACCTATTGAATGTTCCAGAACAGCAGTTCAGCTGCACCACCCCCAAGTCAACCACTCCACAAACCTAAACCAAAAGTCAGCCAGTCACATATTTCACCACCCATCACAGATTTGGTGAAAGGTGGCATCCTCCCTGAGTTCTATAAATAGAGGTCCTATCTCCAGCCATTTTTGCCCAAAAATTCCCCCAGGTCCAAACCTGAGGAGGTCACCCCTTATAAAAAGGTCACCCATTATAAAGGGTACTAAACCCTTATAAAAAGGTACTAAACTCTTATAAAAGGCCCTATATCCTTATAAAGGTTCAAAACCCTTATAAACAGACAATAAAACCCCTATAAAGTTATTAAACTCCTATAAAAGGATTTCAACCATCACCAACCCTTATCTTATACTATCACCACCAACCAATACTGTCAGGGATACAACCTCTAATTCTAAACTGGGCTGTGGTTATACCTGAATAAAAAGTCAAAAACCAATGTTAAAATCAGTTTTAGACTCAAAAAATCCAAACAAAAGCTAAAAGCTCACAGACTCAAACAATAAAAAGGTATTGTGGGGAAAAAGCCACACCTTAAACCTTTATAAAAGGTAAGGGGCCTGGCTCCAAATAAATGAAGCTCAAAGGGGCTTTGCTTATAAATAAGCTTACACCCTTTATATTATTAACACACAAGGGTCACCACCCCAATTAGGACCTTCCACTCAAAATTGAATTTGCCAATAAGATTTCTAGTTGAATATAATACTAAGGTTGATAGCCCCAGTCAATCCCTTCTTGGGACTAAGTTTGGTGGGCTTGTTAACTCTTGCCGTATTCTTTTACAAATAAATAATCATATATAACTGGTGAGGAAGGGGCTATAGGGTGAAGACCCCAGGAGCCCTCAGGGGATTCAAGGAATCATCAGGGGAGAGCTAGCCTCTCCCTGATTTTGTCCTCCAGGGCTCAGAACCCCATCACATCCTGCCCAATGGGAAATAGGGTACTATTACTCATTGGGGGGATTTTCAATGTAAAAGGGTCCTATTTGCATACCCCAGAAGTTATATACTTTGCAAATAAGCTCAGGTCCTTCTTAGTGGACGCTCTCAAGGCTCAGGAGAGTTTATCAAAGTATAATCATATCCCCAAGGGGGATTGTATTAAGATTATGTGATTGGTTTATACAGAGTGGAGAGTATAGCTTAAATTAATTAGTATAGCTAGTCCCCAAAGGAAAGGAATTTATTGGGAAGTTATTTATAAATAGTTGGGACGCATCTGAGTCCTCATAACTTAATTCAAAGTTATATTGGATCCTCATCTTGATAATATACATTTTCAAGGGTTTGATTCCATAATAAATACTTGTAAAAACATACTTATAAAATAATATAAATATTATAAAAATTATTATATAATTCTGAATCTCCTGATCATTAATCATTATTGTCTCAGGGGTGGTTTGAACCAGTGACCTTGGTCTCAGATAATGGAAGGTGAGGTTAGTAATTAACCACTATACCAGCAAGAAATATGAGTTGTGCAGTCATTTGGACACATCCAATTGTCTTGTGGCTGAAAAATACCCCATAATTTGACCATCAACCACCACCATTATTCACCTAATATCCCATACCCTTAAACATCACCACCATTTCGCCATAACTTGAACATCACTAACCATCACCACATGCCTTGAACATCATCATCAGCCATAACCAACCATTGTCATCACCATCCATCATCATCACCATCCATCATCATCACCATCCATCATCATCACCATCCATCATCATCACCATCCATCATCATCACCATCCATCATCATCACCATCAATCATCATCACCATACATCATCATCACCTAACTTGACCATCATCAATCATGAGAATCATTATCATCATCCATCACCCATCACCACCAACCATCATAATCACCTACCTTCACCATCAAAATTCATCATAACTTACCTCATCCATTATACCAGCAAGAAATATGAGTTGTGCAGTCATTTGGACACATCCAATTGTCTTTTGGCTGAAAAATACCCCATAATTTGACCATCAACCACCACCATTATTTACCTAATATCCCATACCCTTAAACATCACCACCATTTCCCCATAACTTGAACATCACTAACCATCACCACATGCCTTGAACATCATCATCAGCCATAACCAACCATTGTCATCACCATCCATCATCATCACCATCCATCATCATCACCATCCATCATCATCACCATCCATCATCATCACCATCCATCATCATCACCATCAATCATCATCACCATACATCATCATCACCTAACTTGACCATCATCAATCATGAGAATCATTATCATCATCCATCACCCATCACCACCAACCATCATAATCACCTACCTTCACCATCAAACTTCATCATAACTTACCTCATGCATTATAAACCATCACCATCACCTACCTCAACCATCATCATCAATCATCATCTGCCTCCATCACCATCAGTTTTCAAGTTTAGGCTCAACCATTTCAGCTTTATCAACATCACCTGTATCATCAAAGGAGTATCAATAAGTCAATAAGTAACCAATAAAATAAAATTTAAAAAAAATGTATCAAGGATAAGACTAGATAAAATATTCTTCCCTTACTCAGCTTCTATCCTCCAAGTCACCTATCTGTTCCACCACTTTTTTTCCTTATCAAGTCTGAACATATTGATCCTAGGTCCAATACAGACTACTTAGTTGCAACTCTATTTGAAAATCAGCCACAAATATCTTTTCTTTTATTTTTGTGAGACTAATATAGTACTCAGAGGGTCAGGCAATTCAAAACCACCCTTAGTATTCCTCTATCTTATCGGTAGTTGTAGTACTAAATTCCCCCTATAGTGACTACCAGCAAGCTATTTTCTAAAAAACTGTACCTAATCCCAAAGGAGTATCTACACTTCTCAAGCCGGGTTTTTGCCCATTTCTGTGTGCATTATTCAGAAGCTTGTCCAGCTGGACATGCATTCCCAAAAATGCAGACAGTTTTCTGGCAACTGATAGTATTTTTATTATTTTTATTAGGGTGATGATAAATTCACAACCCAAATGAGTTGTGTACACAACTCAAATGGGCCAAGTGGCATGCTAAACAACAACAATTGAGTTTTATGGCCTCTACACAACTTGAATGTAGTCTGGTAGCCCCCACACAACTTTACCATGTTGTGTGGAACCCTACAAAACTACATTTGAGTTGTCTGGCATTGTCAGATACTTCCAAACAAGAACATCTCTTTTTCCAATGGCTCAAAAAAACATCCACCCAATTTTCAGAACTGTTTCAACTGTTTCACCAGGCACATCATCAATTATATCTTCTAATCAAACTAGTGATTCAACTTCTCTTCCTCCTTCTTCATCTAATCAAACTACTGATTCCACCCCTCTGGCCCCTCCTCCTGAACTATCATATAATCAAAACGAGGAGCTGGTTGAAGCTATCCAATCAGGGGCAAATTCCCATGGATATTCCATATCTACCAAAGTATCCAATTGAAAGAAACATACCCAAACTTATCAAAATGATAAATCTGGGGAATATAAAAGCAGCAAAGATACCACCAAGTTAAAAAAAATGAAGAAAGACAAATTTTCCTTTCAGATTATCAGGTTATTTTTCAAAAGGATTGGGTGTCTGGCTGGTAAATTTTATATTTCCAGACCACAACCATCCACCTTCCAATGATCCTTCCACTCATCCCATCCACAGAAGAATTCAAGGGAAGCCACAGGCAATGGTGGAAAATTTAACCAAAGCTGGAGTTCCCCTTTTGAAAATTCTAAACTCTCTTATAAAAGAATCTTAATCACCTATCCATGCAAATCTAAATATTTATGAGGACTGAGATGTGTCCCAAATAAAACTTCCCAATATGTTTCATTCTTTTGGGAATAATTGATAGTAATTATATTAAACCATAATCTCTACTCTGTATAGATAAATTGCATAATTTTAATTGTATCCCTCTTTGGGATTTATCAATAGTTTAATATAATCTACTGATCCTTGAGTGCATCCACTCATAGGTCCCAGAGCTTAGTTTAAAGATGGAAAAATTGTAATATAATTTCCAAGAATTTACATACTCTATATGCATAATGTATGCCAAGGTACTTGGAATTTAGAGGTAATTAAATGCTAAGGTTATCAAGATATATGTAAATGGAGGTATATAATCATTCTGAGGTGTTCTAGGACTTCTAAACCGTCCATTGGATTGATGGTTAAGTCCAAGGATCCATTAATTAACTTTTTAGTATGTAAATTGAAACTTTGCATTGAAAATCCCCCCAATGAGTATTAGTACCCCATTTCTCATTGGGTATGTTTTAATGGGGTCTTGAGCCCTTGAGGAATAAACCAGGGAGAGCCTAGCACTCCCCTCATGATCCCTTGAGTCCCCTGGGGGCTCCTGTTACCTCAAAAGAGCAGGGTATTTGCCCTATAGCCCCTTCCTCAGTTATTTATTATTTATTATTGATCCCAGAATATGGAAAGAGTTAACAAACCCATTAAACTTAATATCAAGAAGAGGATTGACTTGGGCCTTAAAAATTATTATTAAAACCATCAAATAATCAATTCCTCAACTCAAAGTTTGTGTTGGAAATCCTTTGGAGTTGTAACATTTTTTGTTACTTTAAAGGGTGTGAGTTTATTGTCATAAACAAAGCTCCTTTAGGCTTCATTCACTTAAATCCAGATCCCTTATCTTTCTTTAGAGACTTAATTTGTGGCTTTTTTGCTCATAATACTCTGTTATTATTTAATTTTTGCTGTTTTGTAACAGTATTACTGTTATAATAAGTCAATAACTGATTTCAGTATTGCTTTTGTCTCATTTTTTGCAGGTTTGACTACAGCCCAGATGTAGCAATAGAGCTTAAATCCATGACAATACAGGAGATCATTGTGGGGAATTTGTCAAAACAAAATAACAGAATTTTTGAGTTTAGAAAGAAGAACAATTGTGTCAAAAAATTTTGGGGAGATACCATTTCTCTTTTTCTCTTTTTCTCTTTTTCTCTTTTTCTCTTTTTCCTCTTTTTCTCTTTTTCTCTTTTTCTCTTTTTCTCTTTTTCTCTTTTTCTCTTTTTCTCTTTTTCTCTTTTTATCTTTTTATCTTTTTATCTTTTTATCTTTCTCTTTTTCTCTTTTTCTCTTTTTCTCTTTTTCTCTTTTTCTCTTTTTCTCTTTTCTCTTTTTCTCTTTTTCTCTTTTTCTCTTTTTCTCTTTTTCTCTTTTTCTCTCTTTTTCTCTTTTTCTCTTTTTCTCTTTTTCTCTTTTTCTCTTTTTCTCTTTTTCTCTTTTTCTCTTTTTCTTTTTTCTTTCTTTTTTTCTTTCTTTTTTTCTTTTTCTTTTTCTTTTTCTTTTTCTTTTTCTTTTTCTTTTTCTTTTTCTTTTTCTTTTTCTTTTTCTTTTTCTTTTTCTTTTTCTTTTTCTTTTTCTTTTTCTTTTTCTTTTTCTTTTTCTTTTTCTTTTTCTTTTTCTTTTTCTTTTTCTTTTTCTTTTTCTTTTTCTTTTTTTCATTCGTGTGGGAAAAGGCAAATAGTCGCTGGAGCTTACATTCATCCCCACATTTGGGGCAAGACACTGGTGACAATCTATGGAAATCCGAATTCTGAGCAACTCTTGAGTTTGTTACACTCCCTTCCCTGATCATGTTTTTCAGTTCTCACTCTGCTCGGCCGCTTCCATCCAATCTCTCACGTCTTTGCGCGTTCAGCAGGCGCGTCGCGTCTGACTGCCATTGCACTAGCACCGAAGTCAATCCCCAGTACTCGAATACAACTCATGAATCAACTAGTCGATAGCAGCTTTTCAGTGCCGGCTCTCCGTCCTCTCCCTCAATGTTCGTCGCGACCCCGGCAATTATCCCAGCTCAATGAGTATGCCCTCAAACCCTGGCTACCTGATTGGTTGCGGACTGATTTATTTGGTCTATCTCTTCATCAAATAGCAAGTCAAGGCTTGCAGCCCCCCTCCATCCACTTGTTCTTCAACCATCACGTAAGACGCAGATTTCGCTAACGACCTGTTCAACATCATTCCACTCCTGTCTCATCTTGAAACGCCTTCAGCCCCAATAGAGGTCAGTCTTAATCCTTCTTCAGGTCTGAAGGTCAACTAAATTATCGTGTCATCGTATCCTCTATCCCCTCCACCGATCAATTATGTTGGTCATGATCTTGATCCATCGATATCTTCTTCAACCCATCTAGCTATTGGTACCAAAAAAAAGAATGATCCCCCTGTCCATGCAGTCCCCGGCTGGCCATTGTACGTCTTCCACCCGTTTTCATTCCTTCTAATGCACTGCTTCTTGTCTAACTCCGGATGGCTCCGTCTTATTCTAGACTGGGACAGGTGCGAAATATTTTTGATACCTCTAGTTCCTGAAGCAGAAAGGGTGAAAGAGCAAAACACAGATCTCATTCTCAGCTTATTCGTTCACCTCCATCTACATTGCATCTAGCTGCCCAAAATAATCATCAATAGGCCCCGATGTTTAGATGATCTTACAGCTATAGCCATCAAGTACGGACCTGGATACAGCTTGACTATTCCGGGCATTAGGTTTGTTGATGTTAGCAAACCGGAATGGCTTGAATACGTGCAGAAAATTAAGCATCCCCACCCGAATAATCACATTCACATCGATTGTTCCGGTAATTTATTAGCTAACTCTTGGCTTCTGTCGAACAAGCTAATTTTACCAACTATGTCAAGGTAAGTTCCGTCCATAACTAATTGTCCCGCCCGTCGTGAGATGAGAAGGCTCATTTTATTACTCGAAGGGTCCAATAATGCACTCCGTGTTACATGAAGTCCTGGGTGATGGCATCTTTGTGACAGACAATGAGGGATGGAAGAGAGCGCGCCAGACAATTTCCAAGATCTTCAATGTCAACTCATTTAAGGTGATGCTCCTTTTACTCACAAAATCAGCCTCCAAATCACGATTCATATCGACACGGTTTTTGTTTCACTGATCAAACAGACCATCGTGGTTCCCTCGGTCAACAAAAGCATGGGAGACGCAACTCGAATGCTGAAGTCGGCAGCTGGTCAAGGACGCTTATTGGATTCCTGTGTTTTTTTTACCGATTCACTTTGGACTCCTTTTTAGTTCATTTCCAAATCCCACCGACTATCTCCTGGTATAATTACTTGGCTTTCTCTCAATATTCCTTGAAACGCAACATTCAAGATTTGGCACCGACCTTGGTCTTATCAAGCCCGAGCTCGAAGCCACGATTTCTCCTGAAGCCAATCAGAAAGCATTGAATAAACCGCTGCCACTTGCATTTGCAGAGGCCTTTGATTTCACACAGAACCACCTGGATTTTAGATTTGCAATCGGATTCGGATGTTGGTTGGCTGAGACAATCAACTTCCCAATGAGACGGGCTATGAAATCTTCTTGTCGCATTCTCGACCAATATGCGTATTCCTTGATTGACGAGCGAGCATCCAAGCGGTCTCAAAAGAGTGGTGAAAAGCATGACAAATTCGACCAAAAAGATTTGTTGGATCTTGTTATGACTGCTCGTGACGACCATGGGAGCAGTTTAGGACGCACGCAATTGCGAGATACTGTACTCAATCTTGTTGTTGCCGGTCGGTGAGTCGGTCTGGCATGATTTGGAAGAGTTCTAAACTGAAGGTTCTGCTTTACGGTTTGATCCAGTGACACTACCGCGCAGGCACTTTCATGGGCGTTTTTCCACGCGCTGATGAATAAAGACTTGATCGCTAAAATTCGGGCCGAGACGAACGAAATGGCCGGTGCGGGAGATGATGGGCAGAAGCGTGTGACGTACGAAAATTATAAGCGATTTACTTGGTCTTATGCCACGTTTCTGGAAACCCTTCGATTACATCCCAGTCTTCCGAAAGTCCGCAGTTTCTTCTTTTGCACATTCAACATATGGCTGATCCTCCGAGTTGCACTGCGATTTGACGAGCCGCATGTCCCATTGATCTCCTGATTGCGTAAAACACCAGAACGGTAAAACTGCCTTGGCAAATGATCAAATCCCCGGTGGCCCGACTATTGAGGCTGGCGATATAGTCCGGTGGAGGTTGAATACATTCACTTTCTTAGGAAAGTAATTAGGAAGCTTGCGACAATTTTTTTGACTCGCGATTATTGTGATCGGCAAATGGGCAGGGATTCCGGAATCTGGGGACCTGATTGTGGCGAATTCTTGCCGGACCGTTGGATCGATGAAATGGGTAGGATCAAGAACTATGGTCCATACAAGTTTCATGCGCTCAATGTAAGCTTCATCGATCTTTTTCAACCTGACAATCGCTTTATCCCCCGAATCCGACGGGAAA
Source organism: Puccinia polysora (assembly GCA_025617555.3). Classification (NCBI taxonomy): domain Eukaryota; kingdom Fungi; phylum Basidiomycota; class Pucciniomycetes; order Pucciniales; family Pucciniaceae; genus Puccinia; species Puccinia polysora. Next base: position 315,128 of record CM062617.1, on the reverse strand, counting down.
CATGTCTAATTTCCCAAACGATCAGCCGGATCATTGACTCACTTGTTTTCGCACTCAGGCTGGTCCAAGGACATGTCTGGGTGTCAATTTGGCAATCTTTGAAGCTATCACGATGATCGTTAACGTCTTCAAGGACTTCGATCTGGAATTCGCACCAGGATGGTAAGTCTATCTATGGTTTGACTTCCTACAAAGCACAGTAGATCTCTTTTTGACCAATTAAATAAAAACCAACGAACCTTTGGCCTCACGAATGAACGATAAACAAGGTTGGAATCTGTTCCTAAAAGTAAGACGTTGGAAGGTGTCACTAGTAGGTATCAAGCCCCCGTGTACAAGTCCTCATTGTCCTTACCGATGAGTCATCCAATGATGATCTCTGTTCAAAACCGCAAGCATTAAGCAAGGATCCATTTCCAGCTCATTGTGACGTAGGTATTGAGCAAAGACAGCGCTTGGACCAACTTTTCAATTGCCATGAAAAAAAAAGGCTGCACCTGCCCGCGGGTGTAGCACCTAAAATTTACTTTGGATTTGATTTCACTCTAAAAAAAAGCTGATTCTAACTTTGGTAATAACCTGAGAAAGGTTGTTTGTATCAGTTCTTGAGTATTCCAAGTAATTCTGTTCCATGCATGAAATGTAGAAGATTTGGAATTATCATTGATTTAGGAGTGCTGCAATGCACTAGAACATGTGCGAGGTAACAATTCTGAAAGAATTCTGAGTTGCAAGAGTAGTTTTGGCAAGAAGATGAGAATGTTATGACAAGGAGTCTTGATGATTTGTATTTGCTAGAGTCAATGGATGATAATAATAATGGTTTTGGAACAAGATACACTTATGGCAGAAGATGGTGAAAAGAGGGTTGTGATGGTGCTAGGTACAAGTATGAGTTGTCTTTAAATGGAAAACAAGGTAACAGATCAAAGGTTGTGTTCAGGCTTTAGGCAATAAGCTCAAAATACTCTGAGGGGAGTCATTGCCTGGTTAAGACCAGGCAGGCTATGTTGTTGTAACCAAACCAGCCGGATTAGGTGTTGTCAATGAGTCCAGCCATCTTGGTTTGGATCACAACCGGCGGGACTGATGCGCTGCGCTGAGATGGTTGGTTCATCCTTAGCTGCTTAGTCGCTTGTGTTCCCGGAGCAAGTTTCTCTGGTCAGTTCTGCGGTACATGTCATTGGTCAAGCCTAAGGAATGTTTGGTCGTTTCAATGACTTACCCAGTAATAGGGGTTAATTTTCTCAAGCTTCCATTTTGGTTTGATTTCTGGCTTAATGGCAAGGAGCACCAAAGCATTGGAGCATCCATTTTGACATCCCTCCATGCTAGGTGCGTCTTGTATGACTGATGTGTCCAGCAAGGTAAGTATTGCACTCATTGCTCCTGGAGACAAGGGTTTGGTGAGGAAATCAGCAAGATTTGGATTGGAGGGGATGTGCTGAAGGGTGATGTGGTTCCAGGTGATGAGCTCACAGATATAGTGATAACAAATGTCAATGTGTTTGCTGCAAAAGCTATTGAGGCTTGATTGGCTTGTGGCCAAATCAAAAACACCCTTGTTGTCTATGAAGATTGTAGCTGGCTTCACATCCATTGCCATTAGTTCACCTATCAATGACAAAAGCCATTTAGCCTCTTTTGCACCATCTGTAAGGGCTTTGTATTCCGCCTTGGTGGTTGAGAGCAAGATGGTGTTCTGCTGGTACAATTTTGATGACAATATATTGGGAAATATTAAAAATATGATGCCTTTTTTGGGACCTCTGGGATTGAACACAGTTTGCCCAGTCCGCATCTGCATAAACCCAAAGATTGGGAGATTTTCTCCTGCTGAAACGCAGGCCCCTGGTTGTTTTTCCCTTCAGATATCAAAATACTTGGATGGCAGTGTGGTAGTGATCCTCCCCCGGTTTTTTCAGGAACTGGGAAGGTGTACTGATTGCCATGGTGATGTCTGGACAAGTAAATATGCTAAGGTAGTTTAAAGAACCCACCAATGCCAAGCAGTTAATGCCTCTTCTCACAAATTGGAGGTGGCTTTTTTCAGTGGCAGCAACCATATCACCCATAGGAGAAATTGGTGCTTTGCAAGCGGGGAGATGGTCCAGGTTGAACTTGCTGAGTTTTGGATTGACATACTTCTCCTGGTCAATGACAAGGAGGCATGGGCTTCTTTTGATGTTCATTCCCAGAACAAATGATGCCTCACCCATGTATTTGACTTCAAATTCTTGCTTGATCAGGAGTTTTAAGGATGCTGGGTCTTTTCTAATAATGATCAGATCATCAACATGGCAAAAGACCCAAGTACCTGAGTTAGAGAGTGCTCTATTGTAGGATACACAAGGATTGTGCTTGGAGATCAAGAAACCTATGGAGAACATCAAATTTCTGAGTCCCTTATACCAGGCTAAAGCCATTTCTTGAGGCAATAAATTGCCTTTTTTAGCTCCAGCACCTTTACTTGGTTTTGAAAATATCTGGGGGGAGGAAGTAAAGTCACTTCCTTGTCAATTTTTCAAGTCAGAAAGGCACTTCTGAAATTGATCTGGTGAATGCTGAAGTTGCTGCCAATGGCTAGAGAGAGAAGAAAGCAAAATGAGCTAGGTTTTCCCGTGGGCGCGTAGCTTTGCTCAAAATTAATGCCATATTTCTGCCTGAAGCCTTGGGCACATATGCACACCTTGTATTTGGAAATTGCATTGTCAGGGCCAATATTGGTTCTGTAATCCCATATTCATGGGATAGGAGCATCAGTTTCAGGCCTGTTCCATTCTTTCCAAACCCTGTGATCCTTCATGTTCCTGATTTCCCTCCTTTCCACCTCACTCCATTCCTTGTTTTCAGGAAATTTCACAGCCTACGTGTGGTTTTTGGGGTCACTTCTGGCTGACAAGCTGGCCACAGCTCCAATCCTTTTGCAAGGATAGTTCCTTATGGCATCCTCAGAAATGTTGCTGTTGATTAACGTTGGATGCCAGGGGGGGGGCTGCAGGACAATCCTTCTTACTGGCGGGTTTTGTAGCTCCATGCTTTCATTGTTAATGGTCAGTTCTTCCCGCACAACTATTGAAGGTGGATTTGCTTCAGGCAATGATTGATCTTCACCCCAAGAATGCCCAAAAATGTGTTACTGTGTAGTTTATCCTCCTCAATGAAGGTAAATAGAGGGTTCTGATCAATAGTTCTGGAGTCAACGTTGGTTTTTGCAATGTGAAGTTCTTTTGCAATTGTGCTAACATATGGGAAAACGGTCTTGTCAAATTGTACATGCCTGCTTTAAATTATCTTCTTATTGGAAAGCCTGAGGATACAATAGGATTTACAGTTTTTGCTGTAGCAAAAAATGATTCCATCCCATGCCACAGGAAAAAACTTGGCTGTTCTAAGGGGTTTTGGGATAACAGACCATGCCTTACACCCAAATGTGAAAAAGAATTTGTAGTTGGGTTGCCAATTGAATAGCTGTTCAAGTGGGGGAAGCCTGCTTTTTCCTAATGATGGAAGAGAGTTAGTCAGCAACATTTCTGTCATTTCTGCCTCTCCCCACCACTCCATTGCAAGGTTGCATCCAATTAGCAAACATCTGGTCATATTTGTAATTTTTTTGTTTGCCCATTCAGCAATTCTTTTGTTTTGTGGGGTGTAGGGTGGAGAGACGTTTTTAAGGATTCCTTCCTTCCTGAATCAGTCCCTAATCTTTTTATTGAAAAATTCACCTCCTTGGTTGGATACTACTTTCTTGATCCAATGCCTAGTTTCATTTTCCATGAGCAATTTGTACTCTTTGAAAGAACTGAACACATTGTGCTTCTTCTTCAACAGGCAGATGTGAATGAATCCGCTGTGCTGGTCAACCAGGGTAAGAAAAAACATAGTGCCTCTGTTAGTGGATGGGTTAGTTGGTCCACATATGTAAGTTTGGACTATGTGATAGGGCTGCTGGTTTTGGAGAAAGATCCTTTGAAAGGCAGTTTTTTAATCTTTCCCTTCATACATGTGGAACATGAATGAATCTGTGTAATTTTTTTGTCAAGATCACCATTGATCCTCCTGGTGCTGGCATGCCCAAGTCTTTGGTGCCATAATTTTGAGTTTTCAAAGGCTGAGGTTGTGAAGGAAGTGGCGCTTGTGGACAGGATTTATAAACTTTGCTCAAAGCACAGTATACCAGCAGCTACAACCCCCAGGAAGTTGTTGGTATCAATGGTGACTGATGCTCTTTCCCCAATTTTCACAAAAGATCCTCCTTGTCTCATGATGCAACCAAAAGAAATCAGGTTCTGTGCTAAGAAAGGAAAAAACAGCGCATTATGAAGGATTTAATTAGCTTCTTTTTCTCCTGTTATGGTGACACTGCCCTTTTGTGTAGCCATCATCAAGGCTGCATTTTTACTGGTGGTTATTGGTATGTCACAGACGGTTGGTTCTAGTAGGTATTCTTTATGGTTGAACATATGGTGGCTGGCCCCAGAGTCAAGTATGAGCCTTGGGTGCTGTCTTTGCTTGGCCAACCATAGTGCCATGGAAGCGCAGGCGGTGGCCTTGTGTTCAAGGTTGAGAGATGTTGGATGATGGGAGCCTGACTGATTGTTGGTGTGGGCGGTGTAGTTGGCACAAGCTTGTGTTGGCTTCCAGATGGGTCTAAGCTTGAGATGCAAATCCCAGCATTCATCCTTGGTATGACGATGCTGGGGGTTGTGCTTACCTCCCTTAAATCCCAGTGGCAACCTCTTGCAGGTTTTCTCTTGTGTGTGGAACGCTGAATCTTTTCTGTCAATTTTGAACAGTTTGTGCATGAGTGGATCATCAAACAAGGTTCTAAGGAAGTCAATAAGAAATTAAACAGAAGAGCTGGCTTGTGGGTCAAGGAATAAGGGTTCCACAATACCAGGGAATTTATTGGCTATCTTGGCCATGATGCTCCTGCAGATTGCCTCCTCCTTATTATGGAAGCCAATTGAGTTGAATTGTAGAAGCCAACTCTCCACTTGGTCTAAGTATTCCTTGAGGTTTTTGTTGAAGGTTATTGTTGCCCATCTAGTGAGGTCCCTACTTGTGGCGTAAGGGGTGCTTTGGCATATGCTTTATTGATTTTTTTCCAGATCTCAAAGGAGTTGTTTCCATTGTTTTTGTTGAATATTGCCATGTACACGTCCTCAATTAGCTTCTGTATGAGAATCCAGGTGTCCTTGCTTAATTTTTTCTTGGGCTTGCCAGTGGGGAAGGAATGGGGTCAGCAAGTGTAATAACCAAGAGCTCTTTGTGTCTAAGAAAAATTTTCATCTTTTGTTTCCAGATGGGGAAGTTGCTTCCCCCCTGAAACGTTGGGATGCAGTGAATTTTGTCTTTTGATATTGAATTGGTGGACATGGCATGGGTGCAGATTTTGACTGTTAATCTTCAAGAATTCCAAGTTGCAAGAGTAGTTTTGGAAAGAAGATGAGAATTTTATGACAAGGATTTTTGATGATTTGTATTTGCTAGAGTCAATGAAAGATAATAATAATGGTTTTGGAACAAAATACACTTATGGCAGAAGATGGTGAAAACAGGGTTGTGATGGTGCTAGGTACAAGTATGAGTTGTATTTAAATGGAAAACAAGGTAACAGATCAAAGGTTGTGTTCAGGCTTTAGGCAATAAGCTCAAAATACTCTGAGGGGAGTCATTGCCTGGTTAAGACCAGGAAGGCTATGTTTTTTTAACCAAACCAGCCAGATTAGGTGATGTCAATGAGTCAAGCCATCTTGGTTTGGATCACAAACAGCAGGACTGATGTGCTGCGCTGAGATGATTGGTTCATCCTTAGCTGCTTAGTTGCTTGTGTTCTTGGAGCAAGTTTCTCTGGTCAGTTCTGTGGTACATGTCATTGTTTAAGCCTAAGGAACCTTTTGACATTTCAATGACTTACCCAGTAATAGGGGTTAATTTTCTCAAGCTTCCATTTTGGTTTGATTTCTGGCTTAACGGCAAGGAGCACCAAAGCATTGGAGCATCCATTTCAACAAATTCTAATGCAACACATAACCTACCTTGGGTGAGTTGCAATTTGCTTACTTTTAAATATTTATTCCCTTTTAAATGTTGAAGAATTTTGTGTTTTTCTCCTTTCTTTTTTTTCTCTGAGCTAAGCTCAACCTTATTCTCATGACACATTCAGCTTAGTTCTTCCTTTTTCCTTTGTTTTCATGTGAGAAAAACTCTATCTGAATTCAATGATTTGCTCACACTTCACAAGCTGGCCCAGAGGTTTTTGATACAATGCAAGCCAGAGAAAGATCAATAATTCAATTGGAAAATAAGTGAGTTAAAAATTGAAAAGTTTGGAATGTAAATAGGCCATTTCAATCAATAAAAAATTTCCACAATTTAAAACAATTCAGAATTATTCATTTTTTCTGTTTCTTCTTGTTAAAACTTGGGAAATGTCATCAATACTTGGCAGCCCATAGGAGAGTTTTCTGTGTTGTTTCATAATTTTACCCTAATTTTATTTATTCATAATCAAGCAACCAGGAGCTTTGTTCATACAAAGAAAGCTTCTGAAACTTTTTTCTGAGCTAAAAATTGAAGAAATAAATAACCAATGGTAAGAAAGCTCATTTAAAGCAATGTTTGGCTTGAATTTTTTAAGCTAAGCTTTCTAGTTTATCCTTCAATGGCTTAATCTACAAAACCGATTTCTCTTTCAAATTTAATCTTGCAAGAAATTCAAGGCAGTAACTACAAGACGGGAGGGATTTAAATGGTTTCATCCCATAATTTGGAACTATTTCATGATATGTTCTTCCATATTCTAAATTCTTTTGACCTTGAGTTTCACCATTCATCTCAGAATGATAGTTCAGTTTTGTTATCAAGGCTGTGTCAAGATTGTCCCAGGATGAATTCATACCTTCAAATTTACTATAACCATGCCTTTCTTTACAGAAAATCAGGATTTGAGCAATTTCGGGCTAAATTCAAGCCTTTGAAAAAAAGTGTTAATATTGCAAAGAAATGCTTAATTCATGCACCTTGAGACATTTTTACACATTAGGAAGGATTGTAAAATTTGAAAATTCATGCCAAAATAAAACAAGGCATTAATATTAAAATACTCATACTGAAGTTTGGCAATCCTCAGCCTCAGTCAACCCAATCTCTCACCAACATCAGCCCAGGCCCAAGCCCCACCTCTTTCTGCTGCTGTATTCACCACTTGGTAGTGTTCTTGAAGAGTCTATGCCTTGAATCTGCCTCTAATCATTGTGGGATATCTTCCCCTCTATGACCATGTAGAGTCTGCTCCTGCGTCTTGGGTTTCAAATCCTTCCTACAGATTCCAGGTCAGTATAAATCAGAACTACAGGTCAAAACCCTGGGAAATCTCCTCAAATAGCTGGACCAATCATCCCTCAAGGCCTCCTAAATCAATGATCACATATTGTGGCCTCATCTTCTCTCCTGGACTAATTAACAACAATAAATTAGTATAATACTTCCAGGCAGCTACTATTGCAGACAGCTGACACAAGCACCATAGAAATATTAAAAAAAATAATAAATCAAACAAGGAGTGGGAGATAACTGACTATTATGTCATAAATAGAATCCCCACCCGAAATTGGGAAGGGCCACTTGCTGGACCTACCCTCAAAATCCTACTCCTTGGCCATTTAATTAAATGCATCAAAATTACCACAACACTAACCTGGCAATTTTTGGCCCAATTAATATTTCATGTGAAACATCATGTTCATGTTACCTGACTGAAATTCAGTCAGAAACTAAGTGTTTTTTATATTTTAGGAGTTCTGGAAATCATTGTGTTTTTTCCAAATTCCTGCACACAGCCATTGGCAGAACTCACTTCCCTGAGACACAAATTCAGCCACTGTCTCTCAAATTCCTGTGCCAAGAACCATCAAAATCAGGCCATGTCCAGTAAACAGGGTAATAGCTGAAGCCCCGGCCATTGTGGTGAAAAATTGTGGATGGAATAAATATCTGCCACAATCCTGGTCAAGTCAGGGAATTATTCTACTACTTGCTGGCTTTATCCCAACTTTTCCACTAATAAGTAGAAATAATACTCTGCAAGACCTTTAACACAGCTTGGAAACACTCTCTCTCCAAAGAACTACTTCCCAAGTCTTCATTTATCCACTTTTTATATTTTTATTTATGCTTTAGGAAAATTTTTATGAGTAAGAGCTATGATAATCCCCTCTCCCCCTTCATGTATCAATAACCTTATATATACCACCCTCAAATCAAGCAAGAAGAACAAGAGAGAAATTTAAAAAAAGAATCCCTCTGCACAAACCATCCTCCTTATGCACCTTGGCAATTGACTTTGACTTATCCCAGCTATGATTTTCCAAGCCTCAATCCATCCACATGCATACTTACACCATTGAGTGAAATCTCCAATAGTTTACTAGCCAATTAGCACCAACATTCCTACCCTGAAGGATCCCCCTCAATCCTCCTGGGAAGGTTCCCTTCAATCTCTGAATTTTGTGCCTTTGATGTTCTCAAGCTATTGTCCCAACAATCACCTTCCCAATCTGCACACCTTGCATATCCCATAGTCAGCCTTTGGAAAAATAATTGATAGTCTGCTAATAAATTGCTTTTCCATAGGCATCCTCAGGACATATAAGCATAGATCTCTGCCCTTGCTAACCTCAGTCCATACTTCTTCAGAACATGGAAAACTTGTGCTTTCTGCACAACAACAACTTTCACCACCAGAATAGGTAGAAGTTGGACTCAGCATATCTGGTTAAAATACTGCAGATCCCACATTGCCCCACTGCTTAGCCCTAATCTCCCAACTGCTCTACCACTTAGCCTTTGTCTATCTACATCTATAAATAACCACCACATCCCTCCAAAACTTGAATTCCGTCCCCAGGAATCTTTGGAAATCCACTTTAATCCTACCCCTGCACTTGAAAACTTCTCCATCCAACCCTCTCCCCTCCAAACTTCAATTTGTATTCATTGCTTCCTCCACAGTATTTATGCATTCAATTAATGTATAAGAATGGGAAGTTTATACTCCCATACTGCTGTTCATTCTTCCTGAAATGCCTTTAGACTTGGCCACCAAAGGTGTTTATTTGTGGGCTTCAAACCTGGCTCCTCCAAGACTTTTCCTACCCTAAAACCTTGGTCAAATTCTTTTCTGTGCTGAAAAACTGCCGGCTGCCATGGTCCAATTGCAGAATTTGTCATGGAAAACTACAAACCAATTGGAATGGAGGACTTGACACCTAAACCAAAGGACAACACCTCCATATCCCCGGATGCAGAGTTGGGCAATCAACTTTCACCCCCTCTGCGCTGAGCAGACTAAGCAATTCTTTGGGATTGTGCAGATGCTAAGTGGGCTTGGGGCTTCCAGAAAAACCTAAGAATTGGCCTTGGACCACTTCCTTGTGGCCCTGATTCATCCTTTGTCTTTGTGTGGGTGGCCACCCAACCCATTCCCCCACTGAATGTTGCAAACTAACTAGGACAAGTGGATTAAAGAGTGGAAAGGATGATCCATTGAAGTAAAAGAAGCAAGAAACACAATTCATGGAAGATTGATAAAGGAAAAGAGAAGAAAGAAAAAGGAAAAGACTCACCTAGGCCAAGTGGATTGCAGAGTGGAAAGGACCAAGAGAAAGGGTTCCACTCTTCCACTCAGCCCAGGTGAGTATGCACAAGACATGTGTCATGATGAGGTGACCAATTTGGGACACCTCAGGAAAAGGGAAATTTTTTGAATTTTTTTTTTACATTCTTTCATCCAACTTGCATCACCAAAAAAAAAGAAAAAAAAAACAATTCCTGCATTACTATGGGGACTTGTCCTCTTTCCCTTCTCCCAACTTCTTCCTGTCCTAGAAGTCTAGGAAAGGCTTCTGCAGGCCATTCAAACCCCCAGATCACTTGTTCAACTCCTCCTTGTTGCGCTTTCAGCACCAATTTTTGGCTGAGGACAAGCACTCATCATCATCCTTGTCATCCCCATCCTCATCCTCACCCTCATTGACATTTCCACCAAATTTTGCATCCAATGGCCTAGCAAGTGATTGCTAGCAGCCAAAGATACCTTTTCCAATCATCTGACCCCTCCTTTTTTTGGTTGGCCGTTTCTGCCAACTGTCACCAACAATCCCACCCCCATCACCACCATTGATTGATCCCCCTCCTTGATCCTCTTTCATCGCTGTTGCAAGCCGTCATTGCAGGTGTGCCTACAATGGATCATTTCCACCATTGTTCATCATCTCCATCAATCTACCACCGGTTTTCAATCAAATAACAACTCATCCGGCCAGTCAACAAAGATTGCCAACTGGAATCCCAATCCCATGATCACCCCACATCTTTCATGCAACACCACTGCCACCATTGCTAGCCAGCTTGCAGATGACCATCCTCACCCTCTCAATCCTCCCATCTGCCTCCTTCATCAACTACTGTCACCTACCAACTCCTTGTCAGTATAATCTTGCAGCTGTTTCAGCTGCTTGAGCTGATGCCCCCACCAATCATCCCATCCAACCAATTGCATCAATCAATCCCATCCAAACTCGCTGTTGCCTGCTTTTCATCCGGTGTTGCCACCTTGCATCTGCTATTTCATGGATGTTCATTTTCTGCCTGCCATCATCCTCAACGCAGGCAGGTTTACTTCTTTATAATCCTGTTTTTCTTTTTTTTTTCTTCTCTGATATGTCAGGCGCTTCCTGTTGCCAATTTTTTTGTTCCCCACCACTTGCTTTTCTTTCTCATCCCTATCATGCTTCATTTTTTTTTTTTTAAAAAAAAAATACTTTTTTTCCATATTTATTTGTAGTCATCCCTTTTCAGTAGTCTATAGGGCCTCTTGCCAATAAAAGGAGGGGCTCTCCCCTGCCTTTTTTTGCCCATCATCCATCTTATCATTGATGATCCACAATCCATCATCATCATCTAAGTAATAAATCCATGGGGCCCTTCCCCTTTATCTGAGCATCCTTATCCTGGTTATATCTTTTGATTGCCACTTGATCTTTGAGCCTCCATACTCAAATATGTTGATCCATTCTCTGTGAGCTTATCCATTATCACCAACCAATAGCCTTGCTGGTTGAAGAAGAATTCATTTTATTGGATTCTTGACTGTGTTATACTACTATTTGTCCCCTTTTTTGACCGCACTGGTCTGATCATTATTCTTGATTATCCTTCTGGAACCAGTCATGATTGACTGAGAGGTTTCTTTAAGCTTGAAATCTGGAGTTTTAAACCTCACTTTATTTCTTTAAAGTTAAATTCTGCCACAATATTCTTGAGTCCATTGAGAAGTGTCAGGTTATTCTTGTTTGAATCTGTTGTTGCTTTGCTTATAGAGCTTCATAAAACAAATTGCTTTGTTTGTACAGCCACCCACAGTTATCTGGTACTCTTCAAGGGCTTGATTGCGGAGAGTTGGGCAGGTTAATTGAGAACCTGGAGTTTGGTTGGTATTGAGTTGATCTTTCCTAATCTTCTGCTGACAACCAGAGTTATTAGCTTGTGGGAGGTTTTACTTTTAACTGCCTTGTTCTATTGAACTCTGACCAAAACTTTGGCTTTTTTGTTCAAGTATTTTCCCGTAAAATCTTGTCTCAGAACGTGTTGTTTTCATTGCTAAAAAATACTATCAAAATCATCCCTTCCATTGATTTCTCATCCATAAGGTTCTGGACCTTGATTCCAGTTACATTTCAATATTTTTGTAACGCTTAGGAGGGAAGCCTAAACAGCACCTTTCCCCTCCACAGAACTTCCTGCGGCTCAGAACTGTTTGGAGTCTTACATTTGGTCCCCTGGGCCAGGATCAAACCAGAAACCTTGGGATTTATAGTCCCTGTATGTTTGGAATCAACTTCAAAATCCAATCCTTCTTATTTTTTTCTCTGTTTCTATTTTCTCAGATCTGATCCATTGAGGCAACTTATCTCAGAATTAAGTCCTCCATGGATCAGATCTGAGAAAAAAGTCCTCTCAATTGTGCACCACTTGGGAAAGATTCTTGTTGTTTTGTTGTGAAACACTAATCTTGTCACACTTTTGAGCTACTTTGGAAATCTGCTCTTTGGATCCTGTAGGAACCCTGTTATTTGACATGGCATCTAAGGGTACTCCCATCACCCCTGCTCAACTTAGGATGGTCAAGATCAAACCTCAGAACAAGAACTTAGGGTTCAACAGGGTAAATGTTGAATGGTTCTTGGACTCTTATGAAATGGCTGCTGAAGTGAATGGGGAAATTGAATACAATATGGCCTATCAGTGACAATTCTTTATCTCCTCTGATGAAGTTTTGGAAGTAATCATTTCATTTGATGGATTCAAATCCCATAGCTGGAAACTTCTAAGAGAAGAAATTTTGGAATATTGGTGGAAAATAGATGTAGCTTGATTTAATTTGCAGGACCTGGAAAATCTTGTTTCTGAATGGATCTCCAATGGCAGTGTCTCTTCAGCCTCTGAATATCAGTCTTTTAGAAAGTGATGGGATCCTATCCAAAGTTATCTTATCAAAAAAATCACATCAATAAGGTGGACAAAGTTTGAGTTCTATTTTTCCAATTTTATTTGCTAGAAGTGCAGGAAAGGATTAGGGATGAATTGGTCAAGTCTGGATCAATGATCACCACCATGGATAATTGATTCAAGCTCCCTTTTTTACTTGTCCTTAGGAGTACTGTGGATGAAGTTATGAAAGGTCAAACTGCTTTAACTTTTGAAAAACCTAGAACCACTGAACCAGTCCATGCTCCTTCTTTCAAAGAATCAAAAAAATTATGAATAAGATGGAGGAAGATTGCAGGCCAAAAACAAATCCTCAGTCCAACCGGGAATCTCCTACTATAGAAAAGATCACCAAAATAATCTGAGATTTTTACAACAAAATAGATCAAAAGATTTCTTCTCTTTCTAATCCTAAACCCTCTACTTCTGTCCCTAAGTCCACTCTGGTCTGCTACTACTGTCATAGGGAAGTTCATGGAACCAGATGATGCCCTGAGCTCCAGAAGGATAAAGAAAAAAGTTTGGTGGAGCAGAAAGGGAAAAATTTCTTTCTTACTAATGGTGCTTTGATCCCCTTTGACTAATCTTGCCCTATTTGTCATTTGGTGGCCTCTTATCAGCCACCACCTCCTATGAAGAAATCTTTGGCTTCTTTTGATTTCCAATCTTCTTGTGGTACCCTTAAACCTTGGTATCCCCCAGCCATCTCCTCCTCATGTCTTGTTGGGGCTTATCAATCTGATCCAGCTAGGAAACAACATGAGGAACCTAAACCTCATAAGGCTCCTTCCTTGCCAGCTTCAATTCTTCAAAACCCTGTTAAACATCAATCCTCACCTGAGCCTCCTTCCTCTGATGTAGAAGACATGGAGGTGGAGAAGGAGCCACTCATGGAAAGGTTTCAAGATCACTCTGATCCTCCTTCTGAATCTAAGTTGCCTCAAACTTCTGATCCTGTTCCCGCTTCACCTGAACTTTCTACCTCCACCCTTCTTAAATTTTGGTTCAAGAGGGGAATTTAAAAGGACCACCCCAATGCTGTGGAAGGGGTATTAAAGAAAATTCCAGATCTTAAAATTCCGGATATATCTGTGGCTGAATTGCTGTTGATTTCTCCATCTGTTGCTGAAGGAATGAAGAAAAGGGTCTCTTTTTGATGTGTGGAGATTGGTCCTGAAAAATTGAAGGTTTCCTCTGGTACTCTGTGATGGAGGACTCTGGTGGAACAGGTCCCTCCTCAGATTCCAAAATTCATTCCTGTCCCCTTGGTTTTCTTCCCTGTTATCTTGGTGACTCAGCTAAAAATGTTTCACTCATTGTTGATTCTGGATCTCAGCTCAACATAATTTTGGATGCTATGGCCTGCAAACTCAAACTCAGTCCTAGGGCCAGCTTCAATTCTGCGGTTAAGGGGATAGGGAATAAATCTTGTGAATTGGTTGGTATTGCTGAAGATTTCCCAGTTAGGATTGGTCAAAATATTTTTGGAACTTGTCATTTTTGGATCACTCTTTTGGAAGGTCCTACAATCTTGGGATGACCATTCATAATAGATTTTGGTGCTACCCTGATGTTTTCTGATCAATTTGGGCAGAGAATTCTCCTCCCTGATGCTGACAGTAGAAAGATCAAATTCCCTCTCTGTTCTTTGGATTCTGGTTGTTGGGAAAGGGATTTCCCTGGTCGTACTTCTAAATTGGTTTTTAAGGGGAAGCAGAAGGATAATTCCAATTCCCCTCATTTTTTAGTGGGATAGTTGATCCTACTGATAATTTTAGTTCTTCTCAGCCTCAGAATTCAACTCAAGGATCAAATCTCATCCCTGAGGCTTATTTTTCATTTTTCTCATCATTTTTGTCTAATCTGGAAAATATTAAAAATCAAAAACATGTCAAAATAAAAAATTCCAAAAATATTTCTTCCCTCTCTGGGTCTTTCAATTCTTCTTTCCCTTGTACTCTTAAGCCTGATCAATATTCTCTCAGTTCTTGTTTGAATCTCTGCAATGAGCATAAGATAGATCCCAATCTCAATTCTATTCTTGGTGGTTTTGGTATGGGGAAGTATGGGTTTCAGTGGAGGCAATTTGGGGTAGAAGTAAGTCCTCCCAATGGTGCACCGCTAGGGAAACCTTCTACTGTCATTTTCAAAATTCTAACTAGTGCCACACATGTGAGAAAAGTCTCATCTCCTGGTTCTCCCTTTATGGAAAAGGCACCTTTCAAGGATATTGCGGAACATTGGACATGGAAAATGTTGGAACTTGGTCTTTCTTTTTGTAGTCAAGTCTCACTGGTCAACTCTTGAAGAAAACAAGGACTACTATTTTTTAACACTGAGTATAAGCCAGTTGCAAAAAAGGTACAACCAGTCAACCAGCCTATTCATCTCAAACTCAATCCTCCTCTCATGCATCCTCCCTTACCCTGTGATCCTTACTGTGGATTATCTTGGTCTCTTACTGGTCCCTTTGTGCCTAATGGTTGTGTCACTGAAGAATTTATGAAAGTGGTCAACTTTGATCTGGATGGATGGCTTCTTCCTGATGAGTTAAATTTGATTAAAAATTTATTATCTATAAGGGAAAAATCTATTGCTTTCTCATGTGAAGAGGAGAGAGGTCTCTTGAAAGAATCCTATGGACTTCCTTATATCATTCCTGTAGTTGAACATGATCCTTGGAAAAAGAAAAAGATCCCAATCCTTGCTGCTAAAGTTTCTGAATTTATCAAGTTGGTCCACAAAATAGTTTTTACTGGTCTGTATGAACAGTAAACTTCAAGTTATTCCAGCCCTGTCTTCTGTGTCCTCAAGAGTAATTGTAAACTTAGAATAGTTCATGATCTTCAAACTCTTAAAAAAGTTACTATTAAAGACCCTGGTATCCCTCCTGCCACTGAAGAATTTGTTGAATCTTTCTCTGCAAGATCTTGCTATGGTCTAGGGGCCATTACAGGCGTTTATGAAAAACAATCCTTCAATCCTATCTCTTGCCCTCTAACTACTTTTAATACTCCTCTTGGTAAATCCAAACTTACTCAATTGCCTCAAGGTGCCACTAACTCAGTTGCAGTCTATCAGGCTCAGATGATGTGGATCCTCCAGGTTGAAATCCCCAATCATTCTGGTATCTTTGTTGAAGATGGCAGAATTAAATGTCCAGTTTCTGACTATGATAATGAGCTTTTACCTTGGCAATCAGGAATTTGTCAATTCATTTGGGAATATGCTGCTACTTTGGAAAGGATCCTTTTCCAAATTTAGGAGTCTGGCCTTACTGTTTCTGGATCCAAATTGTCTTCTTGTGTCCTGGCTCTGTAAATTGTTGGTCATTTGGTCTGCAAGGAAGGAAGAAGGATGGCACCAGCAAAAGTCAACAAGATCATCTCTTGGCCCACTCCAATCAATCCTACTGAAGTTAGAGGCTTTCTGGGTGTTTTAACTTATTTTCAAATCTTTATCCCATCTTTATTGGAAATCTGTGAACCCTTGAATTGTCTAACCTGGAAAGATACTGAATGGATTTGGAACCAAGATTGCAAACACCTGTTTCAGTTGCTCAAAATGATTTTTTGTAAAGAAATAGTTTTAAAAAGGATCTCTTATGGACCTGGAGCTTCCAAGATCAGGCTGGCTGTTGATTCTAGTTATCAATCTTTTGGGGCTTTCCTTACTCAAGAAGATGAAAATGGTTGGGAAAGTCCTTCTCTTTATGAATCTTTGCTATTTTCAGATGTAGAATCCAGATACTATCAACCCAAACTGGAACTCTGTGGTGTGGCTCAAATGCTTAAGAAGATCCAAACTGTTCTCTGGGCTCAACATTTTGAATTAAAATTCAATGCTCAATCCATCATTGAAATGATCAATGCTCTCAGCCTCCCTAATTCTCCTATGACTCATTTGGTGGACTTTGACCAGCTTTTCTCTTTTGATATTGTTTGCAGGCCTTGAAAATATTTCACCATGCCTGATGGTTTATCCTGAAGTCCTCTTGGAGATGAAAAATCTGATGTTGGAATGGATTTCAATGAAGAAGAACCCTTAATCCATCCTGTCTTCTCCTTCTTCTCTCAAGATTATTCTGGCTTTTGACAAGGGTTCTGGCTTAAATTAGAGCAGAACCTTCTAAATTTTCAAAGACCTCCTAATCTTTCTGCCAAAGAATTTTGATCTTTTAAAAGAAATTCCTCCAACTTCTTTGTACAAGGTTCTAGTCTTATGAAAAGAGGAAATACTTGTGCTCTCATTTTTTGTAACTATTCCTTCTAAATAATATTCAATCCTTGAAAGTCTCAATGAGGGTCTTGGCCATTTTGGGGAAACCAAAACTTATTGAAAATTATCCAAAAAGTTCTGGTGGCCATGTCTGAAGAAATCTGTTTCTCAATGGTGCAAGAGTTGTGAATTTTTTCAAAAATGTGATCTTAGGCATCCAGCTGAAATTTGTTATCCTACTGGGAAGTCCACTGTCTTTGAGAGGATTGCTATGGATGTGGTTCATATTAAGGCAGGTGGTTCTAAGTACCTCATTGTGGCTAGAGATGATTTTTCTGGATGGTTTGAAGCAAAATTCCTTAAGAATATTAGCTCTGAATAAGTGGCATATTAGCTCTGAATCAGTGGCAGCTTTCCTCTCCACTGTATTTGAGAGGATTGCTATGGATGTGTTTCATATTAAGGCAGGTGGTGCTAAGTACCTCATTGTGGCTAGAGATGATTTTTCTGGATGGTTTGAAGCAAAATTCCTTAAGAATATTAGCTCTGAATCAGTGGCATATTAGCTCTGAATAAGTGGCAGCTTTCCTCTATGAAAACTGGTCAATGCATTACGTCTTGGCTCAATATTCCTCTACTGATGGTGGCTCTGAATTTGGTGGCAAACTTGCTGAAATGATCCAATTCCTTCCTGGAAAACATAGAGTTACTAATCCCTATTATCCTGAAGGCTAAGTCATGGTGAAATGAGGCCATACTCATTTGAAGTCTGCACTTGTTAAACTGGCTGGAAAGAGTGGCAATAATTTTTGCAAATTCCTTCCTCTTGTTCTCTTCTCTGATTGAATTTCAACCAAACGGACCACTGGTTACTCACCTTATGAAATAATCTTTGGTCAGAGAGAAGTTCTTCCTTTGGATCCGCAAATGGAATCTTTCTTGGGTATCTCTTGGGAGCAGTTGTCTTCCACCACTGATCTATTTGTTTCCAGATACAAGCAACTGGAGCAAATTAAAGATGTTTGTTATGAAGCTTATCAGAAGATGATGGAATAAAGATAAAAATTGGTTCAGTGTTGGGAAGAAAAGCACTTAAATCAAATCAGGGATCCCTTAAATCCTGGTGATCTAGTTTTAGCTTATAATTGATCCTTGGAAATCCAGTGGGGAAAGCTTATCTCAAACCGCTGGAATGGTTCTTATTGGGTGGTTTGCCAAGTTAGAGGTGTATCTTATGTTTTGGAACAGCTGGATGGTACTCATTTGGCTGGAAGTTTCTCTGCTGATCAAGTCAAGAAGTTTCATTGTTGTGGATGCAACTTATCTCAGAATTAAGTCCTCCCAATTGTGCACAACCAGGGTCATTTGCTGCATTTTTGATGTGAAACTCTACTGCATGCCACATACGTGAGCACCTGGGACACCTTCTTTGTCTTATCTCTGCCGCTTCTAGGGATATTTTGGATGGATAAAGACATTTTCAAAATCTTCAATCACTCTCAAGATCAAGAAATGGCCATTCTTCTCTTTCAACTTCTTTGTATTCCTCCTTTTCTTGATATCTTCAAATTTGAGATGCAGACTAGGGACAGTCTTTAAGTTGGGAAGAGATGGGTGACCAATTTGGGAAACCTCAGGAAAAGGTAAATTTTTTGAATGTTTTTTACATTCTTTCATCCAACTTCCATTATCAAAAAAAAAAAAAAAAAAATTCCTGCGTTACTATGGGGACTCATCCTCTTTCCCTTCTCCCAACTTCTTCCTTTCCTAGAGGTCTAGTGCCAGCTTGCTACTATTGCAGAGAAAGCTGCAAAAGTAACAGAAATGACATAAAAATAATAATAATAAAATTAACCTAAGAAAGAGAATGAAAACCATAAACATTATTGCAAAAATGGATTCTCCACGCAAAATTAGGTAGGGTCACTCACTGACCCCACCCTTGAAATCCAACTCCTTATATTTTTAAATAATTAAGGAAAAGAAAGACCAAGATACCACGGCACCACTATTGAACTTTTTGGATAATTAAATATTTCACATGTATTGTCATGTATAGGTTTCACACCTAAAATTCAATCAGAATTGAGGTGTTGTGTATATTTTAGGAGTTACAGACGGAAATGTGTTCTGTCACAATTCCCGCACGCAGCCGCGGCAGCCAATGCACCCGCGCGCAGCTGAGCTACAGCTCTGTCACTCTGTCAAAGTTGTGTACGCAGCCCCAGGCCTCTGACAAGTACGCAGCCGCGGGAGGGTTGACAAAGTGACAGGCGGCCTGAGAAACCTAGGTACCGCATAAACATGCTACAAACTACACGGGAAGATTCTACCTATTTAATAAATGTTCCTGTGGATAGTAGATAGTGTGAAAGTACATAAAATTATATAAAAATACTTAAATAACCTTTATACGTATTTTTTATTAAATATAATTCAAAGTACCAAAAATTTCAAAAATAAGATAATGACTACTTCTAAAAATATATTAAATACTTTAATATACTATTATGAGAATTTCTAAAAATCAAAATTTTTGTGACATACTAAGAAAACCTATGATGTAAAAATATTACATGAGTACCCATGACTTACATTTTTAAGTAATTATTTTAGTAAATCAACTGAATTTTGAAAATAAGGAGTAAAATCAATATCATGACTTTACTCCAAATATTTAATACATAATGAGAGCTCACCTGACATCAGAATATCCGCAGTAATTTCTATTAAAATAATAATTACATTACTGGGAACATTTAATAAGGATAATTAATTGAATAATAAATAAAAAGGACAGATTAGTGTTATTCACATGTCCAAACATCAATTATAAAGTAGAATAATTCCCATACCCTGTGGAATTAGATGCTACCCGTGTTACAGCACCAAAAACACGTGACAGGCTACCACTTGTTACCCTGCTAGCCTCAGTGTC
Source organism: Puccinia polysora (assembly GCA_025617555.3). NCBI lineage: Eukaryota > Fungi > Basidiomycota > Pucciniomycetes > Pucciniales > Pucciniaceae > Puccinia > Puccinia polysora. The sequence goes on along the minus strand of CM062617.1, from coordinate 295,420 downwards.
CGTCCCTTTGAGCCCCTGTACCCCTCAGAAGGAAAATATTGGGACTCCAAAAGCTATAAATAAAGAGCTCTTTTGAGGATATTGATACCCAGAGACCCAGTTATATTTATATCCAGACAACGTTCCAAGGTAATCAAATACTTATAAGAGATACGCAAGTGATTTATGGCTTTAGTCTGATTAATAATATTCAGCCTCAACCCTCTTTTATCAATTTAAACTGCTGAACAACCTTATAACCCCAGTATACAGGTTTAACCCATCAGTGCACTTCCCAAACAGATACCCAAAGGATTTAATAAAATACCAGTGAGTCTTATTATTCTTTCTCTTTTGTGGCAGCTTGGTTATAAAGCCCTGCAACTCCACCGTGTATTTTATGAACATATTATCTTTGGGCAAAATATCCTTTAAACTAAAGGGCCCAAAGTAACCAGGCCTACGTGTTTTCATACTGAATTCCCTGAAGAGAGGTGTTAAAAATTGCCAATATAATTGTGGCCCCTCTATAAAAATATTTAGTAATCAATTTATCTATATTGATTTATAACAATAAACTATATCCAAACCAATTAACCTTGCAATAAGCTTGATCCAAATATTTTACGGATTTTTGATGCATTTATTAAATAATATATTTATTATTTATTCTATCACCTCTGGTAGCTAAAGGATAGCAAGGGTCTTGGAATCCAGGGGGCTGACATCTAGGAAAAGCTTCTTTAGGCAATTTGAACCCGCAGATAACTTTTTCAACTCCTCCTTGTTGCTTTTGCAGAACCAATTTTTTTCTGAGCACAAGCAATAATCATCATCCTTGTCATCCCCATCCTCATGCTCACCCTCATCAAAATTGCCACCAAATTTTGCATCCAATGGCCCAGAAAGTGATTGCTAGCAGCCAAAAGTACCATTTCCATTCATCTGACCCCTCCTTTTTTTGTCAGCCATTGGTGCCAACTGTCACCAATGATCCCACCCTCATCACCACCATTGCTCAATCCCTCTCCTTGATCCTCTTTCATTTATGTTGCAAGCTGTTGTTGCAGGCACTTGGAAAATGGTGATCATCTCCATCAATCTACCAATGGTTCACCATCAACTAACAACTCATCCGGCTGGTCAAGGAAGATTGCCAACTGGAATCCCAATCCCATGATCACCCCGCATCTTTCATGCAAGGCCACTGCCACTGTTGCTAGACAGCTTGCGGAAAGCCATCCTCACCCTCTCATTCCTCCCACCTGCCTCCTTCATCAACTACCGTTGCCTACCAACTCCTTGTCAGAATCATCTTGTAGCTGTTGCTGCTTATCAAGCTGATGCCCACACCAATCATCCCATCCAACAAATCACATAAATCAATCCCATAAAAAATTTCTGTTTCCTGCAATTCATCCAGTGTTGCCACCTTGCATCCGCTATTGCACAGACATTCATTCACTGCCTGCCGTCATCCTTGACACAGGCAGGTTTCCTTCTTTCTCATCTTGTTTTTTTTCTCTCTTTCTTTCTCTCATATTTCAGGACCTTCCTGTTGCCAGTTTTTTTGTTCCTCACCGCTTGCTTTTCTTCCTCATCCCTATCATGCTTCATTTTTTTTTTTTTAAAAAAAAATACTTTTTTTCCGCTTTCATATGTAGTCATTCCTTGTAAGCAGTATATAGGGCCTCTTTCCCATAAAAGGAGGGGCTCTCCCCTGCATTTTTTGCCCATCATCCATATTTTCATTGATGATACAAAATCCATCATCATAATCTAAGTAATAAATCTGTGGGGCCCTTCCCCTTTATATGAGAATCCTTATCCTGAGTATATCTTTTGATTGCCCCTTGATCTTTGAGCACCCATACTCAAATATTTTGATCCATCCTCTGTGAGTTTATCCATTATTACCAAGCAATAGCCTTGATGGTTGAAGAAGAATTCATTTGATTGGATTCTTGAGTGTTTTATACCACTCTTTATCTCATTTTTAAACCATAATGGTCTGATCATTCTTCTTGATCATCCTTCTGGAACCAGTCATGATTGACTGAGAGGTTTCTTTAAGCTTGAAACCTGGAGTGTGGAACCTCCCTTTCTTTCTTTAAAGTTGGATTCTACCACACTATTCTTGAGTCCCTTGAGAAGTTTAAGGTTATTCTTGTTTGAATCTGTTATTACTTTGCTTCTAGAGCTTCATAAAACAAATTGCTTTGTTTGTACAGCCACCCACATTTATCTGGTACTCTTCAAGGGCTTAATTGCGGAGAGTTGGGCAGGTTCATTGAGAACCTGGAGGTTGGTTGGGATTGAGTTGATCTTTCCTAATCTTCTTCTGACAACCAGAGTTATTAGCTTGTGGGGTTTTTAATTACAACTGCCTTGTTCTATTGAACTCTGAACAAAAATTTGGCTTGTTTGTTAAATTCTTTTCCCGTACCATCTTGTATCAGATAGTGTTGTTTCAATTGCTACCAAATACTATCTAACTCATCCCTTTCATTGATTTCTCATCAATAAGTTTCTGGACCTTGATTTGGGTTACATTTCAACATTTTTGTAACTCTCAGGAGGGCAGCCTAAAAAGCACCTTTCCCCTCCACAGAAATGCCTGTGGCTCAGCAACGTTTGGATTCTTACAATGGACATTGACATAGTTAGACTGAGTGGTGGAGGCATAGAAAGAGAATAAGACAGAGGGAAAAGGAAAAGATCCAATACACCCCGCCCCTTTCTGAGAACCACAACAGGAGAGAGAAATAATGGAAGGAAAGGAAGAGTGAAAACAAAGCACAATGAGAGACCAACACAAGAGGGTTGGGATTGAAAAGAGGCCCAAGCAAGAGGATTGTTCAGGATTTTGGAAACCATTTTGGTGGCTTAGATGTGAAGCACCTGGACACAATGAGTCTTTACACACTTGAAGATGAAATGGAACCTTGTGTGGATGTGTTTTTTTTGTGAGTGGTTTTAAGGATTTTTTGACAAAGCTTCTGCACCAGAATTATCAAAATGGAGAGGAATGGCCAAACAAGGGCAAAGTATGAGCTTGGATAGCAGATATAAAAGCCAGACTTCTTCCCTGCATGCTTTGGAAATTGCTTTGTATTCCTCATTGTTTCTTGACAGATAAACAGTGGTTTTCTTACAATATTTCCCCAAGAGATTGTTTCATCTCCAACCTGAAAAAACATATGAGGATGTTGATCAATGATCTGATAGGGATTCAGCCCAGTCAGAATTGGAGTATCTGGAAACCATGAGAGAACTTCTGAGTTTGAGGCAATAGTCTTGGGTGGTGCAAAGTTAAAGTAGCACCCTTTGTGCCACGTTCCAATTGGTGTGCAAGGGATCCCTTAGAAATTGGGAGAGACTGTTTACAGAAAAAGCAATGTCAGGACAAGTGCACTGAGACTGCCAATGAAGTGAACCCACCAGTTTATTGAAGGGGCCAGGAGAAACCAGTTTGTTTGATTTCCATGGGGCCAGATCTTTGAAGTGGGAATTGGTAGGAGTGTGGACTTCCCTGTGAAGAGAGTCCTGGAACCGGTCAACTATTTCCTTGATGTAGTGCAACTGCAAGAGATAGGCATGTTGTTTTGCAGGATTGTAGGTGATTTGAATCAACAAGAAGTGGTTGATTGGCTCATCAGCTCCAATCTTGAAATTTTGGGAAAATTGAGAGATGATCCAAGTGATGTGTGGTTTCTCCCCTACTACTTCCAGATCATCAACATGAAATGTGACAAGGCGGATGGGAATATTGTTGCAAAGATGGTAGTAGAGAGTTGGGTTGTAGCTTGATTTTTTCAGACCAACCAATAGGAGACCAACATGCAAAGCTTTGTTCCATTTCCTTGAAAATTGTTTCAGGCTGTAGATTTAACAATGTACTTTTGTCACCTTACTGATACCAGGAACCTTGAATTCCTTTAGCTACAGCAAGTGATATTTGGTGTTTGAATAATAATAGTTCCAAGGAAACACGTAAAATTCTCAGAAATGAGGATATAGTAAGGGAAAGTGAAAGATTTGGAATTGGTTTGGTTGAAATGATTTTAAATATATTTTGAAGATGGGACAAAGCTTATACAAAGCTGGGGATCTTTACAGAAAAGAAGCTCTATTCAAGAGACAAATTTGTGCTGTGTAAAAATCTTGGGACAATAAGGTCCTAACGATGCACAAAAGCGGTTGACTCAAGGGAATGGAGATGACAGGCTGTTTACAGAAATTAAGTCTTGGGGAAAGGAGGAGACAACTTACTTATTTTAATTATTGTCTCAAGGATCTTGCAGAAATTCATGGTTGAAAGGGTCTCAGAGCAATATTTGGGTTTTTTTGCTGATTTACTTCAATGGAATTAATAATGGGGTTAGAATTGATAATTATACTAAAAGAATGAGGCCATCTATCAATTTTTTATCTCTTATAAAAAATTTATCACAGATGGAAATGGTTCTGGGTTGATACCAAAAATTACTGGGGTTTAAATTATCCAAAAAGGGCTGTATTATATATACCTTTTTGGGGTAAGAGTGCCTTCTCAGGGCATGTAAAGAGGGTTGTGCTTGTGGGCTGAGTCTAGAAGGCTGGTCAGGGCTATTTTTGCACAACTTCTTAGGGATGTCACTCAGCTGGGCCTGTATGTGTCATTTTTATGTGTGAAATAATGGTCAGAATTTGTTTAAATTTTAATCCATTTTTTTTGTAGTTCTGACATATTTCCTAATTTTGTATTATTTTTGTTTGAGTGAAATGGTCAGGATTGGGGATTTGTAAATTTTACGCAATCTTCTGAAAATTTTGGTAATTTTTAATAATTTTTAGGGGAGATCCTTGATATGTTTTGTGGTTCATAAAGATTTGATAATAGTATTTACTTGACAAACTTTATTATTTTTTGCCCTAATTTGTTTATTTTATACTTTGAATTTTATATATTTTATCAAATATTCAGATGTTTCAGACATACCTCTATCTGTCAGTCATTTTGTTACATATGCATGATGCATACATATAGGTTGTAACATGTTCCTGCTGTACCTGGCTGTCAGGAGTGGTGAAGGTATTTTTGAAATTGTAGAGACTCCTGTGGGATTATATGAATGAAGTAGCAAATACCTTTCTGGCAGTCCTTGAAGGTGAATTAAGTGTGCTTCTACGCCTTTAGAGTATTAGTAAGACTGAGGTGGTTTTGAATTGCCTGCCCTTCTAGTACTATAGTAAGTCTGCACAACAATTTATTTAAATTAATGGCTGGTTTCTTTGAGACTTAAATATAGGTCTCAGATCAGACCTAGATTAATTATTTAACTGTTATTGGTAGGTTTTTTTTTGAAGGATGGACCAGATGTATTGATTTATTGGTTAGTGGTTGATTGGATATGTGTGATCTTAAACAATACCCAAATGTTAAAGGGTTCAAGGGTTTTATCAAAGGGGTGGTGCAGGAGAGGACCCAAGGATGGGTTTACCCACAGGGGGCTGGTTAGAGGAAAAAAAGGTTGGTAGTCCCTTTTTGTTTTTCTCTCTTTCTTTTTAAGGGTAATTATTTAGTGATGGGTGGTTTACTTTAATTTGGTACTGAATAGTTCAGTTCACAGAAGAACCCTTATTCAAAGCACCTAATGGGGTGGTTTCAATGTTCAATGAGGTAAAAATTTGTTTTTATTTCCATTTTTTTATTGGCACACTTACAATCTCCTTTTTTTATATCTGGGTAGGACCACAGATGGTTGGATAGTAATTGGATGATGAGTAGTTGATGAGTGGGATGTGAGTGGAGCTCCTGATGGTGTAAGTGGTATGGGATGAGTGGGGGCATACAAACTGGATAGGTCAGAGAGACCCTCCTTAAATAAAAAAATACTGCCCACAGGGGTGCTCAGGGCTGCTCCCTGATGTTCTCCCTGTCCTGGTGAGGACCAGTGGGATACAGGTACATGAGGCATTTCTGCTGGTTGGGAAAATCTAATACAGTTACATGAGAAATATCTGCTTTTTGGAACAAGATTGTACAGGGTTTTCATGCATGCACAGTCCTGCATAGATTGCTGTGTATTGCAGATACAATATATTCCTGTGCTGCACTGGTGATTGGTTTGATGCTACATGATTCTACACACATGTGTTGCTGTGCACTATTGGTGGTTTTTTTGGTGCTAAATGGTCTTGACTGCATGCATATATTGCTGGGTAGTCTGTAGTTGGCTTGTATTGTTGGGCTGTTTGGTGTCACATTCTTCTGACTGCATAAATTGCTGTGTGGTTGGGGTTTTTTATGTACTACATGATCTTGGCTTCCCGCATGAATTTATGTGTGGGTAGCTGGGATTGTTTGGTACAACAAGATCCTGGCTGCCTGCATAAATTTCTGTGTGGTATTTGGGTTTGTTTTGGTACTAAATCATCTTGGCTGCCTGCATAAATTGCTGTGTGTTAGCTGGGGTTTTTTGGTACTACAAAATCCTGGCTGCCCGCATAAATTTCTGTGTGGTAGCTGGGGTTGTTTGGTACTACAAGATCCTGGCTGCCTTCATAAATTGCTGTGTGGTAGCTAGGGTTGTTTGGTACTTGATAAAGAATTTGAGATGGATATTACTATAAACTGGGAAATGAACATAACAAGCACAATTAACAAGGGATAGGGGTCAATAACAACCTCAGGACTTGAGGATTGTGGTGAGAGTGGACAACGTGGGTAGAAAAATCAAGACTGAGGAGAACAAGATGAGACAAGGAGCACCAGGTGAGGAGACAAGTCAGAGACACTGAATAATGAGTAGACAATGTTGAAGCAGATGTCTCACTGGGCAAGCAAACAGGGATTTTGGAGCAGTGTTGATCTTGAGGAATCTGAGTATGAAATGTGGAGTTGGTTTGAGAACAAGGTGAGAACTGATAAAGAAAGAAAAGGAAAGAAGGAAAGAAAGAGGAGATGAGGTGAGGAAAGGGTATTCTGGGGAGTGATTGAGGATTGAGGCTTTCAGGTTGAGTTGGTGTCTTCTTGTTGCCGGTTTTTTACCCGCTCCTTCCTCCTTGGACAAGCCAATCCAGACACTCCAGAACTGGAGTGTCCTCATTCTCTCAGTGTCTTGCATCCCCGCAAGCATTTGAGTGGTGACAGCTTAAAACCCCTCCATGCCCAATTAGATATTGCAGGAAGGGAAAAAGAAGGAAGACAGGAGAGAGATACTTTGAGTAGAGGTGGCTTTGTTCAAAGAATCAGCTAACATGTGAGATGATTTTAAAAGAGTTATTAAATTCTGTTAGCATCAAGCTTGTCCCTCATCCCTTTAGTTTTTAAATCTAAATGCCTCGTCTTGTAGTTGGAAGCAAAACATCTAATTTTGTCTTCTAACCCACTATTATCAATGTTCAGCAGAATGACTTCTATTTTCAATGAGAATATCTCATTCATTAGCAAATTGATCCAGGTGGCCTCATGGTAAGAATCCACCATTGCGTTAAATTTGGCATTCATTGAGGACCATGTGATGTTTTGCTGTTTGCAACTGTTCCAGGATGCCAGGCTCCCAAAAACAATGCACACCCAGCCAGTTTGCAACTTGAAAGTATCCGGATCATTGGCCCAAGAAGAATCTAAAAATACTTGCAAGGGATCTGTTCCTGACCTACATGTTAGTTTGAGGCAATAGTGTTGAGTGAGCTTCAGATACTTCCAGGTTTTCTTCAGTTCATTCCGGTGAGTGATTCCAGGTTTGATTGAAAACCAAGCCAAACTGGAAACCTCAAAGCTGATGTTGGGCCTGGTTTAGCAGGCTATGTGATTTAGCATTCCTATTGCCAATCAGTAATTAATATTAAGAGTTTTGAAGGCCTCATTTTTTTCATTGGAGGCCAGTCTGAGCTGAAGGTTGTGAGTGATAGGATTGATCAACCCTTTATATTTGGTCAGGCCTAGTTCCTCTAGAACAGTCTGGATACAATTTGGCTGGCTCAGAAGTATCTTGCCGGGACTTAATTCAATTTCAATCCCAAGGATAGTGTTTGGATCCTGACACATAGACCCTCTGAATTTTTCTAGAATTTTTTTTTGAAGTCTTGTCCGTTGCCAACCAAGATCAAATCATCAACATGGAAGAAAAGAAAAGAATTTCAATTTCCAGAAAGGTACAAACAGGGATTGCACACAGATTCTTGGAATACTATCTCCTTGAACCATGCAGTGAGGGTTTTGTTCCAATTTTTGGGGGACTGTTTTAATCTGTAGAGTGATTTGGTCAGCTTTAGGAACTTTGATCCACTTTTAGAGCCCTTTGGTGTTCAAATAATAACCTCCTCTTCTATTGGTGAGTGAAGGAAAGCACTTTTGACGTCAAATTGTTGCACCTTCTGGGATGTTTTGAGAGAATACAGGAGCAGCAGTCAAAGTGTAGATGGTTTTCCAGTGGGATAAAATGTTTCAAAATAGTCAAGTCCCTCAATTTGACTGAAACCTTGCACACAGAGGCGTGCCTTATATTTGACTGGGTCACCATGAAAGTTCTCCTTGAGCTTGTATATCCAGACTTTCCAAAGAGGATTTAGTGGTTCTTGTCCGTTTTAATCTTCCCACACGTCTAGAGCCTTGATAGATGACAGTTCTGCATCCATGGTAGCAATCCATTTGATATGTTCCTTGCATGTCAGCGCATCTTCATAAGTTTTTGGCTTGTAATAATGATAAAAGCCATATATCTGAGGCGGTTTGATTGTTGATTGGTCTTGGAGAATTCTTGCGGGTGCAGTTGCAGGGGGTGGTGGTCAAGTCAAAGGCGCCTGAAGTTGAGAATGTTTCTGAGTTTCTGGACTCTCCTCTTTGGACAAACCAGGATCTGGGGCTGAGCTCTCATCAGAATCTGAGGACATCAGGTTGTTGGCTGTTTCCCTGTATTCCATGAAGGCTGGAATTTTAGTGGTCTGAGAAGATTTTTTTGGAAGGTTTGCTTGAGGGTTTGGATCTGAACCACCGCCATCCTCCCAAAAATCATTGGTTAGGAAGTTTAAATTTGAATTCTGAGGAGGTGAAATTTTCAGGAATTTCACCTGCTTTTTATGAACAATAGAATTATGTTTGGTTAGAATGAAATAATAACAAATCAAAGGATTAAAGCCTACTATTATCCCTTCATCACCCTTTTCCTTGAACTTCTGTACCTTCTCACTTTGAGAAATGAGGTATACGCATGGGTTCCCCATGGGTCTCAGATAAGTCACTGGTAAGGCATACCTGTGTACCTTGACCCATGGAGATTCCAAATCATCGCCTCTGTAGATTTGATTGAGCATGAGTGAGGTTGCTTTGATAACTTTGTGCCAAATATTTTCTGGGAGTTGAGCATCTTTTAACATTTTTCTAGTTGATTTGATGATTGTTCATTTTTCCCGCTCTGCCTTCCCATTGTATTCTGGGTGATATGGCTCTGAGATCACTTGGCAAATGTGGTGTTCATCATAGAAGGACTGCAGTTTCCAATTGAAAAATTCAGCACCGCCATCAGAGCACAATTCCATGGGAAAATATCCTTGGCGTCTTTGCTCCTTCTCAATTACTTCAATGATGATCTCCCAATTTTTGTCTTTTGAGCTCATTGGAAAGGCTCCAATGTAACAAGATGCGCTGTCTACCAGGGTTAAAATGAAACGGTGTCCCCCTGTGATTGAGGTTTGAGGGGTCCCATGAGGTCTAGATGAATTTTTTTGAGGACTTTCTTAGCAAGCGTCGAGGTTTCCTTGAATGGAGATTTAGTTATTTTGCTTTGGACACAGTGAATTCACTCAAAGTCCCTCTTCACCAATGGGGGAATGCAATTTGTGAGTTGTTCTAGGCGCATGATTGAGGCGTGTCCATGGTTGCAGTGAATTTCCATGAGGTCCTCCTTGGGGGAGTAAGCTAGATTTTCAGAGTGGCCACTTGAACTAGGAAAATTGAACATGGGAGTTTCCGTAGTATAGAGATTGTCAAAAACAATTCTGCTAAAAATTTTACAACCCTCTTTTGAGATTTTGAAGCTGTCCTTTGCTTCCCGTAGATTGCATCCAGCCTGGTTTAATTATCCTGATCTCAGTAAGTTGATGGTCAAGCTAGGTACATAAAACAAATTTGACAATTCCAAGGTGAAGTTTTTCCCAACCAGCACAGCAGTCCCCTTTCCTCTTATTGGCAGTTTGGCTCCCTCCTTCCTGGTTTTGATATGCTCTTCTTCACAAGGTGGCATCTTGTTGAAGTACCTACTGTCATTGATCATGTGAATCAAGGCTCCACTGTCCAGGATAAATTTGGATTTAGGATTGCCGCAATTAATCCACATTGAGAGTAGCGCAAAGTAGTGAGCTTCAGGCCTAGTTTTTTTGTTTTTTCAAGCTTTCCGCTTTGATTGATCTTCCCTCCACCAATCAGGTGCCAACTCTGGATGAAGATTCCAACAATTGTTGGCTGAGTGTAATCTGTCTTGTTTAGGATTGTGCCAACCTTCAGAACATCTTTGCCGCTTCCCAGTATTGCCATGTGATTTTGAAGCAGCCGCCTTCTTTGTGTTTGTCAAGGCTAATTCAGGTTGAGTATTCTGATTTTCCAGGGATCCTTGTGCCTTGGCTTCATTTTTTAGTTGATTCATATGGTTTATAAAATATTCAACGGTGAGTTCCTTATCAGTGTGCATGATTTGCCATTTGAAGTCCTTCATGGTTTCAGGGAACTAGAACAGAAAGAGGTAGGCCAAGATGTTGTTAGGTAGGAAAATTCTGACCTCAAGCATTTTCTTTAAGGAGAACTTGGATCTTGTGATAAAGTCTTTTATGTTGTCCAATTTGAAACAAAAATACAAGAATTCATTGAATATCTGTGCCTTGTTTGAGGCTTGAGATGAAGCGTACTTGTCAATAATGGCCTTCCAGATTAATTTGGAAGAGTTTTTATTATGCGGGGTAACAATGTTGTCGTGCTTCAAAGTCTCTAGTATTGATATGATCAGTAATTTGATCTTGTAATTCATGTCATTTTCAAGCATAGATGTATTGTTGTTAATGGCCACAGCACACCCACGGATGTCCAATATAGCATCCATCTTGTCTTTCCAAATGCCATAGTTGCCATCACTGAGCCTTGGAATAGTGTCCAGAGCAGTCTTCTGCATTGCTTTCCTTAATCCTTCAGAAACCAAGTTTGCCACCATTTCCCAGTTTGGTTGTGATTCAAGCCAATAGGTCAGGCGAGTCCCTTTGGCTTTCAACCAAGATAAAGAATTTGAGATTGATATTAATATAAACTGGGAACTGAACATAGCAAGCACAATTAACAAGAGATTCAAGGACACAAGAGATAGGGATCAATACTAACATCAGGCCTTGAGGATCATGGTGAGAGTGGACAACATGGGTATAACAATCAATACTGAGGAGAATGAGATGAGAAAAGGAGCACCAGCTGAGGAGACAAGTCAGAGACACTGAAGAATGAGTAGAAAATTTTGAGCAGATATCTCACTGGGAAAGAAAACAGGGCTTTTGGAGCAGTGTCAATCTTGAGGAATATCAGTATGAAATGAAGCATTGGTTTGAGCACAAGGTGAGAACTGAGAAAGAAAGAAAAGGAAAGAAGGAAAGAAAGAGGAGATGAGGTGAGGAAAGGGTATTCTGGGGAGTGATTGAGGATTGAGGCTTTCAGGTCAAGTTGGTTTCTTCTTGTTTCCGGTGTTTTACCCACTCCTTCCTCCTTGGAAAAGCCAATCCAGACACTCCAGAACTGGAGTGTCCTTATTCTCTGAGTGTACCACATCCCTGCAAGCGTATGAGCAGTGACATCTTAACAGTACTACATGGTTCTGACTATACAGGTGAGGTGATTGGTTGTATGTTTGGTTGAGGTGTTTTGGTGAGATTTACTAGTACTTTTTTTAGGGATTACAAGTATACCAATATGGCCTTTCACTGGTTTGTGATACCTGGGTGTGATATGAGCTGTCCACAATTGTTTTTAGCTGTATCTTCTAAACCATGAGAGATAGAGGGTTAGTTTGGCTGGGTGACTATGGGTTATTTTTGGTGTAGAATCCATTGCTGAGGTTACTTTTATGATTGGTATTACATTTATACTAGATAATTGGGTCCAATGTCTACAGATAAGGTTTGGTCTACCTCAAAATTTGCATACTTGACAGCTGCATGCAGGAATCAGGCATCTGCTGCCAGCAGAATATTGCATGCGGATTTCTTGACAGGTGCCTAAATTTTGAGTTTCAGGCGCGTGTACTCTTGCTGCATGGGTGCAGGGCTGTGCACGGGAATTGTGAAAGAACACAAATCCAGCTGTAACTCCTAAAATATACACAACACCTCAATTCTGAGTTAATTTTAGGTGTGAAACCTATATGTGACAACACATGTGAAATATTAAAATGGTCAAAAACCAGTTTAAGTGGTGTTGTGGTTTTGGGCCATTTTCTTTTACATTTATTTAAAAATATAAGGAGTTGGAATTCAAGGGTGGGGCCAGTGAGTGACCCTATCTTATTTTAGGTGAGGAATCCAAATTTCTGAAAAATGTTTTAGAATTTATCCCTGCTTTTATTATTTATAATTTCATTTCTATTTTTATTATACTTTGACAGGTTTCTCTGTGCAAGTAGCAAGCTGAAAACTTTGCACACCCAGTCAGGATTGAAAGGATTGAAAAAACCATAGGTTTGTTCCATGCAGACAGGTTCTTCCAATTTACCATTAAGAAATGCTGTCTTGAAACCAACTTGTTGAACTTCCCATTTTTTTGCTGCAATGAGTGTGATAAAAAGCCAAAGAGTCCCCAGATAAAGAGTTGGTGTAAAAATTTTTTTGAGGTCAATAACCTTCACCTGGGAGTAACCAAGAGCAACCACAAAAGCCTTTAGCTTTTGAATGGAGTTTTCAATCCAAAATTTTACCTTAAATACCCACTTTGAGTGAATTATCTTCCAACCCCACAGCCTTGGAACAAGCTTCCAATTGGAAATTCCTAGCAGGTAGGTTTATTTGTCATTTGCCACTGAAAGCCATTTCCTTTGAACCAGAATCTTGAGGATTTGACTCCATGTGAATGGGGTAGAGGAGTCTGATTGAGTTCTTGCGTACTTTGAAAAATCACCAAGACAAGAGACTGGTCTGTGAGGCCTGGTCAATTGACAAACTGGAGGGGAGTGTTAGGCTGTGACTGGAGGAGGCTCCTGGGGAGCATGAGTTGGAGCCAAGGGAACCTGGTTGGGCAGCTGTTTAAGGTGGGAAGAGAAAAACACAGGCGGTGGTCCCTGCGGAGGATCTGGTTGGAGGGGTACAGGGGGGTCAGGAGGAAATGGGGAATCTGATATGCATGGAAATGGTGCGCTAGAATTGATAAATTCTTGGAGGTGGCAATTGAACCATGGCTGAAGCAGTATGTCAAAAAAAGGGGGGGTCCATTGGTGTTTGGCAAAGAGAAGGGTTGGTGGAAGGTTGTGTGGTGGACTCAAAATATGATGGAAGAGGGATTGTGAAGTGAGGGCTGATGAGACCTGTGGGGGGTTAATAAGGATAAGTGTTTTTTAAAAAGTGGACATCCCCTGATTTTGCTGGTGTGAAGCAAGTCAAATCAAACAACTGGTAGACATTAACATCCAGAAGGTAGGAAAGTAGAATGGATTGATGGGCTTTAGGTTTAATTTTTTTCCTGTTTGATTCTGTAATTTTGTACCAGCCTTGACAATCAAAGGGATGTAGTGAATTCAGGATGGGGTCCCACAGACCCAAGATTTGATTAGGGGATGAGAAGGAAGGTGTGCATCAGGGAATGGAGTTGAAAGTATGCATGAAATGACAAGTGGCATCTTCCCATAAATTATTTGGAAGGCTTTAGAATATGAGGGAACAGCAAATGAGACTCCCTAGAGTACTGTTTGTGCATTCCACCACACCGTTGAGCTCTGGGGAGTGAGGTGGATCCAGCTTGTGCAAGATTCCTTGAATTAGGAGGTAGTTTTTAAATTCAGTGGAAAGGTATTTGCTGCAGGTATTTGATAAGAGGGCCATTATAATTTTTTTTGATAGTTTTTCAAAAGAAAAATTGAAAATTTTGAAAAAATTGAAGACTTGAGATTTGTTTTTGATGGGGAAAACTGAGAAAAAGTTTGGGAAATTTTCAATGAATTCAACAAAATATTTGTAAACTTTGCAGGAGTGTTCTTCAAAAAATCCTACATTGGAATGAATGAGAGAGCAAGTATTAAGAGAAAGGTGAGAGGAGCAAGAATGGAAGGGCCAAAAATTCATTTTAGACTGAATGCACACCTTGCATTTCTGAACCTTGATTTTGTTCATTTGATTGGGAATGCTACTGGTTGACTTGAGAAGTTTTTTGAGGGGACACAGTCCTATATGAGAAAGGCCTAGATGGTAATCCAAAATTGAATTCTTGGAATTGTTGAAATCAAAGGAAAATTCTGAACTTCTCCTTAACTCTTGCACTGGGAGGTAGTAAAGTCCATTTTTGTGGTAACGCAAGCCCATTGGTTTGGACCAAGTGTGGAAGGTGTTCAAGTTGAATATTTTGAGTTGATACTTGTAGAATAACACAATCTTTCTTTGATTGCAGAGTCCAGAGACAAGGAGTGAGGCTTTGTGGAGGCAAGGAACACCAAAAGCAGGCACGGTGGTGTCTGGGATGCCTTTGAGTTCCATGAAGCCCAGGTGGTTCAAACGGATGGTTGAATCATCTGCCAGAAAAATTGATCTTTTGTGAGGAATTGGGGAGGAGGAGAAGTCGCTCCAGCAAGGCACTAAAGAAATTTAACACACTGAATTGATTTTTCCCATCTTGCATGGCAGATGCGGAAAAGGAGACCAACATTTCTGGTTCCTTGAGATGATTGATTACCACTTCTGACAACAGCAAGATCTTGGTATCACCTCAATCAGATGAGAGTTTGGAGGCAGAGTCAGAGGATTTTGAGTTGTCAGTATTTTCAGGTTGAAAACCACCAATCTCATCAACCAAGTTTTTCCCAGCCTTGTGAGGAGTAGCTGGTTTGCCTTTTCCAGAAAACAATTGCTGGGCTCCAGTTCTGTTTGAGGAGGCATCATTTGAAGATTGAGCAGGAAACTTATTGTATTCACTCAGAGCTTTGGTGGGGCTCTTTCAGACATAAATGTTGTTTCCCAATTGTTTTCAGAAGGTGAAAAAAAGTTTTCTGTTGAAAGGAGGGCATCCTTTTTGAGACAATTGGTTGTGCTGGGTTCCAGCTCTTGATTCTGCCTTGGGAAGAGGGTATTCTTTGTCTTGAGTTTTTCTTTGGAGATGCTTGGATTTCAATGCTTGGATAAGCTTGATTGGGTTGATGTGTGCTTTTTTCATCATAGAGGATACATAGAAGAGTCAGTCCAATGGAAGGGAGGTGAGTATGTTTGAGGCAAAGATATTGTTTGGAGTTAGAGGTTTTTCAGATAAAAGGAGAGAATTCAAGTGTTCAAAGACTTTAGAAATTTTTTTCAAGATTATCAAAGAGGTTGTTGCCCAAGAGTCTGAAACACTTAAGTTTTCTCAGCCATTACATCTTACCTCCAGAGGAGGTGTCCTGATTTGTTGATTGTAGAGCGTTCCACAGATCTCTATCATCCTTATAAAACGGTTGGACTTACCAAATGTTTGAAGGATGGATTGTTCAAGAGATAAAATCTGGAATGGCTAATTTATACTTCATCCAGGACTGTTTCTTGACCTTGTTTTGTTGATTTTTTGCATTTTTGGAGTCAACGATGTAGCCCAATTCGGTTTCCCAGAAGTGGATAGTGAGTATCCTGCTCCAATTGAGATAATTTGATTCTGGACCAGGGGTTCTGATTTGTTCAACTCCTGAAAGTTTTGGGGTTGGATGATTTAAAATATTGGAGGAGGCTGGATTTGATGCCATGGTGAGTGTGATTGCTTCATTCAGAATCTTATGGATCATTTTCAGTAGAATAGATGTAACCATTGGGAAGTTAGGTGCCTGAGCTCATATAATGTTGCAATTTAACTAGGCCAAGTGGATTTCAGAGTGGAAAGGATGATCCATTGCATTAACAGAAGTGAGGAACACAATTCATGCAAGATTTATAAATTAAAAGAGAAAAAAGAAAAAGGAAAAGACTAACCTAGGCCAAGTGGATTGCAGAGTGGAAAGGATGAAGAGAAAGGGTTCCATTCTTCCACTCAGCCTGGGTTAGGTATGCACAATACAGGTGTCATGGAGAGTGAAATAGAGATACTGAGTGATGTCGGAATAGACGGAGAATGAGACAGAGGGAAAAGGAAAAGATCCAACACCAAATCCATTTGTTCCTCTTCCTTTCTTCCAGCCTTCATCCACAATAGGAATTCCAACTCCGCAATTGGATCCCCTCCAGTTTCTGCTCTGCCTGCAGAGGATGGATCAACTAAATTTGTTGTATTTTTAGGCTATTCTTTTCCTGTTACTGCAGAGGATGGATCACAACAGTTGGTAATAATTGTTGACTTTGCTTTGCCTGTTCCTTGTAAGTAACTGTTTTTTTTCAAGATAAGTCACCTAATAATTTTTTTTTTTACAAAAACTGCTCCCCCAGCCCCACCATCTTCTCCGGAGGCTTCACCTCCACCCTTGAAAAATCTGCTCCCAGCCATGAAAATGGACACAACAGCCCTTCAAACTCCCTAAACCCAACTCTCAACTTGTTCCTCCAATTTCTTTCCACCCCAATCCCCACCCCTCAAATCTCTGTAAACCTAGGCAATCCTCAGTGATGACAAGGAATTTTCCTGCCAAGTTTCTGAGGACAAGCTTGACCAATATTTTTGAGCTTTGGATGAACAATTCCTTTTTATTCTTCAAAGTTTGATTGGAATTCAAGCTTTGGAAATTTGGAGCGCCTTTGCAAGCATCATCCAGCTTGTGGATAGAACTTTCAAATGATTTTTTGGGCTGATTTCCTTCAAGTATAAAATTCTTGTGTATATGCCTATTTTATATTTTTTTACCTTTTATCTTCCTTCCTTTTGAAATTATGAATAACATGGTACCTGGTTTTCTCCACATAGAATCCAATTGATTCCCAAATACACCATCCTAAAAAAAGAAAAACACCTTCCCCAAACACTTGAGTCACACAATTCACACTTTGAGAAAAAAAGGAATCTAAGAGAAAAAATCTGGGTGCTTTGAGACAAGAGAAATATGAGAGAAACAATCTGAGAAATAAAAAATGAAAAATAATTTTAAAAAATCTCCCCACTTATAATCCACACATCACCTGCAGGAAGGAACCTGGAACACCCTAGACAAAGGTCTGCAACTGACCTGAAACTTCCACAGAGCTCTATGCTAATTTCTGAGATTCCCTCTAACTCCCCCTAAACAATATGATATTTTTCCAACATTCAATCCTTCAGTTAATTATCCCCTTGATAATTTTTCATTCTCCTCACCATTTCATCTCCCTCTTTCTCTGCCATCTCCTCATTTTATTGTAAGTATCTTCAGTTTTTTCAAACTAAATTTTTCCCTGCACATGGAAATTTTTCAAATGAGCCTCTGCTGCCTTCTGCTTCAAATGGGTTCCATCTGAATCTTCAAGTGGGTAAATTACCCCCAGAAACTGGCTCAAAAACTAATAAGGTCCATTACACCAGTTTGCAAACACCTTTTCTCATGGAATATTGAGGCTTCAATTATAGAGAAGTACAGTCTCCCATCAGCAGCAGATCTCACAACAATTTAGAACAGATTCTGTCCAAATACCTAAAAGATCTAGCGCAATTTTTCTTCAACCTCCTGGCTGCTCTTAAAATGGTTCCTCTGTTTTCATTACCTTCCACCAATCAATGGCCAGGTAGGTAAACATCTAAATATCAAACAAGAGCACTGTTAGAATTCTGGATGATCTTGTCTTTGAACCTCATATCCTTTTTTGTTTTGCTTGTGTTTTCCTTTTGTTTTTTTCTCTTGTTTTCTTATTTTCCTTTTCTTTTATCTTGTTCTGCGTCTGCGCTTACCTGTGTCCACGCGCGCCTCAGTCAACTTCAGAACTGTGTGCACACTCTAAAACTGGATCTTGAGTTCCTATTTAAACTGCTTGGCAACTGAGACCCAGCACTTACCCTCAGGACCTCAAGGCCCTCTGGTCCTTGCAGTCAACTGATCAACTGATCTCAACTCCTCAACATCACTTGATTTTCCCAGTTAATCCAACACTCCTCAAGCTCGTCAAGACCAACTCCTCAGTTCTCAAGTGACTCTTTCCAATTCCTCACACCTAGCTGTCTAGCTCTTTTGGTTCTTTTAGGTTATTTCTCACTTTTGCTTGTGCTGTTGTTGTGGTGTTTTTTTCTTCCTGTTTCTGATAATTTATTTATTTTAGCCTGTTAACTTTTCAGATTTACATTCCAAACCTGCTCAACAGACCCAACCTAACTCAAGAACCAAAAGAGCTAACCATTTCAGACAGCAAAGACCATTCCAAACGCAGTAATCTTCCCATCTTGAATGATTCAAATTAATTATCCTGGGCACTGCAAATTTGCAGCTATTTATGGCAAAAAGGGCTCCTAAAATTCACAGAAGGCAAAGACAACAAGGATCCCATTGTTCCCACTACTGCCGCCCAGAAACAAAGTTGTTATGAAGCTTCCAATGTAATGATTCAGCACCTGGGGGAAACTGCTTTCAATGCCATCAACAACACAACTAATCAATCCAATCCAATTGCCATCTGGCAAGCTATATTGGAAAGGTACACATTGCTCTCAACCAATAACAGAGGACAAATCTGGCTCTCCTTCATACAATATCAGTTCACTGGGGATCTCACGGCCTATATCCAGGAATGCCACAAGCTCATGAAAAAACTGGCCAATGTTCAACTTCAGTCCCCGCCAACATCCTCAGCTATACCATTCAGACCAAACTGCCTGCTCAGTTCTACCATGTAGTCAACTCTATCCTGCTGAACAATGACATCCTAAAGTTTACCACTAAGGTCCTGAACAAGCTTTGAGAGTTTACTCATCTTGAGTCAACTCAATCCTCCAAGGTTTCTGCTAGCAAGGAGTTGTCTGTTGCCCTTTAAAAATCCTTGGAGGAAAAGTCAAAAAGGCGCCAACCCAAACATCTTTGCTCCAAGAACAAACACAATCCACTGGCTGACCATCCCGAAAACCGTTTCTGGCAACTTCATCCCCATCTTGGACCAAGCAAGAATTCTCAAGGAAAAGCCCATCCCACCAACACATCCACTCCACAAACTTCTGAAAAATCCCCTCAAGATCCTCCAGCCTACTTCATTTTGTAGATTTATCTGCAAAGCAACTCCTGTCTCTCTCAATCCTTACATCCTGTACTTGACTCAGGAGCCACACATCACATCATCAATGACCCCCAATGAATCCTTAACCCTAGAGAAACCTCAATAAAGATTGGAACTGGAAACAAAAGCAATTCTCTTGACGCTGTTGCCATTGGTGAAGCCTTTCTTCTCAACCATGATGGCCTTTGAATCAAACTGAAAAACCTACTGCTGTTCCTGGAAATCAATCAATGTCTGATCTCTCTGTCCCAACTCAAGTCCAAGAAATTTTTCATCAAGAAAGTGGGTTTCTCAAGGTCCTTCATCTCTTTGGAAAAATTTGAACTTGTTTGTTCTACTTCTAACAATCTCCTTGAACTGTGCGAGACCAGGTTTGAAGAAAAGAAAGCCAAAGCCCTTCTCTTGGTTCCCTGTCCCTCAAATATTCACAATAAACTAAGACATGCCAGCAGTGCTAAGATCAAGATTCTCTTTCCAAATGCCAACCTCATGGATTCTTTAAAATGCAAAACGTGTCAACTGGGGAAAATGATCTCTACCCCTTTCAACAGCCACTTCAAACCAGTCACTTGCGTTCTGGAAACTGTCCATATGGACCTGGTTGGACCATTCTCTACTCCTACCTTTGGGGGTAGTTGGTATTTCCTTACCATTGTCAATCAGTTTACCAGGTTCAATTCAATTTCTCTACTCAAAACAATATCCAAAACTCTAGATGCCTTCAAAGTCTATACTAAAATGGCCAAAAAACAGCACAATTCCAAAATCATAAACATTCTGAAAGACAATGGAGGTGAGTTTTTCAGTCAAGAATTCAATCTCTTCTGCAAATAATCTGGGATTAATTACCTCCTCTCCCCTCCATACTCTCTGCAACAAAATGGTCTTGCAGAACAAGAAAACAGATAAATACTTGATAAGACTAAATGCCTCATGCTGCAAGCCAATCTGACAAATAGACTCTGGGGAGAATCTGTCAACACATCCACCAATTTCCTTAACCTTCTCCTGGTTTCCCCCAACAACAATCTCATTTCTTATGAGCTCTGGTACAAGCGCTCAGTCAACTACAAATCTCTAAAACTGTTTGGCTTCACTTCAATTGTTCTCATTCCCAAACACCTTTGAAGATCCAAGTTCACTCAATCTGGATTTAAGGGAATTCTTGTTGGCTTTTCTAATGACTTCTCTAATTACCAATTTTTCAATCCTTCAACCAACAAATTTGTCATCTCAGAAAATGTTTTTTTCCTGGAAAACAACTTTGCAGGCACTGAACCTTCTCAGCGCAACATGGACCCCATTCTGGAAATTGAACCATCCTGCTCTCCGGAATCTCCTTTTCCTGAAGTGATTAACAGTAAAGACCATTTGAATCCTGTCCAACACACCAAGAAGATCAACCCTGTTGATAGCTCCTTAGATACTTCTGATTCCTTGCCCATGAATAACCACGGTAACTCCAGGTTTGAAATCTTGACCACCATAGAAGACAGAAATCACAACTCTACCTAGTCAATGCTGGATATGAGGATCCAAAGATGCTCAATGAGGCTCTTAATACTAAGTAAAAATTTGATTTTATCAATGCAATGGAGAAAGAGGTTGGCAATATCAACAGCTACAAGGTATGGGAGGAAGTGGAGAAAGTTGGAAAGGTCTCTAAGATCAAGTGCATATGGGTGTTCACATCAAAACAAAACACAAAAAAAAAGATTGTGGAGCTCAAGGCAAGGCTCTGTGCTCAGGGATTCAATCAGGTTGAGGGAGTTGACTTTGTCAACACCTTTGCACCCATGGGTGACAAGAGCTCCCTTTTACTTCTCATCTCTTTTTCCCTACATAACAACCTCAAATTTCATAAACTTGATGTCAAAGCGGCATTTCTGAATGCTCCTCTGGCAGAACAGATCAACATTTCAGTTCCTCCTAACTTAGAGGTCCCAAGAGGAAAAAATCTCTGAATTAAGAAAGCACTGTATAGTCTGAAGCAAGCTCCTCAAGCCTGGTACATCAC
Source organism: Puccinia polysora (assembly GCA_025617555.3). NCBI lineage: Eukaryota > Fungi > Basidiomycota > Pucciniomycetes > Pucciniales > Pucciniaceae > Puccinia > Puccinia polysora. The sequence continues at coordinate 274,092 of CM062617.1, read as the reverse complement.
ACTCAGTAACTGGCTATTGGAATCTGGCTTCAAGAGAAGCAATAGCAATCACTGTGTGTTCTTCTCCAAAGACACATGGCTCTACATTCACGTTGAAAACATTGCAATATTTAGCAAGCAGCCCAAGAAGTTTGCCACTCTCATAGGCAGTAGGTCCAAGGTGAAATATCTTAAAGAATCCAAGCTTCTCCTGGCAATAAATATCCTTCAAGATCTGGGTTTGGTCAAACTCTCTCAAGAGTCTTATATCAAAGCCACTGCATCCAAATACCCTTTTCCAAAATTTAAAGAACACTCAGTTCTGTTTGCACCTTATGGAAAACTTCTCCCTGCCACTAAAAAAGAACAAGCAAAATTTCCATACTCTGGTCTCAACTATTGGAAAATCATTGGTGAGATCAACTATATCAGTGTCAACACCAGACCAGATATCACTTTCTCTGCCAACTACCTGGCCCAGTTCCTCAATGCTCCAAGTCCATCTCACTACATTGCAGCACTAAAGGTTTTGAACTACCTCTTGCATACTTCCAAAAAGGGTATTGAATTCACCAAAGAGGACTTGAATGCACCTCTTACTGCATTTGTGGACTCTGATTGGGCCACATTCCCCTCAACCCATTGTTCAATCTCAGGTATAGTTATCACCTGGAATGGGAACCTGATAGTTTGGAAATCTAGAAAACAAGCTACAGTATCTCTCTCTACAACCAAAGCAGAATAAAAATCAGTTGTTGATGGAGTGAAAGAATTTCTGTGGATGCAGAATTTTCTCAGAAAAGTTGTTGGTTGAAAATTTGACTCACCAATTCTAGTTCACAAAGATAATGAAAGTTGCATAAAACTGGCTATGCAGCAGGCTAATCAAATAAGCTTCAGATCAAAGCAGCTCAACCTATGGCATCATTTCATTTGAGAAGAAATAGCAAAGGGCACTATCCAATTGAAGAATACCTCATCCAAGGAAAATGGTTCCAACTTTCTCACCAAATCCCTTTCAAGAGTACCACTAACAAAATGCCTGAACTTTCTGCACATACAATGAGGTTCAAAGCCAGGGAGGGTGTTAGAATTCCAGATGATCTTGTCTTTGAACCTCATCTCCTTTTTTGTTTTGCTTGTGTTTTCCTTTTGTGTTTTTCTCTTGTTTTCTTATTTTCCTTTTCTTTTATCTTGTTCTGCATCTGCGCTCACCTGTGTCCACACATGCATCAGTAAACTTCAGCACCGTGTGCACACTCTAAAACTGGATCTTGAATTCATATTTAAACTGCTTGGTAACTGAGACCCAGCACTTACCCTCAGGACCTCAAGACCCTCTGGTCCTTGCAGTAAACTGATCAACTGATCTCAACTCCTCAAAAACTCTCAAGTTTCCCAGTTAATCCAACACTCCTCAAGCTTTTGAAGACCAACTACTCAGTTCTCAAGTGACTCTTTCCAATTCCTCACGCCTAGCTGTCTAGCTCTTTTGGTTCTTTTAGGTTATTTCTCAATTTTGCTTGTGCTTTTGTGGTGGTTTTTTTTTCTTCCTGTTTCTGATAATTCATTTCTTTTAGCCTGTTAACTTTCCAAGCACTTGCTGCAAGCTGTACAGTGGCTTTTATTGCAAGTATCTGGTCTCTGGCTTGACTGAGATTTAATCTGGAAACAAGACTATTTGCAGAACCTCCTTCCACTTCATTCCATTACCTCTGCAAATTTTCAACATTGCATCCTTGAGGGGTTGGTGTCCACTATCAATAGCTCCTGTTTCGTCTGAGTGATATTTCATGACCCTTCCAAATTTGGCTGTGAAAGAAATTACCATCTTATTTAGATCACCCTGGAACTCTGCACCACAATCCATTATAACCAGCCACAGACATCCAAAACAAGAAAACCAATCACCCTCCAAGAAGTGACCTACATTTTCTGCAGATAACTTCACCAAAAGTCTTTCTTCTACCCAACCAGACAATTTTTCCTGAGCCACTAACAGTATGCAAATTTCCTCACCTTAATTTGGTCCATATCCTGTGATAATTTTACAAATAAAGCATCTCCCCCAGTTGGGATACCCATCTCCTGCAGAAGTATGGTAGTCATTCATTGAAAACCCTCACCTCTACAAAGTCAATCCTGCACTGATCTACCTAGTCCTGGCCACCAGAACTGGGTCCCCACCCTTTTTCAAGTTTCTGATTCACCCCAATGACTTAGGCTGTTGTGCAAACTCTGTAATAAGTTGTCTTGATCTTCCCTTCTCAAAACCAAAACCAATTTCCACACTTCCACAACTGCCCATATTGATAGAAGGATTGCAGAATTTTCTTTCAGACCCATTTTGCAAGAAACTCTGGAAATCCTGCTTGAAAATTGAACATCCAAAGGTTCTCCTCCAGCACCTGGAAGTACCCAAATTGCTGCAGTGTTAAATTATTAAATTCTTCAGTTACTGCTCCCACCATCAACAAACTCTGCTTCACATCCAATTCTTCCTTATACACTCTCCAAACTTGTAAATATTGAGACAATGCCTATAGAATTTTGAAATACTTCCCCGGAATATGCCTAATTTTGAAGTCTAAAATTTCAAATTATGCAATCCATCTTGTAATTGGTGCATTTGGAAAACTAGGTGAATCAATTTAAAATTGACTTTGGAATTTTTTATCTTCTGGCCTTTTGCAAACACCTCATTCCCTAGGATTTCCAAGGATGGAACACATACCACAAAATTCTTCCCTGAAACCATTCATCCTTCCCCCTCAATCAAAAAAAAGAAAAAATTCTCCAAGGCTTGGGCTTACCCCCACACAAATTTCAAAATTACCAGATTATCTACAATTTTTTCTCTTCTGTAATAACTCTTTCACCCTTGATAACAACCTCATCAATGAATATTTGTACCATTTTGGGGGTTTTTTCCTGAAGGATCATCAACATCTGTGCCTGATATACCACTACCAAGTTTTTTGCTCCTTGTGGAAGCAAATTCAGCTGTAGCTGTCCCAGCCAATTCTCAAAATCCTTCATTGGAAACAAACATGGATGTATCTTGCGCTGTTTGTATCCCCTGTTACTTTTACAAACCAATATCAGACTCTCCCTGTCTTTTTTTGACAAATATCTCCACTTTTGGAGGAAGCCCTGCATCCTGTATGGTAACCAAGTTGAGCTTCTTCAGATCATGGAAAATCCTCAGGCTGTTCCCATCTTTTTTTAGCACAGAAAATATAGGGCTAGAATAAATTGAAAAATATGGCTTGTACAGTGGGCGGACAAAGCTCTTCCCATGGTTTGGAGATGCTCCAGGGTTTGGGAAACTCCAATCCTGGGGTGTTGTTTGCGCAACCTCAATCAATGATCCAATGTTGAACAGAGTTTTTTTTTTCTTCATGACCATTTCCAAGGTGGTCTATCCAATTAGGTCACTCTCTCATCCTCTTCTGATAAATTTGAATTTAAATTCATTTTTTTTGCGCTGATTTTATGGTCATCTGAACTGTTTTTGATCTTTCAGACCAATTCTTTGAATAGATCCATGTTGAAAAAAGTAAAGAAGAAGGAAATTTTGAATGAGGTGAAGGAATGAATTGTAGGGATTTAAAAAGGTGGAATGACCAGAAATAAGATCAGCAAGTATCTGGACATCAATTGATACACCATCTACAGCTTCATAAAACATTACAACAAATGAGGGAAGGTTAAAAATCTAAAACAATCAGTTCAACCATCCAAATTGACCAATTGAGATGTTTACCAGGTCAGCCATGTCTTATGAAGCAAGAGATGGGCCAACCTCAACAAACTGGAAAACTAAATCACTTCAGGTTTCTCAGCAAGGACACTTCAAAAATGTGTTCATCAACTTGGCTATTTCTGAAAAGTTTCTGCTCAAATCCATTCCTGAATAAGACCCAAAAGATCCAAAGTCTTGAATTTGCTCATTCCCATCTTCACTGGACCTTTGATGACTGGATGAGGTTAATATGGACCAATGAATCTTCTTTTGAAGGTGGAAAGAAAATTCAGCAAGTGAATGTCTGGAGACTACCCCATGAAGAGTACAAATAAAACTTTCCTGACCCCAAATTCAAGAGTGTTCAAACAAAAATGATAATATGGGGTGCTTTCATGTGTGAAATCACCTCCCAAATTTTTTTCATGCCACCAAAAAGACAAAATGCAAAGGTATTCATTGAAACTGTTTATGAAGTTGCTTTGGTACCTTGGAGTTAAACATTAAACCATCAATATACAATGTTAATGGAAGATGGTACTGCCTTTCATAAACAAAAAAATTTTGAACAGTTTCAAAAGGAGAAATGAATCAAAAAACTTGAATGACCAGCTCAATCAACATACCTGAATCCAATTGAGAATGTTTGGTACAGCTTGAAGAGCAATATTCAAAAAATTTATTGTTGAAATCTCAGGTGTCACAGACAACCGGTGTGGAAAGAGATTGTGTGTTCTGTAAAATTGACCTCAACAATCCCACTCCAAGTTCTGGAAGGCCCACTAGCCTTTGAGTTACAATCCTGTAACTCTGCAAATTGAATGAAATCTGCTTGGAAAGGAAAGTTTCTATGGCCTGCAGAGGTTTAGAATCACACCCAAATCCTCTCTATTATATCCACAAAACTACTCTGCACTAAGCCAGACACTCCTTAAGCTAACACACAATGAAGTAATAGTAATAAACAAGAAAGACTCCCCAAAGGGCTCCGCACTTGAACTTTTCCTATTAAATTCTCCAAGTTACTTGATCAAGCTAATAATCTCAAAAGCAAAATGATATTATACACCTCTTAATCAGGTAATTTGATTTTTTATACCCCAATATTGATACTTTTCTTGATCCCCCCCATTTCTGGTCCAGGAAATTTTCCCTTTTAAATATACAACTCAAAACACTACTCCAAAAAGAGAGACAAAAACAAAGGAAAAAATTTTCCTTCTAGCTGCCTCCATGCATTCTGCAATTATCCTTCTCACCATTAGTCCAATCCCCTAGCTAATCCGTTTGTTTACAATATTTTAGGTGATTATTCTCCCCAATCTACTTAACAGTTGATTTTCCCCAATGCATTACTAACAACAGATCCCTGTTGATCTTCCTTACTGGATCTCTCCCAATCCCTCATGCAACCTGACTAACAGATCCCCAGAAATCTGCATGCCACGTCCTCAGCTTTATTTTTGATCTTACCAAAATCTGGCAACCTCAGTGCATACCCCATAGTCAGGCCTTTGTCTTCTACTACATATCTTTGATCACTTGCTTCTGCACTTGTAAATCTATAGTTGCAGAGGGGAAGTTATGTTCAACCACTTCCATTTTCCACAAAAGGCAAAACTCCAGCCCATCCTAGCTATTTTAATGCAGGAACACGTGCTGCACCAATGCTGAGCCTTGAATTTTCTGCTCCAGTTTAGACAGTCTGCCAACCCGCTTTTCCAAGCCCATTGTGCTGCAGACTTCCACCCACTGCTGAGCTGCTTTTGGCTGAATTTCAACTGCTGAGCCTACTTGCCTCCGTGTCTATAAATAACCACCACATCCCCCCACAACTTGAATTCTGTCCCCAGGATTCCCATGCTCCACAAAGCTAAACATCCATCCTTCCCAAATACTCCACTTCTCACACCTCCTAAAACTACAACCAAGACCTGCCCAACAAGAAATTCTTCACCATGTAATTGTCTGAGTACTGTAAAAAAACACAGAGGGCTTGCACCTGCACCGCCAGTCTTCCTGCCTGCAATGCCTGCCATCTAGGCTACTGTAGGTGTTTGTTTTTTTCCCCAACCACTGGAATGTTACAGACAAGTCCTCTGCCTTTTCCCCATTCAACCTCTGGTCCCAGCTACAAGCATTGCCATTGTGGCCCGATGGCCAACTTTTTAGTTGATGATGATGAACCAATCAAGACAAAAACCTGGACTCCAGACCTGGATTGCTCTACTAATCTGTCACCTGTTGCAGAAGCCATGGGCCATCTTTCTGCCCTGCCTCAATGTGCAGATTATGCTCCCTCTGCCTCCTGGGGGGATTCCACACAAGCCTGGGGCTGTTGCCATAACTTAAACTTTGGACTCAGCCAAGTACCACACGGACCTGACACGGCTCCCATCTTTGTTTTTGTGGCTAAGCCTCCAATACCTCCTCTGTCTGTGCCCAAGGTCCCTCTCTTCCAACCTCCATCTCCTACTCCTCTTGCACCTACCACTTCAACCGCCTCCCCTCTGACTAGAGCTCTGTCACGACTGCCCCTGGCGTGCAAGGGGCTGAAGGCACAGGCAATACTACTCATAGAACTCAAGGATGTTTGATTGGATTTCAATGAAGGAGATGAAAGGAGGAGTAAAAGTGATGAGAAGAGGAAGGATGAGAAGACCAGTCCAGGAGGTTGTTGAAGAGAGAGTTGTTGAATCCTATAAGAGTAACACCAGGAAGGGGCAAGGTGATATGAGTTAAGCAGGCTGGGTGAAGGTTGTCTTGTGCTGAGATGACACCTACTGGCAGAGGGACTAACCAGTAAGAAGTAGTATACTAATTCCTTGGGGGGGATTAGTCCGGGAGGGAAGGAGAGGCCGGTATATGTGAGAGCTGAGAAGGAGGCCTTGAGGGATGAGTGGCTGGTGTTGCAGGTTGGAGTTCCCATGGTATTACATGTTGACTGATTGGGCTGGAGGCTGCAGTTGACTAATTGGGTGATGGGCCTATCCAGGAAGGTTTGACATGTACTGATCTGGAGTCCTGGGAGTATGGGCTGAACAGACAGTGGAGAGTATGTACTATGTATATAATAAGTGTAGTATGTACTAACTCATATACCAATTGGGTTGAGGAGTGATGAAGGTTGTACCAAGCCATGGAGAGAGTGAGAGGTCCGGAGAAGGTTGGCTGAATCACATGACAGGTGAGGTGTACATGGACATAGAGCTTATACCATACAGGGAGAGGGTGAAGCTGGTGGAAGAGGATGGAGACTGAAAGAGATGCAGAGGTAGTACTATCTGGTGGAAGGTACAGGAGTAGTGAAGTTGGGTTTGATATGAGGGTGAGTTTGATGAAGAGATTGGATTGGTTTAGTTGAAGGAGTGTCAGAACTATGGTTATGACAGTACCCCCCCTGAAAGGGAAGGGGCAGATCCTGATGCCCAAAGAAGGATGTGCTGGGGGTGAGGATTGAGGTCTGCTGTACTTGCTGGTTGGAAGCTGGCAGGCTTGGAAGAAAGTGAAGTATTGCACAGTGGCTGGGACTCAAAGTCTGAGGTTAGAATGGGAGTTTGAAAGGTTGAAGTTTGAAGTTGGAGATTTGAAGTTTGAGAAGTTTGAGAAGTTAGGCAAGTTGACTAGTTCAAAGTTCCATGTTCTGTAAGTTTGACTGGTTTGAAGCTCAAAGTTCAATGTTTGACTTGAAAGTTTGACTGGTTTGACTGGTTCAACTTCAAAGCTCAACTGGTTCAACTTCAAAGTTTGACTGGTTCAACTTGAAGGGGGTTGGAGAGGATTGGAGGATATTTTAAAAGGGACTGAGGGGGATTCTCCCTTGGACTGGGTTGATGATGAGAGTGCTCCTGGAGAGATTGGATGAAAATGAAGGGAATGAAAAACATAGAGGAAGAGAAGAGAGAATGAAAAGAGGAGGTTCTGGAAGATGGTTGAAGAGGTTGGAAGTATTTGAGATGAAAGCTTATTGAAGGGTTCTGGTGTATTCAGGATTGGTTTGAAGTTCTGATGGTGATGAATATCCAGAAGTGAAGTTGGAAGGTTTCCAGGAATGTTTGGGATGGATGATTGAGGATAATGGTGATTTGATGTTGATGGATTTGAGGATTGATTATTTGAAGGAAGAAGAAATATAAGGGATGGAAAAGGAATAGATAGGTGGAATGAAGTATATTTTGATTTGGAAGTATTTCCTGATATGATATTTAGGATGGAAAAGACTATTTGGAAGATGAAGGATAGGAAGGAAAATATTTTATTTATTACTTTTTTTTCTGTTCTTTTGGTTTTGATTTGATTTAGGAAATGATTGATTGGAAAAGTGATTGGGAAAAAGGATTATAGGATGAGTTGGGTTTGGAATGATGGATGGAAATGAATTGATGGAGAAGCAGGGAAATCCAGAAGTGATGAAGTTGGATGTTGGTTCCCAGAAGGTAGTTGGTGAGATTGAGGATGGTTGAATGGGTGGGTGGATGGATGGATGGATGGATGAATTGATCAGGGTTTTGGATTTGAAGCATGAGGGTCTAATTTTTCCAAAATAAGAAAAGGTTCCCAACCAATGCTCAAAGAGCTATCTTGGAAGGTCTTTCAGTAGTGATTTTCATTGCAGATAGTCATACTTAATTCCCAGGATGGATGCCTTTTGGAATTCAGTTTCTATTAAGGTCAGCATAGTTCCTATACTTATCCATATGCTGTTTTGATCTTGATCAAAGGAGTTTGTTTGCTTGAAGAAGTATTTCTAGCTTTAGTTAGTCAGCATGTTGGGTATACCCACTTTAACCATGAACAGGAGTAAGCAACTGTAGGAATCTATAGAATTGTTAGTCACTTCATTCCCTTTCTTCAATCTATGAATAATATCCTGGAGTAACTTGTCAGCTTGTTGATTTATGGTCAATTCACTCAGTTGAGCTTCAAGAATTATCAAAGAGAGGTAAAAAGGTTTAGAAGTTTCAAGTTCATCAGGATTCTGTTCAGAGTATGCGTTCCCCCGTCTGGAAACATGTTGTCCCAACGTGACAGGAGGCCGGGTGAATTCAATGAAGAACTTCCAAAGACTGTAAGTGAGTGTTGAATAAGGAAAGGAGTATCATGAACTACCCTTGTATTCTGATGAGAGCTTTGGAAGACATGGAAATACTTTTAGAGAAGAAAGATCAGTTAGTAAATCAAAGGCCTGTGATGCTTAAGGGGTAAGCACCCTGAGATCAGTTTGGGTGAGGATGGTAGAACCTGGAAAGACAGTCAGTGAAAGTCATTGGAGGAAATGGGTGAAGGTTCTCCTTGATAACAGCGTCAGGTTTGCAAAAATCAACACATAATTGTAAACCACTATCCTTCTTCTTGAAAGAAGAAAGGACAGGTGCTCCAGTGCTTGAAGTGCTGGGGCTGGATGAAACCTTTCTCTACGTTCTCTGCTATGTAGGCTTGTAGGGTTGAATTTTCATTGTGAGGTAGTGAACAGACAAGCCCAACTGGAGGTATGAGCCCTTCCAGTCCAACATGGTGGTTGTAAGCGCGGTGTGAAGAGAGTTGGTCTGCTTTAAACTGGGAGAAGAGAATCTCGGAATGAATGGAAATCAGCAGTAACTTTCTTCAACACGGTTCCTGATTCTTCAGGAACTTCATCAGTAACAAAGAGAAACATCAGAAGAAGTAACCAGTTGCATTGTATGCACGGATGAATCCAGTATATCTTCCTCCTTTGAAAAAATAAAGGATCAATGAATATCCAAGCAAGTGGAAAGAGTGTTGAACTCAAAGGGAATTGGAAGTTGTGTTGGGGAATTGCAAAAGGTTCTGAAGTGAGGGGAAATGAATTGGGCTGCAGCGCCAAAGGCAGAGTTGAAGGGAATGACAGCTGTAGGCAGTGTAGCCAGGTTGAGTTCAACAGGATTGGAGGGAAGGTCAGTGGTTAGTTGGTGTCTTGAGGTGATCAGCCCCATCTTCCAAGTTTGCCTCTGGATTCCAGTGATGAGGAGAGTCAATTCCAAGGGTGAAGGTTTCAGGGGATGGTGCATTGACTTGAAAGGGGTTCCCATTCAAAGCTAGGAAAGGAAGTAAGTAAAACCATTTGGAAATAGATTTGATGAGCTGAGATTGGAAAGATGAAATATGTTTGCCCAGAAGGAAGGGGCTGCAAGGTATAGATACTTTTGAACCAGTGAATTGACCATTACAGATTGATTTTCACCTGAATCAAACAAACAATAGAGATAAGCCTTGAAAAAGAGGAAGAAAAGGGTGAGCCTAATCTTGGTTTGGCCTTGGGTAAGCACTGGAAGGTGCTGGGTTAGGAGAAGAAGATGAGTTGACAGGTTTCTTTCTACAGTCTTCTGTATTGTGTTTACCACCACAATATAAGCATAAGCCTTCCCTCTCTCTTCTTGCCCTTTCATCTGCCTTGAGTTTTCCATCTGGACCTAGGTCCAAAGAGGGTCTGGTAAATGTGGTAGTTGAAGTTGACTTTTCTGGGGACTGGTCATGCTCCCTACCCTCACCGCTACCCTTTTAAGGTTGATTAGAGGTAGATTGAGATTGAGAAGAACTGTGGGGTTGAGAATTAATGAGAGAAGAGGATTTTTCTTTTACCCTTTCATGATACCTTGTATCATAGTCCAAAACTATATCCATAAGGTCCTGGAGAGTTTCTTGAGAGCCATTCTACCCTACTAGTTGTTCCAGAAGGCGTGAAGGGAGGCTTTGTCAAAAATGGAATTACAAGGCTCTATCACCCCACCCAGAGACTTTGGTCATAAGTGATTGAAATTCAGTGATGTGGGTTGAAGCATAGCCAGAGTCCTTCATCTTCAAGTTCACCATTTCCTTTTCAGCCTTGAACACTTCTAGTCTGTTGCCAAAGAGGGTGTTAAGTTGCTCTGTGGAGTGGGACCATGAGTTGAGGAGGAAAGAGGGCTCTTGGTTGGAAAGGTGAGTCAGATAGGGTTGGATCCATCAATTGGCACTTCCAGAGAGGTAGGAAGCTGCAAAGAGTACCTTCTTCCGGTCCACGCTAAAGGTTCCTTCATCATTTGCAAAAATGAGTTCACAAGATTGGAGGAATGGTCGGAGTTTGCTAGGATTGTTGCCTTCAAACATATCCGGAGCATTCATGGAAGGAGACTTGAAGGTGCCAGAGTGAGAAGTATTGGTTGATGGGGGTTGAGAGAGTGTTGCCAAAGCAGAAGTCATGGTCTGGAGAAGGGCTAATAGATTGGGATCCACAGTAGATGTTGGAGGTTGAGGTTGTGTTGGAGGTCCAGGGATTGAAGTAGAAGCTGAAGGTGACAATGCTTCTTGAGGTTCCATATTTTGTGAATTAAGATTATTTAGGATCCTTGAATCAAATTCTGAGTCCTCACTTCCTTCCTCGTCCTCGCCTTCCCGAATAGGAATGATGCTGGGATCATAAGATGGAGAATCTAATCCAAAGCCTGCTTTGGGATATTGACCAATTACACGATTAGTGATACGACTAACTGCAGGTGGGGCAGGAGAAAGAGAAGCTCTAGGAGGAGCTGGAGGAAGGATACCAGTGTCCATGGAAGTGGAGCATTCTGGCATTGGAAGGTTTGAAGGGTTCCTCCCACGTCTACAAGCTTGAGGAGTTGTCTGGTCCTGATTGGAGATGTTGATGACAGAACCTCTGCCTCTTGCTGCTCTGGTGAGGGGTGGACTTGAAATGAATGAAGGTTGTGCACATCAGGCTGGCATGGTGTCCAAATACGCCAGAGAAGAGAAATGACCCAAAAAAAGTACCCAGAGAAGATTTGAGGAAGAACGGCCAATTTTCAATGAAGAAAGTTCCCAGAAATTTCGAAGGAAGGGGGCGCTGGAGGGCGTCGTAGTTGCTTTGAACTGGCGTCAAAGAGGCGTCCAGGAAGCGTCAAAGAAGCGTACAACAAGCTTCAAAGGAAGGGTTTGAAAAGGGTCAAAGATGGTCAAAGGCGCGTCGAAGGAATCGAAGAGATTTCAAAGGCGCGTCAAAGGTGTTGAAGAGATTTTGAAGGCGCGTCAAAGGTGTTGAAGAGATTTTGAAGGCGCGTCAAAGGCGTCAAAGTCGAAGGTCAAAGCGTCGAAGTTGAAGGTCAAAGCGTCAAAGTCAAAGGTTGAAACGTTGAAGTCAAAGGTTGAAGCGTCAAAGTCAAAGGTCGAAGTGTCAAAGTCAAAGGTCAAAACGTCAAAGCCAAAGGTCGAAACCTCAAAGTCAAAGGTTGAAGCGTCAAAGTGCGTAAAAGTGCATCAAAGGGTGGCCCAGGGCGCCGTAATTGCTTCGAATTTTTGTCAAGGAGGCGCCTAGGAATGGTCAAAGAAGCATTGAAGAATCTCTTGAGGAAGTGTTGAAACGGAGGGTTGAAGATGTTGAAGAGGAAAATTGAGGGATTTAGCCGATGCGCAGTTGATGAGGGGAATGGATAGCTTCCGCAGGGGTAGCCACAACTTGTATAGCACTCCTTTGGAAACGTGAAAGGCTTCACACTGTTCAGCTCAATCACACACTGGTCCACAACATGCGTAGGCAGTATTATCCAAGGTCAAAGATGGGATGGGATGGAGTTGGTTGAAGGTGATGATTTGAGAGGTAGAGAGTGGGCAGTAATTAAGGGGGAGGAATTAGTATAATGTCACGACTGCCCCTGGCGTGCAAGGGTCTGAAGGCACAGGCACTACTACTCATAGAACTCAAGGATGTTTGATTGGATTTCAATGAAGGAGATGAAAGGAGGAGTACAAGTGATGAGAAGAGGAAGGATGAGAAGACCAGTCCAGGAGGTTGTTGAAGAGAGAGTTGTTGAATCCTATAAGAGTAACACCAGGAAGGGGCAAGGTGATATGAGTTAAGCAGGCTGGGTGAAGGTTGTCTTGTGCTGAGATGTCACCTACTGGCAGAGGGACTAACCAGTAAGAAGTAGCATACTAATTCCTTGGGGGGAATTAGTCTGGGAGGGAAGGAGAGGCCGGTATATGTGAGAGCTGAGAAGGAGGCCTTGAGGGATGAGTGGCTGGTGTTGCAGGTTGGAGTTCCCATGGTATTACATGTTGACTGATTGGGCTGGAGGCTGCAGTTGACTAATTGGGTGATGGGCCTATCCAGGAAGGTTTGACATGTACTGATCTGGAGTCCTGGGAGTATGGGCTGAACAGACAGTGGAGAGTATGTACTATGTATATACTAAGTGTAGTATGTACTAACTCATATACCAATTGGGTTGAGGAGTGATGAAGGTTGTACCAAGCCATGGAGAGAGTGAGAGGTCCTGAGAAGGTTGGCTGAATCACATGACAGGTGAGGTGTACATGGACATAGAGCTTATACCATACAGGGAGAGGGTGAAGCTGGTGGAAGAGGATGGAGACTGCAAGAGATGCAGAGGTAGTACTATCTGGTGGAAGGTACAGGAGTAGTGAAGTTGGGTTTGATATGAGGGTGAGTTTGATGAAGAGATTGGATTGTTTTAGTTGAAGGAGTGTCAGAACTATGGTTATGACAAGCTCTGCCTGCAGAGGCTGAGTCCCCCCACTCAACAATTGTGATTAGCTCCAATTTGCTGCCACCACCACACAATTTTTCTTTTACCTACCTCCTCCAAAAAAATCCTAACAGCTCCTGCTTCCACGATGGAGTCAATGACGCCCCCGTCACCAGTACAAAGATCTCCAGGTTTTCTTTCACCAATACGGACTCTTTTGCCTCAACCTTCTCTCCAATCCCCCAGATCTTTCCTATCTCAGCTGAACCAATTCCACCTGGTCTCTCCAGAACATGCAGCCATCCAAAGCAACAAAAATAATGCATCTAAGGAATTTAGGAAGCCAAAATCAACTGGTACCTCTGCAAATTGGATGAGCAAATACTGGCCATCCTGCAACAATTGGTTGGGATTCCAGCTGCAGAGCGCCGCAAGCTCCTCCGTGAGCATCATTTTGCTGGTTTTGAGCTCCGCTGCACCATCTTCCTTCCTTAGATATCCCCTGAGTAATCTACATAAAAACTAAAATATATATATAAATAGAAAACTACAACAAAAATACTTCACCTAAAAAAAATTTAAATTTTTTGCCACACTCCCTGTATCTTGTATAAAGTTCTTTAAATGAATATGATGCCTGGCCAGCCGCAGAAAGGAAACCTCTTGAGTCCCACACCATCCTACAAAAAGAGACACACACATACACAAAAAGGAAAAAAAAGACTCTGCAACCTATAGTGAGAACCCCTTATTATCTGAGAGTGAGATAAAATCTGAGACACCAAAACTGACACAGAACTCTGGAACAAAGAATATGTAAGACTAAAAGAAAAATAATGATGCTAAAAACAATCTGAAAACTAAGCGAAGAAAAGAGACTCTACAAATCTGCAAATAACATGTCACCTAAGGGACCTGGACCACCCCAGATAAAGGCCTCTAGAAACTAGACCTTTCTTGCTGCTCCGGTGATCTGAGCTTCCCCGTCCCATTATCCCCCCACAAACTGAAAGTTGACACCAACCATTCATTCCTCTGAGGACTCCTCCCCTGACAACTCCTTCTCCTCCTCAGCTGGTTCCTCCGTGTTGACCATCTCCTGGTCTTTGTTGCCCAAAACCAGCGGTTTCATCAAAATTTGTAGTTCCCTGAATGTGAAACTTCTTTACATGAGCCCCCGCCGCCTTCCGCTTAAGTGGAGTACTGTCCAATTCCTCCAGCTGATAACTTCCACCAGGAAACTGGCTCACAATCCAATAAGGGCTGTTCCAGCGATCCACAAATAGCTTACCCCACTGCATCTCCAAACTCCAATTGTAAATTAGAACAAGATTGCCCTTCTGCAATTGGTCCCGCAAGCAATTGGCACACCGCTTGTCCCAGTACCAGACCAACTTTGTGCAAATGTCCCTCAGCCTCTTTGCCACCTTTTACACCATCTCCTTCTGCCACAAAATTTGCTCTTCCCGCGCCAAAACCAAATCCTTGATGGTTTTCACCTTTCACCAGTCAATGGCAAGATAGGTGAGGGTTTCAATATCCACTGGAAGCACTAGCTGCCAGCCATACAACAGCTTGTCAGGTGAGTACCCTGTACCCCACTGCACCAATATAAAATCCGCAAAAAACACAATTGGCAAGATTTCCTGTCACTTCTTACCACTGTTTCTGCAGATATTTTACATCACATCCTTTATTGGCTGATGCCCTCTCTCCACCACCCCAGCTCCCTTGAGATAATACTCCATAACTTGCCCAAACTTTTCACAGCAATATTTGACCAGCTTCCAAAGATTTCCCTGAAGCTCTGCCCCACTTTCCACTGTGATGAGCTACAAGCACCCAAAACAGGCAAAACAATCCTCCTCCAGAAACTTCCTGAATTTCTCTGTAGAAAATTTGACCAACAGACACACCTCCAACCACCCCAACAAGTTGTTCCAAGCCACAAGTAGATGTGGAAACTTCCCTGCCTTGATGTGGACTGTTTCCAATGAGACCCATCCAAAAAGAGTGTCCTTGCCTGTCCAAATAACCACCTCCCAAGGCAACCTGGTACTCCAGCGCTGACAAGCCTTGCAACTCCGCACCCAATCCTGCACTTTCTGCCCCAGACCTGGCCACCAGAACCTGGTCTCAACTCTTCTCCAGGTCTCTGCCTACCCCGGTGCCCCAAGTCATCATGGAGGCTCCTCAAGAAGTCCTCCTGATGCTCCCTCCTTGTGACCACAACCAGGGGTACTGGAAGTGCCTGCTTTCACAACTTCCTTTCCTGACAAAAAAAATGGGGGACCTTCTGCCAAACCCACCTCACATCTTCTGGCGGCAAACCTTCCGGAAAATGAAGTGTCTGAAGATACTTCTCTCATGCCTGAAACCTACCAAACTGCTTCAGGGGAAGTTTGACAACTTTCGCAACCGTTTTTGCCACCATCAAGAGCCATTTTTCTACATCCAAATCCTCTTTTGCTGTGCCCTGAACCTCTGGATACCATGATAAAGCATCTGTAATTTTAAACGCCTTCCCCAGAAAGTGCCTGACCATGAAATTGAAAAAATGTAAGCATGCAATCCACCAAGTCATAGAAGCATTTGGCAAGGTTGGGGAATTAATTTTCCTAGCTAGTGCCTCCGCATCTACCAGGAGCTCAAACTTCACCCCCCACAGCACATGCTGTTACCTCCACACAATCCTCATCACCCTGCACAAATCCAACTTGGGCTGCAAGTACCAAGCTTTGACCTTGAAAAAGGTTACTAATTAGTAGAGCATGGGCCTGTCTTTCCCTTCATCTTCTTGGGTTAGCACACCATCAGCACCAAACTTGCTAGAATCTACCACAAGCCGGATCCCCCCCCTTCTCTCAATCCAAGTACTTCAACGGTATCTGCCGCCCAAGAAAATCCTTCAGCTCCCAGAATGTGTCATTGCATTCTTTGTTCCAACTCCACTCAGCACCTTTCCAAATCAGACTCTGCAGCGGGCTTTCTATCTCTGAAAATTTCTTGATGAAGCTCTGCACCCATCCACATAGACCTAAAAACTGGGAAACGTGAGTAGCATTCTGTAGAGTAGGCAACTCCAGGACCTTATTAAATTTGGCCTTAGTGATCTTCCTCCCCTTTGCGGAAACTTTGTGACCCAGAACCTCCAAGGCCGGAACGCATACTGCAAAATTTTTACTCAAGAGGGTCAATCCCGCTTCCTCAATTTGGAACAGGATCCTCTCCAAAGTCTGTGTCTATTCCCAAAAAAACCGCCTGATCCCCAAATTGCCCGCAATGGTCTCCCGCTTCAGTTTCTCTGCGTCCCCTGGATACCCGCGTCTTTGATGAATATCTGCACTGTTTCTTTGACATTATTGCGCAAAATCCATGTCATTTGAGCCTGGTAAACCCCTTTCAAATTTGTTGGCCCCTGTGGAAGCAGCATCAACTGAAGTCACCCCAATTGCGTCTCAAATGCAGTCATTTGGTGGGACTCCGGATGTAGCTCCTGTTTTTTGTACCCCCCCCCATTACGTCCACCAACCCATAGAAGACTCTCCCTGTCATGTTCTCTACAAACTCCTCCACCTGCAGAGGCAACCCAGTGTCTCTGATGGTGACTGATTTCAACTTTTGAAGGTTGTGGAAAATCCGCAGACTCTTCCCATCCTGTTTCAGCACTTCAAAAATTGGGCTAGAATAGCTAGAACAAGAAGTCTTGTACAGGCCCTCCCACAATTGTTCCTGCACCAACTCCCTAAACTGATCCCTAACTGCTGCCAGAATAGGAATGAGTTTGATTTGCCAAGGGTTTTCAGGCACTGTCAGTATCCAGTAGGGGTCTGAAAATTTGAATTTTAGAAAACCCCGCTCCTCCAGACAAAATGATAGTGCCTTTTTACGCATGAAAATCACCGCTTTCAGAAGTTTTACCTCCTCCTCTTGCAACCACCCCTCTGGCCCAAATTTGAGTTCTTCCATCTGCTCCTCAGTTACACCCATTGAATCTTCCTCCCAATTTACAGGTGTGAGTGGCAACTTATATGGGTCCTGCAACCAACAGATTGGCCTCATTGGTTTGTTGAGATCCTGTGGCATTGGCTTTTTCTGCCGCTGCACTTTCTTGGCAACCAGTTTGTACTTTTCACCGCAAGACCGCACTTTGATCAAATTTGAACCTTTGGAAGTCTCCTTCACCCATAATTGTTGGCCTGTAGCAAAATCTGGGTTGCTCACAATTGTGGCACAAGGTTAGCTTCTTGTGCTAACACCCATTGAAGACACATACAAGGAAGGACTCACTTTTGATCCTATCCCCACCCCCATTATTGTTATGCTGCTTCCTGCTCTTCTCCATTCCGCCCAAAGAACACTGCACCTTGCCATGGGGGTTCCTCCTTGCTCCTCATCTCTTGATTGTCTGTGTGAAGATGGAGCCTTCTATGCACAGGTAAAACAGCCAACATCTAAAAATCCTCCGCCCGCTGATCTTTTTGACCACCACCCACAAGCAGGAACCCAATCCAATGTTCTCATCTGCCATTCTTGGGCCAACAGATGTTTTTTTTGTACCTTTTCCCTGAGTTTTCTTCAAAAGTAATGAGTTCCTCCCTAGTATCCGGACGGAAGCAAAGAGATGCTCAGAAGGTGAAAAGGAATGGCCTACCAAGTATGACCTACAACCCACTTACTACCAAATACAACAGCGGAGCCAACAACTTAGCCACCTCCATCATCTCCTTCTCCGCTACCCCCTTGACCCTGCATTTGAAACCTCCCAGAGTCTGCAACCCAATATTTGCCTTGTGTTGGACCAACCTTGTGTCTGTTTCCAACTTCAATGGAAGGAAATTCACCATTGATCCACTGTCAACCATTGCCCGACACCTTTTGCCTGCAATCTGCGTTTCCATGTACCCCAAGGGGCAAATTGTTGTGCCTTTTTCTCCCAGAGCATCCTCCCCTGCATTAAGAGAACCCACCTTTACCCCCCCCCCCCCCCTTGGGTTTTATTTCCCGCATACTGATTAAAGATTGCAACCATCTCCTCCACCATTATTGGTGAGATTGCTGCCAGCTCCTTCAAGGTTAGGGAAACCGGGTGATCCATTCCGCAAATCCTCCTTGCTACTTCTCCAGACCTCCTGCAGGATCCCCCTGCTTTAACTACCACTGCCTGCTCCGGAGATTTTTCAGTAGTAGGACCATTGATGTCCATCCTCCTGTTGTTGGAGCCAACTTCCTGTACCTCCACCAAAACTTCTTGGGGTTTCCAAGTCAAGGGAAATGTGTACCCTGCCAAGGTTTTTGCCTCTTTTTTCTCCTCTGCTGCTGCTCAAGCCAGATCTCTTGGCAACAGTTTATCCAGTAGATCCAGAATAGCTTCTCTGAAAGGGTAGAAAAACTCCCTTCCATCCATCTTAAAAATCTTATTTTGCACGTCCGCACTCAGTTACTTACACAAACTTTTAAGATGGCTGTCCTCCCAAAAATAATAAAATTGGAAAAAGCAAGGCTTTCTGTTGTTTGTTGGTGGTGCCCTTGCTAGTGCCTGATTTGATGCATGTGTTGTTGACGCCTTGGGTTGCTCTGGGGCTGAAGTGGCTGGCTTTGTCATATCTTTCTTCCAGAAAAGACTCATCTTGTTAAACATCTCCACCATTTCTGCAGTTTCTTTTGGCATTACCAGCCCCTTCACCCTCTTCACCTACACCTTCTCCTTTGCCAAACCCTTTGGGTCCTCCTTCATGAGTTCCAAGAGTTCCAATTTTCCCACAACCCCTGCTTGGATCTCCTTCATGTCCAGGAGTAGTGATACTCCTCCTTGCCACAACCTCCAAATTAATCCTGCATCATAGAGCTTCCTATGGACACTTCCCACAACTCCAGGGCTAAGCCCCTAAAAGAAGGTCCTCTTTACTGAACCCGTATTTTCTTCCAGAATCTTGTTGCGGACTAGGTACTTTAAAATGCAATCAAATGAGGAACAGTACACACCAAACAATGTCCTTCAGGAAACACCTCTGTCCTTTGCTTTTTTCAATTCAAGACACTCAAGATCCCCCTCTCAGAACCTCTGCTCCCTTCCCCCCATTTCTCCACTATTTTTCTCTGCAATTTGTCCCAATCTTGCACCCTATAACCTTCCATATCCTCCACATCCGAAAGGTCTTATTTATCCGGAATGAAGTTGACTATCTGCCAAACTGGGTCAATGTTGTTTGTACCCTTGCTATTGGCCATGTTTTCAAACCGTTCCAGGAACCGGTGGACATCCTCTGGGAAGAACCTGAATGCAGAGTAATCCATTGACCTAATCTTTGCCCCAATTCCCTGCTGCTCCTCCAGTAACTCCGGTGCCACATATGTTGATTGCCTGCTCATGGTTGCCCTTGGTGGAAGCCACACCAGACTTGTGGTTTTACATGGAGCACCTTCATAGGGTAGTGCCCTTCCGGCTTCTGCCTGTTGATTAGTTAGGAGGGAGTTGCCCATCCCAGCCTTGTAATATCCTATCATCATAGAAATAATGAGGGTAAAAAAAAACTTGCAGACAGTACCAGTTTTTTTAAAAAAGAAAGGAATTTCATGGCCAGACCCCCAATTTGAGGAAAGAGATGATTTGTTCCCCAAAATTCCCTGAAAAAATCCCACTCCAAGTTTTTCAAAGCCCACTAGCCATTGAGTTACAATCCTGTACCTCTACAAATTGAATAAAATCCACTCCACAAGGAAAGGTTCTATGGCCCTCAGCGGTTGAGAATCACATCCAACTCCTCTCTCTGCTATCCGCAAAACTACTCTGCACTAAGCCAGAAACTCCTTAAGCTTACACGCAATGAAGTAACAGTAATAAACAAGATGGACTCTACAATGAGCTCTGCACTTAAACTTTTCCTATTAAATTCTCTGAGTTACTTAAGCAAGCTAATAATCTCAAAAGCAGAATGATACTATATGCGTCTTAATCAGGTAATTTGATTTTTATACCCCAATATTGATAATTTTCTTGATACCCCCATTTCTGGTCCAGGAAATGTTCCCTTTTATATGTAAAACTCAAAAAACTACTCCAAAAAGATAGAAAACAACAAAAGAATTATTCTTTCTTCTAACCGCCTCCGTGCATTCTGCAATGATCCTTCTCACCATTAGTCCAATCCAATCCAATTTTTTACAATAGATTTGGTGACTATTTCCCTCAATTTCTCTAACCGTTTAGTTGCGCCAATTCATTACTAACAACAGATCCCCATTGATCTTCCTTAGCAGATCTCTCCCAATCCCGCATGCAACCTAACTAAAGGATCCCCAGAAATCTGCATGCCTCCTCCTCAGCTTTAGTTTTGATATTCCCAAAATCCAGCAACCTCATTGCATACCCCATAGTCAGGCCTTGGCCTTCTACTACATTGCTTTGATCACTTTCTTCCGCACTTGTAAATCCATAGTTGCGGAGGGGAAGTTATTTTCAAGCACTTCCATTTTCCACAAATGGCAAAACTCCAGCCCATCCTTGCTATTTTACTTAAGGAACACATTCCGCACCAATTCTGAGCCTTGACCTTTCTGCTCCGGTTTAGAAAGTCTTCCAACGCGCTTTTCCAAGCCTATTGTGCTGCAGACTTCCCCCCACTGCTGAGCCACTTTTGGTTGAATGTCAACTGCTGAGCATACTTGCCGTCTATAAATAACCACCACACTGGACTTGAGACCAACCAGGACAACCAACTGAAAGATTGACGCCCACTTAGATTGATAAGAATTGGAATTGTGAACAACTCAAGGTACTAAAACTCAAAAATCAAACATCTCAATGCCACTCCAAATCCTGAAATTCTCAAAGCTTTAATTTCCTTTCTTTTTTGTTTTTCCAATCCCTTTCTTCTTTTTTATTAATTTTCATTTTATTTCCTCTCTCACTATATCAAACTCCTCAACCCAATCCATTTGCCATCAATCAACCTCATCCTGTCTTGTGCCTGGTGAGATCTTTGGAAACTCCTCATCTTTTACCCCACCAGAGCAGCTCATCAGAACATTGAATTCCTCAGCCTTTCCTCAAATGCCCTCATTATAATGCAAATTTTCCTCTCCTGTAAATTCTCACTCTGACTGAACAGACCAGCTTTACATGTTTTTTTTCATTCTTGCTTTATTTCCCTTTTCTGTTCACAATCTTGTTTTCCTGACTTGCTGCGCCAATCAGCCTTTCAGTTTCCAATCAAATCTATTCACATTTAAAATCCAAAAAATGCTCACCATCATCAAATTGAACTGGAAGGATGGTGGCCTCAAACTTGAGTAACAATGGTTTCAGACAAGCAATGCTCAAGGCTGCCCTTGAAAATATCCCCAATCTCACCAAGGACAACTACTCTGTCCAGAAAGACAAGATGAATGCAATCCTCAATTTTGGTTTTGCTCCAGGGAACTCAACCATTCTCATCTGCTGCTGTTGCCGGATCTGAATTACAATATGAAGCTACTAATCATATCTTGACTGGAAACATTGACCCACAATGATATAGTCACCGCCAAAAATAAACATTCTGCTCAAGCTCTATGAAGTATAATGAAAGAGAAGTTTGCTTCCAGTCAAGCATCCAACCAAGCCAGGGTTTTCAAAAACTTTCTCTACCTCACATTCAAACAAGAAAATATTGATGGTTTCATCACTAAGGAAAATTTCTTTATAAATAAAATGATAGACATTGGCATATCTCTACCATTGGAAATTGTATCCTACCTGCTGCTCTTCAAATTCCAATATACACTTGCCAACATCAAGCAAAAAATCATGCACACCAAAAAGGATCTAACCACCAACTATGTGTTCAACCACCTAACTCAGCTGAACAATAAGTTCAAGGCACAAGAAAAGGCAACTTCATAAAACTCAAAGACAGATACATCCCTTCTCCTCACCAAGAAAAAATCAGGGAAATCCTCCAACAGATTTCATCAAGGATTCCATAACCCCAAGCAAGCTTCTGATCACTCTGCCAATAGGGCGTACCAGAGTTAGAAAACCCGCAATTAGAAACCTACCATTTTTTTTGACCAAACCCGCCATTTTTAATGGCGCGTTTCTGAAATACAAATACCCCCTAACTGGTGTATTTCAAAATGGCGGGTTTCATGAAAATCGCGTATTTCAAACATCAAACCCGCCATTAAAACCGCCATTTATGCATCATCATCCATCCTCCGTCCATCATATTTAAAACACCCATCCACATCAGCAAATTCATACCAATCCCATCTCCATCACATCACACACATCTCATCTCCATTGTTTCACATCTCCATCTTCACACAAATCCCATCATCATCTCATCAACCCACATCAAATTACCATCTTTCTCAACATGTCCCATCAAAATTCCTGGCAGAAAGTTTAAAATGCCAAAAAGCTGACTAAACTTTTGTTAGTATTTGACTTCCATTCAGAATCCAATTCAGACTCCAATTTTGAATCAACTTGGTTGGCTTTGAATACAAAATATTTGAAGATGATATTCCTGATCCGCCTCAATTCATCCCTGTCTCATCTTTTCCCTCATATTCTTCTATGAGAGAACATATTATTCCTCTCACCTTTGCTTGCTTTGATGAGTAATGTTTGATTTTGAATTTGGTAAAAAATCCCTTCACCATTTTTTTTGGTTTTTGTTGTTCACCCAACATTCCTAGGCTGAGTTGTTTTTTTTTTATCATTTGGTGGGGTGGACTTAGACAAAACAGACTCAAAACTTTCAAACCCCCCACCTCACCCCACCAAACCACCAGTCAAACCACCCACCTCACCCCACCAAACCACCAGTTGGTCCACTCCTTCCTCCTCCTCACCAACCACCTCCACCTCACCCATCACCTCCACCTCACCCACCACCTCCCCTCATCCTTTGGTTGGCACCCCTGGTAAGCTTCCCCCCCCCTCCTCCTCCTCATCCTCATCCTCATCCTCCTCATCATCCAATGCTCATCCTTTGATTCATCCACCTCCATCCCCCTTCAGGCCCCCCCCACCCCCTTGGTTGATTCCCCAGGTAAGCTCTCCCCTCCCTCCTACTTATTCCCCTTTTCCCTCCCTCTCACTCCCTCCCACCAACTCACAAACACCCCCCCTCTCCCCCCTCCCTTGGTCTCCCTCAGCTTGCTGGCCTTTCCCCCCCCCCCCCCCCCCCTTGCTCCAGTCCGCCCCCCCCTCCCATCTTTCTTGCCCCCCCCTCCCATGTTGCTCAGCTTGACAGCGTTTCCCCCCCTCCTTTCTTGGCCTTCCAGCGCCACCACCCCCTCACCATTGTTTGCCCCCCCTCCTTGCTTGGCTTTCTGGCCCCACCCACCCCTTGGTTTCCCTTGGCTTGCCTGCCCCACCCCCCCTTGCTCTGTTCCACCCCCCCCTCCTTGCTCAGCTTGCCGCCCCCCCCCTTGCTCCGGTCTTCCCCCCCTCCTTGCTTGGCTTGCCAGCCCCCCCCCCCCCCTTGGTCTCCCTTGGCTTGCTGGCCCCGCCCCCTGCCTTGCTCTCATCTGCCCCCCCCCCCTTGATCCCCCGCAAGCCACCCCCTGCCTTGCCTTGCTGCTGGGTGCCATCCCCCCTAGCCCACCTAGCCTGTCCCAAAGCCCAGCCCGATTTGCTTTCACCCAGGTAATTCCTTTTTTTTGGTAATAAGCCCAGCCCAATTAGTTCACGCCCATGCCCAGTAATTTTTTATTTTTTTTTATTTTTTGTCTTTTTTTTTTTTGGTGATCATGTTACTGACATTTATTTTTTTCTTTTTTTTTTTGAAAGCTTTTCCTTTGATTCCATCCCTTCTCCCACCATACTCACAATTTTATACACTAAATTGAATCCCTTCTTGATCCTCACACCAAGCAGAGCATTTGCCTGGGAGGGAACAAGATGGAAGGAGATGAGTTTCCAAACATAAAGAGAGGTGGAAAGCAGAGGGCTTTGAAGCAAAAGAGGGATCAAATGAGGGCATAGGAAATCTCTTTGGAACTTTCAGAGGAGTGCATCAATGAAAATGTTGTATGGTCTGGACGGAAAACAGCCAATTTTTTTTCCTGACCTTGTCTTTGGAATTGATTTCAAGAAAAAAGGTATGGTGAAAATGGTTTGGGAAGCCAATAAGTACAAGCACTATAATTTTCCTGCTGTGGAGACTGCCACTCATACAAGAATGGCAAAGTCAATGCAAATCAACAAAACAGCTGGAAACACTTGCAGGTACTTGGGGAGTGGGAAAATATACTCCAGGAAAAAAAATATGAATGAAAAGAAAAAATATTTTTTTATTGGTGGGGTTAAAAAAAGTATTAAGCATTGTTTTAATCAAAAATGAATTTTTTTTTCTTTTTAAGTTTTTCATCAAAGCAAATATATTTACAATCCCCGCATTTGATTAATCTTCTTTAATTCATCTACTGTTGTACTGCTACCAATGTATGCCGCAGCCATTTACCACTTATCCTTTTTTTCTGTTGCCAGACTTTCCCTCTCCATTTCCAGTTGTGCTTGCTGTTGATCCTTCTCCTTTTCCTCTTTTTGAAATTCTAGCTCAGCATGTTTCAACTTCCACTCAGAATCCCATTTTTGTTGATGAGCCAAAATCTCAGCTTTCTGCTTTTGAAAATCAATAGCCAGTTGAAAATCCCACTTCTCCTTTTCAAACTGAATTTCTTCAGATTCAATTTGCAATTTCACTGCTTTTCAGAGGTTAATAAGAATGAGCTTGATTTTGAAAGCAAGGAGAATCCAATGGGCTTACTTGAATCTTGCTTCTCCATGATCTCCTCAAATCCTGAAAAATTTGAAGTATTTCTCCTCTTTTCAATGCTATTGGGGTTGATGTTGATGGAATTGGAGGCCTTTTTTTTCCCTTTGCAGAGAATGTTTGTGTGTGAACATCATTGCTCTCATATGAAGTGGATGTGGGAGGCCCCATTTGCTTGAGCTTTTGGCCATTTGTGAATGGTTGGGCCTGTTTCTTTCAAATCTAAATCAGTCAGGATTAACCAGAAAGAATCAAAAAGAACTTGGTTCCTTACTTGAGAAGATTTTGATGGCAATGTTGATACAGGAATGAAACCCTCCTCATCCGCCAAGTTCTCCAGTTCTTCAACCCCAGGAAGAGAGCAATCAAAAAAAGTAAGTGAGGGGTCCAAGGTTGGGATTGACTCATCAATCAATGCAGAAGTAGACGTGATTGGAGCTGATTGTTTTTGAATATCCTCCTTGGCATCAGATGGGGGCCACTCAAAGGCAAAGGTTTCATCAAGTTCCTCATTGCTAGGCTGAGCATACCCAGCCAAGTCCTTAGCAAACCAAATCTGATTGTTGGCCTTCAAAAGCAGCTAGAGGGGTGATTTTGGCCTTCTTTCCAAATATTTCATCCATTTTAATATAAAAATGACAAATGGAGTCCAACTTATCAACCACCAAGTTGATTCCCTTGGCTTTGTTGGAGTCAGTGATACCAAAACTGGTGGAGATTTACATGGAGTGGGCCTTTTTTTACTTAGCTTGATAATTCTTGAATTGCTCCATCATCTGTTTGGATGACAGATCCAGCCTAACTATTGTTTTATTCTTGAGTTCATTGGCCATCAGGAGATAACCTTTGACCTTAGGTGATGGAGGTTGGCCAATGCATGTTTCATTTTCAGATCCAAAGCAAGCATTGTAGTTTGACCAAATTTTGAGCCAGTTTACCAGGATGATGTGATCAGCTCTCTTGAGCTGACTTGAGCCTTTGGAAGCTGATGGGGGAGTACTTTTGGATTTTGAGTTCCTGGGAGATGTTTTCTTTGTTCAATTGGATTGTTTAGTGGACTTGCAGGGGGAGGATTGCTGAGGGGTCATCATGAGAGTGATGAAGCAAAGAGGATAGGAAGAGATGAGAGTGATGAAGTGAAAAGAGGGATAAAGCAATGAGAGTTAGGATTTGATGAAAGCAATAAAGCAATGAGGGTGAGGGAGTGATGAGGAAAGTGATTCAATGAGAGTTAGCTGGATGTGATGAAAGTGATAAAGGGATGAGAGTTATGAAGTGATGAGTATAGTGATGCAATGAGATTTAGCTGGATGTGATGAAAGCAATTAAGTGATGAGATTGATGAAGTGATGAGGATAGTGATTAAGAGATGAAGAGAAATGAATCAGATTTTGTTCTGATGAGGTTAGAGGTAGAATTTTTCCAAGGTTGGAGGGGGAAAACCAGGGGTGTATGAAGTGGACAGGTGTTCAAAGCCTTTATATACTTTACTTTAAAAAACCCACTTATTTCCAAGTAACTTGCGGGTTTGAAATGGTGGATTTGGTTTGAAACCCGCCATTTAAAAATGGCAGGTTTTCTCAGCTCTGATATGCCTTATTAGAACCCCTCCAAAAACAGAATCAAAAAATTCAAAAATTCTGCCAAAACCAATTTTTCCACGGCTTTTCGATCCTTATTTTGGCTATTTTAATTGTTTTATTTTGGTCATTTCAGCTATAATAAAGCTCAAATAGCATTTGAAGATCTTTCAAGAATTTATTATAGATTTTTGGGACATATCCTTTTACCTTAAAAAATTTCTTTCCAAAAACCAAAAAAGTAAATTTCTCATTGGACATTTTCATCATTTTATTGTCCTTTTGATTTAATTTTCTTTGGTTATTCAAGATTTCAAAAAGTCACAAAAACATTCAAAGAGAATTAAAATATTATTTTCAGATTTTTTGGATTCATCATTTGAACTTAAAAAAATTCCTTTAAAAAACCAAAAAATTCAAAACATTCAATTTTCTCACCGCAATTTTGGATCCTTTTGTTTGCCTTTGTGATCATTTTTTTTTGTTTATTGGATTATTTTAAAATTTAAAACCACTATTAAAGAGTGTTTTAATATTTTTCAGAATTTTTGGATTTCATTTTTTACCTTAACAAATTCTTTCAAAAAACCACAAAAATCAAAAAATTGAATTTTCTCATTGGATTTTTGGATCCTTTTGTTTGCCTTTCAAAATAATATTTTTTGAGGGATTCAAGCTTTCAGAAATTTAAAAAAAGAAAAAAATAGCTTCTTCACCCTTTTTACAGATATTTTGGATGTATGCATACACCTTAAAAACTTCATTTAAAAAATCAAAAATAAAGAACAAATCTGGATACAAATATTAAATTTTATACAACTATGATTGTTCTTATTTTTCTACTTGATTTTCTTGGAGGTACAAAAACCTCATTACCAAGCTATAAATTTTTCTGAATAATGGTTTTCCAAGATTTTGAATCCTTGGTCACAAAGCTTTTCCAAAGTGGATCTATCCTGTGAGCTGGCCAATGATCAGACTTGAGCTTGAATGAGACTATATGTTTGAAATCTTTTAAAAGAATGGAGCAAATAGGAGAATATTTGGAATTTGGAGTGGGAGGGGAATTTGGAGGAAGATAAGTTCAAGAAATTAAAGAAGAAAACAGGACCACTGGAAAATTATATTTTTCAGCCAGAAGGAAACCATGGAATGGAAATTTCATCCACATATTCATGGGAGCTGGGTCAGAAAGGTGGTTCAGGTGCCCTCTTGCTTTGTGGAAATTTTTGCCCCAGATATCACAGCAATATTGGGTCCTTGATGATTGGGTTTGAATAAAGCTCTTTCAAAATTTCTTTCCTGACTTCAATCCAGTTTTCTGATTTCCTCCCCAAACAAATGGCTGCTGCTCTAAAGCCACAGTTCCCATCCCCTACAACATCTTGAACATGTGATATATGTGGAATGGTTTTTTTGGGGGAAATAAAATCTTTGTATGGGAACTAAAACCAAAAATCAGAATTTTTTATAAAATAAAATAGGTTCTAAAGATAAAATTTACTTCTTCAATTGAGACTTGGTCAAAGATTTGAGAAGAAGAATACAATAATTTGCAGGAAATCTAGAGGAAAAATCCAAAAAAATCAGAAAAAATGAAAAAATATCAAATGTATGAGGGGTAAAAAATTTGACAAGCAGTCAGAAAACAATTCATTTGAGTCTTTGGATTCTAATCTAATTTTATGCTTTAAATATTTCCAGAAAGTTTGATTCCAGATGTAAAAAAAAAAAAAAAAAAAAAAAAAAATGCAATGAATGAGTTAATTTGAGGTGTTTTTAAATTGGATTCAATTTTTGGATGCCCAGGATACACCCAAAAATTCTGAAAGAAATATTTAAAATCTCTTTGATAATTTTTTTTAATTTCTCAAAGCTTGAATCTCCAAAAAAAATATAAAAAATCAAAAAGGCAAACAAAATGATCCAAAAGTCTAATGATAAAATTGAATTTTTTCGATTTTGTTGGTTTTTTGAAGAAATTCTCAAGTTAAAATCATACATACAAATAATCTGAAAAAAAGCTATTCTCTTGGAAAGTTATTATAAATTTTTTAAAGCTTGAATCACCAAGAAAAATGAAATGAAAAGGAAAATAAAAGGATGCAAATATCCAATGAGAAATTTGATTTTTTTTTGGTTTTTTTAAGGAATTTTTTAAGTTAAAAGGATACATCCAAAAAATCTAAAATTAATATAGGAAAGCTCTTTAACTTTTTTTAAAAAAATTTCTCATAGCTGAAATAACCAAAAAAAAAATAATCAAAATAACCAAAATAAGGATCCAAAATATTTCACAAAATAAAGGATTGGGGGTGTGAGAAAATTGATTCTCTTTATTTAAATGAATAATAAGAAAAAAAAGTAAAAAAGCATATTTTATTTTTAGAGATAAGGAGATAATTGAAAAAGTATTGGGTGTAATTGGATGGGATGGAAATTATATGGAATTTAACAAGGTTTGAAAGTATATTTTGAATGGAAGTATTGGACCATGTCACCTGAATTTAAAATATTTTTTTCTGGTTCCCATCAGGTGCAATTCTTGTTTTACTGGTAACCATTCCACTGAAAAAGCTACTGTAACTTTCCTATGTGTAAACCTGAATCAAGGATGTGGCTTACTTCCCACTTTAAGTGATACTTAATATTTACAGCTTCTGGAGAGGGATGAGTCTTTAATTTTGATTGGACTTGAGATGGCTCTAGGAGAGACAAAAAAAGACTGGTTTAATGGCTTCCCATTTTGGAGGTAGATTTCATTTGAAAGAATGATTATAAATAACCAATTCCATCTGGGAAATACAAAGTTTATTTTTTGAGAGTTTTCCAGTAGGTAAATTCTTACAAAAATTACAATTTTTGACACATACTGAGTATCCTACTGCAAATATCTTTTCCAGAGTTCAAAATTAGTTTGGCTCTCTCCCTTGTGGCTTTTATTTTCAGCTTCAAGGTTGGTTCAGAGTCACAATAATGGATTTAATCAGAGTGGGGTAATTGGTAGCAGGTTGAGAATGTGCTACATGAATGGCATCAAAAGTTTGGTTTCTCCCATGAGGAGTTTGAAGGTCAAATTTTTGTTGGAATAATGAGTGGGGTTGTAGGAATATTTGTCTAATTGAAGCCACTTTGAACAATGATTCATTTTGTAGAAGAGGTAAATTCAAATAAATTGTTTGAGGATCTGATTGAATTTCTTGGTCTGACCAGCTAATTTATGGTTTTAGGCAGTTGATAAGTTTCAATTTACATTCAATTTTTGGCATAAAGAGATCAAAAAGCTAGGTATAAACAGCTTTCCACAATTACTGACAATTCTATCAGGGAAACCATGATTTTAACATAAATTGTCTATGAATAGATTAGCCAGGTCTCTTAAAGATGCTGTGACTGTAATACAAAGAAAAGGGGCCATCTTTTAGAAGCAATCTACTACCATAGGATAGCATCATATCCGTTTGAAATAGATAATTGAGAAATGAAATCCATGGTCAGGGAATGCCAAGTAATGGGTTGCATTTGAAGAAGCTTGAGTATCTCATACTTCCAGTGGTTTAAGGACCTTTTTTAATTAAAAAAAATGTATGCTTGAAAATTTTCTTTCACTTCACTGGTCATAACAGGCCATTAGAAGTCTTGTGCAATCAACTGGTAGGTTTTATCCTGAAAATAATGACCAGAAAGTGGAGGCTCATGCCAATATTTTAATATTCCTAGACCAATACTAGGATTATTTAGCACTACTATACAGCCTTTATAAACTATATAACCATCCTGATTGATTGAGTAGTTCAAGTCCAAGGTGAATTTCTTTCAAATTTTGATAAAGCAAGTTTTTTTTTTATTTGGCCTTGAAAATTTTGGAGACTTTGTCTCAAAGTTTGGTGATGATTGAACTGAGGTGGGCAGACTTGTTTAAGAACATTTTTTGAATTTTTTCAGGTTTATTGGCAAAGCCTCCCCCCCTGTCATAAACATTGTCCCAAATTTATGAAGCATCATGGACTACTGAATGTTTCCCAGGGCATTATTTGATCATGAAATTGAGCTTGGATAGTTAATCTTCCCATTGTATCTGTTTATGCACAAGAACCTTTGTTCTCACAAAATACTCAAGATAATTATGATTGTTTAAGACCTCAAAAGGTTTCTTGAGACCTAAAAGTTATGAAATACATTTCTACAAGAATTAAAAAATTGCAAGAAGTTCCTTATCATGAATTTTATAATTTAATTCAGTTGAATGAAACTTCCTAGATTCAAAAGCTACAGGATGAAAGATATGGGACAAAATATAAAATTGAGCAATGACACCTGCAATAGTGTAGCTGCTTTTTTCTTTTTTTATTATCTTGAAAGCTAGCTTGTTAAGGTGAGCAAGGATAAGTGCAATGTTAAATTCTTCTTTCAGAGATTTGAACTCCAAAGATTTCTGTTTTTAGAAATGAATTGAATATTTTTTTCAGGAGATTGGTTAAGTTACCAATATTCTTGGAATATTTATGGATGAACTTCTAATAAAAATTACTAAAACCAAGGAACATTTGTAAATTATGAACCAAATTTTTTGCAGTCAATTCCAGAATGCTTGTGCACTTGGCTGGATCCAAAGAAATACCTTCTTTCAAAAGTACTAAACCAAGTAATTGGAGATTTCTTGTATGAAACTTTCACTTGCAAAGTTTAACAAAGAGATTATTTTGAAAAAAAAAAAAATCCAAAATTTTCAAACATGTTGAATTTTAGGGTGATGATAAATTCACAACTCCCCACCATGTGGGAGTCGTGTTGGGACCTACACAGCCCAATGGATTCATGGGGGCCCATACATTCATCCAAAATGCGCATGCAGGAGTTTTGGACGCGTCTACACGCGCCCAAGGTGCAGTCTCAAACACGCGCCGCCCCAGGGAGGCCGTATACCCCCCGTAGACAGCGTATTTGAGCTTTGTACCCCCATACACAGCAGACTTGAGCCGTGTCCAGGGGGTGCACAGACCCATATGTCCCCCCTGGGGGTTGTGCCCAACTTTTTGGGTCCCCCTGGACCACATTTGGGTTTCATCAACCCAAATTTGGGATCAATGCATACTATGTGGGACTGTTGGACCACATATAGCAATCATATAGTGACACTAAAGTGAAACTAAAGTGAAATTAAATTGGCACTATAGGAAACTGTGAATAAACATCCCACAAAATTAATCTTTCTCAAATTGAAAGTGAGCAAACTGCTGTTCAATTGAAAGTTGGATTGAAAACTGAAGTAGCATTGAATTTTTTTTGCATTATGGGAGCAGTGGCAAGCCCTCCTTTTAACATGGCCGTGTTCAAGGACTAAATTAGTGCAATTAACAAGGCTGCAGAAAAAAAGGATGCGGGTAATGAATCATTGGATGCCAAAATTGCATCCTCATCAAGGGTGACAATTGAGGAACAAAATGTTTCAGAAATTGACATGACCTCTGGTGGTGAGTAACATTTTATGTCACTGGTCTTTGCCTTATTTACTTTGATTGAAACTGGAAACTGATGGAGTGCATGCCATCAATATAACAATGTAACTATGACAGACCCACTTCAACCACCTCCCGTGAGAGCTTTTCCTACTAGGGAAGAGGCACAAATGTGTTTTCAAACATGGGCAATGAAGCATGGTTATGCTTTAACACTTTTCAACTCAAAGCATGACGAATATGTGTATTTAGCCTGTGATATACATGGTTTTTACTCTGGGAAATTGCTCACCAAACGATCAAGTCAAACACACACAAGGAAGGTTGGGTGCAAGTTTTTAATCCATGAAAGTTGCACAAAGTGGGACCCCTTGTGGCGTATCTCCTACAAGAATGATCAACATAACCATGAGCCATCCCCACACCCCTCATTGCATCCTCACCTGAGGAGAATCTCTGGGGTAGCCTTAGACAATTTAAAAAAATGCTTGAATGATGGGCTCAATAAAATTCAACTCAAAAGAAAATTGAGCAAGATTGATGGTGACAAATATGTTGATGACCAAAAAATCTATAACACTAAGCATAAGGTAGCGCTAGCAGAGCTAAAGTGGAAAATTTTTATGGAGGTCATCTTTGAACAACTTAGTAATTCAGGTTGGGTTCATCAAGCAAAATTCAGTGGAGAGGTTCACTTGGAGACCCTATTCTTAGCTCACCCTTAGTCATTAAAGCTTTGCAAGAAATTCCATCATATAGCTATGATGGATTGTACTTATAAGAAGAATAAGTACAACATCCCCCTATTTCATTTTGTAGGAATTACTTCCAACCAGAAAACTTTCACAAAAGCTCTTGTTTTTATAACAAGAGAAGCATTTTAGTTCTACAGTTGGTCTGTAAATGTGCTAAAGGAGTTGGCTTATGATCCTGAGAGATTTCCCAAATTCTTTGTGACAGACCGTGAAAAAGCTTTGATTTGTGCTCTAGAACAAATATTCCCTGAGTCAACAAGACAGTGCTGTAAATGGCACTTGTCTAAAAACATACAAGCAAACTGTAAAGTGCGCTTCAATAATGAAGTTGAAGGGTGGCAAAGCTTTAGGTCTCTGTGGGCTAAGTATGGGGCCTCAAAAACCAAGGAGGAGGCAGATTTTGATCATGTGGCACTTAGAGTAAGTGCAAAATCACAGCCTCTACTGTTAATCTTCCTATTTTTGGTTTTCTTACATTATGACTTGTTTAAAGTGTTTTTTGACAGACTGTAAGGATGTACTTGATTATATGGATCATAATATCTTCCATAACAAAGAGAAATTTTTAACGGCTTGGGATTTCAAAAACCCATACTTTGGAAATAAAACAAAGTCTTGGGTTGAAGGGGCCCATGCTACTCTCAAAAAATTCCTTGCAAACTCATCAGGAAACATTTTGGATGTTTGGAGAAACCTAGAGGGAACATTTTCCAATCAAATTAAATTTTTTCAGGCTGCGCTTAACAACTCTCAAATAAAGATTGGAATAGTTCTTCCTACTGAACTGTTACCATTGTGATACAAGGTGTCTTTACAAGCAATTAAACTTGTTGGAAAACAATTAGATTAGTTAAAGCAGAACCATGATGGGGAAGTGTGCACCAAGTCATACTCAATGACTATTGGTTTGCCCTGTTCCCACCAAATAGGTGACCTACTAGTTTCAAGAGGCTCTGTTTTGCCCCAAGATATTCATCCTCAGTGGTGTTTTGATTATGACCCTTGCAGTTCTAGTTCTGTAAGTTTGTTTAATTTGGATTGTTCAAATCACTTTTTGATTAATACTTTTTGAATTATGATTCCTACTTGACTAATATTTGATCCTTTGAATTTTTAAAGGTCAATGTTGATGAACTGCTCAAAAATTCTCAGTTGCATGAGAAGCTCAATGCAATGATCTTGAATCATCATGATCAAGATTATTGCAGGCTGTTGAAGCACTTGATGAAGGAGACAGACAATTATCAATCAAAGCCAAGACTTGAACCTAAAGTCTTGCAATTGAGCAGAGGACTTCCAAAATTGACAGATACCTGGAAAGATCCTCCTCAATTTGAAAATGTTGAAAAGTCACTTAAGCAGGCAAAAAGAAGTAGAAGGGCACCAAAGAAGAAAAGACAAATTATTTCAAGTCTTTTCTTTTGTGAAAGATTCATATTTTTGGTTTAATGAACTGATTGTGAATTTTTTTTAGTCCAATTCAGGCTCTTTGTCTGAATTTCAAAATTCAGTTGAAGAAAGTGAAAGTTCATCAGGTTTGGTGCTGTTGGAATCAAATTCCTTTTTAAGGGATGAAGAAGAAGAAATTGATGAGTCAAACAGAAGCTCATCTTTGGTGAGTGTTGAATCTTTTAATGAGTTCAGAATTTTGGCTAACAACTTTTTGATTTTAGGAAGTGGATTACCTCAATCAAATACCCAAGAACTTACATAAATTCTTGAGTGGGGTTTGAGATTGGGTTGGTGATGGAAATTGTGGATTAAGAGTCTTTGCTAAATCACTTGGGTATGACAAGGATGGATGGTTTAAAGTTTGGAAAGAAATGGTTTGAACATTGAGGAAAAATAAGATGTGCTATCCTAAGATCCTTGATGGCAGTAAAGAAGTTGAAAAGATAGAAAAAAGACTTTATTTCAATGACATCAATGAAAAGATTCCATCTTCAAAATGAATTTCAAATTTAGATATGGGTCAAATAATAGCTGATACTTATGAAAGACCAATATGTTTAATTTCATTGGATTCATGTTGTACTTTTACTCCTATGAAAGTTGGTGTAAAAGAAGAATCAGATCCTATGTTCATTTGTTTTGTTAACAATAACCATTGGGTTCAGCTTGTACTTGAGGGAGATGTAATTCCAATCCCACCCATATTTTCCAACCCCCATTCCTTGGTTTCTAAAAAAGCAGCTTGTTGGGTTGATCACCTCAAAGATCAACTTGAGTTCTATTATAACTTATAGATTAATTTCATCATTTGGGTTTGGGTTCTGATGCTGACCTTGTAATTTGATTAATATAAAGGGTTATCAAATTTTGAACATCATTATGTTGAGTGTTGTGAGTGAACATCATTATGATGAGTGTTTTGAATGAGATTTAAATGGTAAGTCAGTTCAACTTGTGATGGGATCAGCTTAACACAAGTTGAACATGTTTTTTTTTTTGGTGTTTTTACTTTAGGGCTGGTCAAAAGACTTGTATTTTTTTTGGCACTTTTATTTTAGGGATGTTCAAAAGACTTGTATTTTTTGGCTGTTCAAAAGACTTGTATTTTTTTTGGCACTTTTACTTTAGGTCTTGTCAAAAGACTTCTTGTATTTTTTGGCCCTTTTAATTTAGGGCTAGTCAAGTTGGAAGGCAACTGGTTGGTTTTCTTCAGTTTTTTTTTTCATTTTTATTTATTTTTTTTTACTTTTTACTTTTTTTTGGGGGGGCACCAGACTTGTAGTTGTTCCACAAAGCTAAACAACTGCATTTGAGCAGTTATTTGTGCCACATGGCTACACGGCTCATATATTAGTTGTGCGGAGAACACACGGCAGTCCCCGGCCGCGTGGAGTACAGCCCAACCACACTCAAGCCGTGTGGAGCTCTACGCGGCTCAAATGTAGCCGTGTAGCCATGCCACACGGCTCAAATAAATTGTGTACACGGATCATTTTAGCCGTGAATTTATCATCACCCTTAATTATATCTTAAAGTTTCTTTTATTAGACCAGTATATCATTGAGATAAACCAGGAGGTACTTCTCTACCAGATCTGAGAAAATTTGATTAACAAAATTTCAAAAAGTGGAAGGAGAAATACAAAGCCCAAAGGGTATAAAAGTATCCTCATAGCTTCCAAACCTGTTTTTCATAGCCGTCAGATACTCATGACCTTTGGCTATGCAAATAAAGTTATAAGCACCTCAAAAGGTCCAACTTTGATAGATGAGTAGCTCTGTGGAAGATACTGAGGAGATGCAACATAGGCAGTACTGGATAGGCATTCTTCCAGGTTACCTGATTAAGTTTTCTATAATCATAAGAGACTAAGGCTACCATCTTCCTTTTGAAAAAAACTTACTGGCAATTTGCTTTTTGACTTTCTTGGTGAAAAAAATCCCTTGATAAACTTTCTGAAATTTATTCTTGAAGGAAGTTTTATCCCTGATTCAAGAGAGATTCAATGAGACCTGAATCCAGAGGCGGAAAATTAAGTTTGATCTTATGATGATAGGGACATTATGGAGGAAGTTTATCCACTTTGAAAGCTGAGAAAAAATCAGCATAATTGCTTTGAAGGTTAATTAAAGACTCTTGAATTATTTCTAAATATTTCATCTTGTAATAATCTTTGAGAGCCAGGTTTGACATACTGGAATTATGCAAGAGGACCAGGGAGCTCAAAATACACCTTTTGGTAGCTGCCTGCTCCTTTTTTAAGAATGAATAATAATTTAAGTTGGAAATGTAGGAAATAACTCTGAGATATGAAAAAGGTATTTGGAACTTTAATTCAGGATATTGGAAATATCCTGGTCAAAAATTGTCATCCAACTTGGTGAAAGTTTCAGGTATTATTTTGAATTCCTGTTTGATGGACAAAAGAGGACTTTTGGAATACAGAATTGAAAGGTTAATTCCTGATTCTTGCAAATTCACATCAGGATTCCAATGCATTATAAATTTGTGGCAAAGGATGGTTTTGTCCATTTGAGGGATTTGTCCAGGACAAATAAATCCCATTCAAATCTTGGGATATTGGATGGTGCAAAAGTCCATCTTTCCTTATGGGCAACCCAATGAGATGGTTCAGATGCACTACTTACTATATAGAAGGGAAACCTGTCTATCTCAAAAAACATCATGTCTTTGGAAAGAAAAAATTCCAGGCTTATGAAAGAGATTTTAGGAACCAAATCAAGAAGTGTGCTGCAAGACTTGTTGTTGGAATGGAAGAGGAAAAATCTTGAACTAGCAGTATGAATTGACTCACAGGTTTGGAGATTTACTTGGATATATTTAGATAATGTGTAGTCCTATGTGCAAGTAAAAAGGTAAATTCAAGCTTTTATTTTGAGATTTTAGCTGCTTCATGTGCTCAATTCTTAGCAAAACTATTCACATCATGTTTTAATCTGCAATAAATACACAATCCTCCCTTCTCCCTCCTTGCCAATGTCTTGTTCCTGAGCAACCCAGTCTCTTTTTCCAGGGAGGTTGGTGTTTTGGGGTCTTTACCCTTGTTGGAGTTTATTTGAAATTCTTTGGATTCTTTGATTGTTGACTTGAAGATGTTTTTTATTTCAAATTTGACAAAAAAATTCCATGATTTTTTGATTGAAAAAATTTCCTTTTGTGGAAACCATTATCAAGCTTAATGACTTGGTCTATTACCTGCTGAAGTGTTTTGATATTCTTTCCTGCATCAGCAATATGCTTGGTCAAGCATGCTGTAAACCCTTTTTCAAAATCAAATAGTAATAATGCCTTTTTTCCATTGGATGCAAGACTGGAAATATCTAAAATTTTAATATAAATGGAAGCCCTACTATTATCCTTCATTACTAAATTATTCAAGCTTTAATATGCATTTCAAAATTTTTTGGGATTGCCAAAGAGGTTGAAGAGTTTCTGCTTGTGTTCACATTCTTTGAGGATTCTGGTTTTAATTTGATTTTTGATTAATTTTAGATAAGGCTTGAACCATTTTTCTTCCCAACTTCCTCAGAAGGAAGAGGCATACATGAACTTAAAGTTGGTTTTGAAGTTGTTTGGGTTGTTCAAAAAAATAATTTTACAAGATTTGAAATGATTTGGTGTTGGTGTTTGATTGATGGCAGTGGATGGGATTGTTTGGCAATATGGGGGGCTGGAAACTGCTGGGACCAGAGAGTCAACCACTCCAAAAATTTGATAAATCAAACTGGGAGGTCCTGGTTGGAAGGCATTGAAGGCTTGGTTTGGGTGGTCAATCCATGTTCTTTTCAATTTTCTTTTTAGGAAGTTCTTCTGGAAATTTCCCACCTTTTCACAATTCCAGAATCTTTTCTCCCTGGCCGCAAAAAATTCTTCTGCTTCCAAATGCTGGTTGGCTGGTATTTCTGCTAGTAAGACCTCAATTGGGTATTTCACCAGAGGAAAAGGCTTGTTGGGAGTGGGTAGACTGATTGCAAGGTCCCGGTGCAGGTCCATCCCTGAGTTGATCAATTTCTGCCTGAAAATATTAACTGTTTTTACTACCACTGCCAGTGACAAGGTCAATTTTTTTTTTTTTGTACAGTGGGTAGATTAAATTTTAGGGACTGATTGAAATAAATTAGCCCTTTTAATTCCAAGTATTTGTTTCAAGCAAAATATCACAATAATGAAAAATTGTGTAGTTTCTTCAATATTTTTTTTAGTATTCAGAATGTGCTATTTTATTTGGGCACAAGTGAAAAGCTGAGATCAAACTAATTTTAAATTAAGGACAAGATAATCAAAAATTAAAAATACTTGAAAAAAATGCCAGAGACAAAAAAAAAAGTCAAAGTTTTGTTACCATCAATTTTATTTCTTGTTGATTATTTCTTGAAGGAGTATGAAAAGGAATATATTAGATAAAAAGAAAGGCAATATTTTTTGGTTAAAAAATTCAAAAAATCTACAATTGATTAATGTTAATTTTTTGATAGCTGTGTCCAATTCCAAGCAAAAAGGTAATCTACAACTCTTTGTATTTTTTAGAGCTTCTCAGAATGGCTCTTTGTGTCACAAACATTCATATAAACTATCTGATTTCTCTTTGGAGTATCTTGGTTTCTTTGAAGCATTTTAGGATGAATCATTCATTTCTTGGCTTAAAAAACACCTTTGAATGGCTCTAAAATTTTTTTGAACAAGCAAAACCTTTGAAGGATTTGATCCCTATAATTCCCAGATGTTTTAGATGGAATGAAATTCATAAAATTTTGAATTTCAAAAATAAAATCATAAAAATTAATTTTGAAAGAATTAGGTCAAACTCTTAATAAATTACTGACCAAAATTGATTTATTGATTGATCATAAAAAATTCAAAATTAATTAGAAATCAAGAATGGCTTTTTTTTTGAACATCATCAACTATAGAGGGAGATTGATTGTGAAGTGTTCAACACAAACCTCTTCCTGGGCTTATTCCACATTTCTTGGAGAACGTGAGTGTGCCCACTTGGGAAACAAGTCCCAAGTCATTTTTCTACCCACTGTACAAGCTTTGCCAGGTGTGGATTGAATTCCTTGTGTAATAAGGAGCAATATGAGATGCTTTTTTGAACCACAAAGCCTAGGAACACCTCCTCTATGAGGGGAAAACACCATGTTTTTCCAATCAAGCATCACATCACAAAGCCAGGTGATACCACCTACAGTCTTTTTGTCATTGTTTGAGTTGAAGGGAAGCAGTTTTTTCCACATTTTGATTTTTGCAGGGCAACTAGTTGTGTAGAAATTCTTCATTAACACTTGTGCCATTGCATGTGCCATTGTTGCTTCCTGGATGTTGAAGACAAAATTGTTGCTAATTGTTGTTAGTAGGATGGCCCAGCTAATCTTCTTGTAGATACAGTTGTGTTTTGTTTGTGAGAAGAATTCAATATTGTGGAGTTGCATCCAGCCAAGTTCTGCAAGTGGCATAGCCATTGGCCAAAATTGTGCCCATCTACATCTACTATTTTTTTCTGTTTGCATTTGGGTCACAGCTGAGTTGATGACTTTTCTACATAAAATTTGTTCCTACAGCTCCAGTTTTATTTAAATAAGGTCAATCAAAGGGGTTGTGGTGGTTTTTAAAATCTGTGTGTTCTTGTTCATGTGTGGTGGTGATTCAAAAGTTATGGTTGGCATGGAAAGATTTACAGGGGCCTGTGCTCATTATGTTGGGGGTGGTGGGGCTGGCTTGCAGGAGGAGCTACAATGGGAATCCCCAGAAGCAGCAGGGGGTCCATGTGATGACAAGATAAGGTATGTGTGTGTGGGGGGGGGGAGTATAGAAAGATGTGAAGCAGGAAAATAGTACAGGAAGAAGGGTTTGGAAAAGGAAACAGGTAAGTGGTAGAGGGTGCTTGAGGTATAAAGGAGGGGAATAAAGGGCTTTGAGGTTAGTTGGTTTCCAAGTTTGTGAAGCCACCAAAATTTTGGCAACCTCACAAAAGAGGATGGGCAAGATCCTCTCTGCTCATAAATCTTTAGGGCAGGTCCAAGGCTAAATTTTCTCGTAGGCTTCTTGGTGTGTAATTATTTTGTAAGATGGAAAAAGGAGGAATGGCAAAGGAAGAAAGAAGGTAAAACAGTAGCATTTATGGGCTCATAACCTGTTGGTTATTGATAGTTGGTAAAACCCATGAGTACTATACTCATTTAATGGATTTTTATGTCTTATATAGTCATGGTATATGCATAGTTGAGTATATGCATATATAAAATAGTTGGTTACAACAATGAGGAGGTGATAATAGGCCAAGTGAAGGCAGATTTACACAGAAGAAGTTACCACTACAAGGTCAAAACCTTCTAACTTGCTGAGCCATGGTGTTGTTGGTGGTTTAAATTCCATTTACCTTCCATAAAATTTACATTTGGGGATTTAAAGTAGTTTCTAACACCCTATACTTGTAACTTTATCTGTAATTCCCCTTAAACCCCTGTAGCTTCATTTTGGTGGGATGGGGGAGTTACAGTTACAGATATGGTCTGTAAAGTGCATCTGGGTTCCTGTCCAACTTTGACTTGGTGTGTGCCCAGAAGGACTTGGATAGGTGCCCAGAGGGCTTGATTGGGTTGGGTTTGTGGTGGTGAAAAATTGGCGCCCAACCAAGCTCCTCTTAACACCAATCAAAGCTGGTTGTGCTTGACCCACCAGTTTCTCTCCTCCCACTTTTTGATCCATCAATTACATCCACATTTCAATCACTTGACATTGTAAGTTTTATTCAATTTTTTTCCCCCTTTTTCTCCCAGATAAGTACTCCATCATCCCAACTTGATCAACCTCAACCAATTGATATCTACATTAATCCCTCAATCAGTTTCCAATAAATTAGTCTTTAAGCCAAGCTTCCAATCCAGGAAATCAAGCAATGGTTTTGAAAACACCAATGTGCTCATCAACATTGATCCAATTGAATCCACCAGCACCTCATCATCATCATCCTTTGTTGATTGTGATCCCAACAAATCAGAGGGCTTCCATAGGTCAAGCCCTCCAATTTCAATTCAACTGATTGACAGGTGTTGGGCTAGGATAGGTGCAGAGGTAAATCATATCTTGAAACTTGACAGGGATCAAACCCTAAGAAAAAACACATCCCTATTAACCCTTGTTTGAGTTGAGAAACTTTGGGGGGAGGGCTTGTTCTTCATCCCACCACCACCACTCAGGCTAGGTCTTTCTCAAGCATCTCACAAATTGAGCTTGAACTTGATCTTGCATACCAATCATGATCATCAACTTCAAGACAATCACCATGTCTCCAAGACAAGCCCCTTGCTTAGCTACTTTGATGTGGAAAATTTGGAGGAAATATAAAAAAAAAAAACATTGAGACCTTTGTTCTTTTATGTTCATATGCATGTCAATACACAAAAAACAATGAAAACATGAAAATTAACAATCAATTTGATTTTTTGTCATTTTTATTTTTATTTTTTGAAATGGAAAGAATAGTTTACATGGTCAATCTGCTTTGATCAGCACCAAGATAAACTTGGCAAGGCACTAGACCAATTTGGTCTGGCACCAAGTTGACCTTGGCCTGACACCAAGAGAGCTTTGCTAGGTACCACCCACACTTTGACAAATTCTCAAATAACTTTGGTTGCTGCCCAGACAGGCTTTACAGACCATACACCAGGCAGCCAAACAGACCCTTAGAGAAGTGTGGAAACACTCACATGGCAATGTCTGAGATTACTTGGTATCAGCACTGTCATGTTCATCCACATCCTACACAGTTTATTTTCCGCTTACCTCACCTCCTCCCCAACACAAAATGAAGACTAGTAGTATTTGGTGACCATGTTTGGGAATCAATGGGATAGGTATAATTGGCATCAAATTACAGGGGTTGGAGTTGTCTCTGATGGGGGTTTGGGTTATTATATGGGCAAAAAACAAGTTCATGGGAGAAAGATCACCTGATAAGTATTGATCCATTTAGGCGGGCGGGAACATTCCAAAAAAGAAAAATTGTTGCAAAGAGCTGGACACTGGCAGTCTCAAAAGGACTGAGAGTAAAAAGCATTGAAAAACCCTGTTCTGCTTCATGATGAAAAAGAAATAAATCGGGAAACAAAGCAGATGAAGCCAATTTGAAAAATACTCGCTCTGATGACGAGGAGAAGAGGGAAAAATACCACAAAAGTATCCGCAGGTAGAATACCAAAGGAAGACACAAATGGGGTAATGATTACTCCTGGAGTACTGTGAAGCAAGGCAACCGGAAAAGAAAAAAGAAAGGGAAAACGTTCACAACATAGATGAGGGTAGGTCAAAATCCCAAAAAAAGCGCTTGCCCACATTGTATTGTTAGAGATTGAGGTTGGAGAAGCAAGCCCTGATAATAGGAATTCAGAGTAGGCGGTAGAAAAATTTGATAGAAAAATACCTAGAGGATATCCAATGTTG
The DNA here is from genome assembly GCA_025617555.3 of Puccinia polysora. Classification (NCBI taxonomy): domain Eukaryota; kingdom Fungi; phylum Basidiomycota; class Pucciniomycetes; order Pucciniales; family Pucciniaceae; genus Puccinia; species Puccinia polysora. Next base: position 231,409 of record CM062617.1, on the reverse strand, counting down.
ACAATGCAGGTAGTCAGTGAGGAACGGTTTCCCATACTTCCGATTAGATATGAAAGGAAAAGGGCTTGAGACATTTTAAGGGTCAGGCAGATGTCACGCTAAGTAAATTCTCCTTTATTTGTTTGAGACCACGCGTAGGACACAGTGCGGTATCATCAAAGGTCCGGGGAATCCTCGCAGCACGCGTAATCGGTTCAGTCATGGGCAGAGGTCATGACCATTAGTCAGACTTCTTCGAACTGGCTTTCGAGCCATTGACAGGGTTCGAAGGATTGTCATCGTTGCCTCCCCGAATGAGGGTGTACTGACGAAGTGCCTCATCAGGGCTTAGCATGGAGGTCGCATCGAGACGCCTCATGCCGGACGAGGTTGTAGCGTGCTGAGAAGCCGATTGGTCCCTATTAGCGCTAAGCGGCGAGGTCACGTTGGTATTGAGCTTGAGGGACTTGGGCTTCGAAGGAGAGGAAGTTAGAGTGGGTGAAGCTGACCCCTGCCGTGAAGGAAAAGTGAAAATCCAACAAAAATTCAAGAGTTTAGCCGATAAAAATCATGAATCGAACCAATGAAGTATAAAACGTACGTCCATCTTCGGGGATGCATTGAGCATCTCGGCAACGGCACCATCGAGGACGGGGTCACTTCCCACTTCGAATCTCAGGTTACTTCTACTGATGCTCGAGTTGGCATGATGGGCAGGTCGAAAGGATAATTGGGGAGAATTCGGAGCAGATCGACGGCTTGAAGACAACTCGGAAGGGGTTGGAGCGAACGAGACGACAGATTGACGATCGGCGAATGAGACGCGAGTAACACCACCATCAGCAGTGAGGGAATGATCGCGAGAATGAGCATGAAGGGTAGGAGGCCTGATCGAAGAGGGACGTGTGACCGAGTAGGTGCTCATCCGACCATTTGAGTCTCGCAGCATGGATTCCCTGGAAGGGAGGGAGGCTGAATGACGATAGATGGAAGCCATGCGACTTCCGGGGAGGGGCAAGGAGCCGGATTGACTGTAGATGGTCGCGACCCTTTCACCGGGTATACCTCTGGCGGATGGTAAGGTAGGCGGTAGAGCGCCATCTTCCCAGAGCTGAGGGACATAGGTGGACATGCGTTGGTCGACGTACTGGCTCCAGCGTTTACTGGCTTGACCACTACGACGACGAGAGATATAGATGAAGGCCGAGATGGCGATGGCGACAGCCAAAAGGGGTAAGAAGATGGCAGCGCCAAGTTTGCCACCACTGAGGGCGTGATGAGAGCGATGAAAAAAGTCGGAGATGTAATCGACGCTAGGGCCACCGATCTGTTTGCCATCACGAAAGTTGGGGGCAGATTTGGGAGCATCTTGAGGGATGGTACCGTTGAAGTGAGCGTAGAAGGTAGCGGAAGGACCGAATCCAGCCCAGAGGGGTAAGCTGGAAGGGGAGATGACGAGTTGGAGGGGCGCGGATGTGGTACTGTTCCACCACTCGGGAAGGAACTGGGTGGGGAGTTGAGAGGTGGAAGCGACGACGTTCTTCCAGACGTGGATCGGTTGGGCGGCTTCGAGGGATTGAAGATAGATATCGATGGACTGTTCGGAGTTGATACATTGAGGATCCCATTGTAAGGTGACGACCGAGTAAGCTTCGATGATCTGGTTGGCAGGCGGGGAGAGGTATAGCTGACAGCCCAAGACTGAGGGTAAGGGGGGGGGGGGGGGGAGAAGGAGGAATAAGTTTAACGAGGATATGGGGTGGGAGTTGGAGATGAAGGACTGACCCTGTTGAGGAGCTTGTCTTTTGTCGAGATAGGTAGCTTGACTCATGATGATGATGATAGTCAGAGTCGGAGGGCGGAGAGATGGCGATGAAGAGTGTTTGGAGGATGTCGAGTAGATCGAAGGAGTGTAGTAGAGAGTAGTAGTGTAGAGCTAAGGATGTCTACGATGTGGGGTTGAGTAGTGTAAGGTTCGGGAGCAATGGGGTGAGTGGGCTAGCTAGCTCGATCGATGAATCTTAGAGGGTAGTGAATGGACGTATAAGTTAAGGGATAGATCAAGACAAAGGAGAAGGGGAGGGGGGGGGGGGGGGGGGGGGGGATGGTGGTTGGTGGTAACTGGAATGGATGGTGGGGGGGATGAGACCAAAGGAAGGGAAGGGGGAGCGAGAGGGATGAGGGGGAAGAGAGGAGAGAGGGGCGGAAGAGGGCTGAAGGAACGTGCGACTCTCGGGAGAGAATTATTGTATAATCAAGTTAGATTGAAATGAGCAAGGGAAGCTTGATGGAGGAGATGGAGCGTAATTCCAAGGAAGGGATAGAGATGATCACTAGTGGCTGGTCAAGAGTCAGGATAGGATTCTAAGGACCTCGAAAGGTTTCCATCATTGCAGTTGACACCCTTTAGACGAGTTCAGGATGACCCTCGGCCAAGCTGCCCCCAGGATTGTTGGATGATGAGATGACCAGGAGAGCTTGAATCGATGAAGCCGACGAAGAAATGGGACTGTGATTAGGAGGAGTCCATCATGAACATCGTGAGTCATGACTCATGAGTGCGAGTGGACGAACAGGGGAATGGCGATGGAAGGAAGATTGTGAGACTCGGGCTATTGAAGTAAAGAGGTATGTACGTACATGCATCAATAAATAAATACTTGATAGCTGGTGATCACAAGATTTCTTTCATGTAAAAGGCCTTCGAATTGGAAAAAAAATAAAAAATACCGATTTCAATGGCCAAAAGTCAGACTGTTCAGCCAGTTATCAGACGCAGTACTTGATCAACATAAACACCCAGGGGGAAAGACAGAAGACGACTACAATTCGTACCCTTCCCACGCCTGAAAAAATCAATCAAAGATTCATACTCAGCTCTCACGCCCATCCTTCCTCCATGCGGTATCGACTAATGGCACGTCGAGATGTCACCAATGACTATCTCAATACTCATATAAACACACATACGCTACTGTTAACGAGATATTTGCGGAAAAGCATATATAATCCCCCCAGGGTAAAATCCTTTAATCATCGTATGTAGGGGTATATATTTATATATACAAGGTATGGGATGTGTTGATGGGTAAATACATATTCTAGAATATTCTCGTGGCTTTGAGTAATATCCCTCACATGCATATCTTGTATTCATAATAGCTACAGGACGTACCTATGTACTTATGCACGCGTCACATTGACTATGCCTGTATGTACTACTACATACCTACACACACCAATGCTAGCATGTATGTACATACATACATAAACACATAGATGAGACGAGTGTCATCATGTAACTTTTGGGTGGAGCTAAAATCATTGATCTCCATGTCATCCTGCCCGTGTCCAGAATCTGTAGGACAGACGAGCACATCCAGCTACAGCCACAGAGATATTCAACTTGGGAGCACACTCTCATCATCAGCTGGCCGGGGTCAGGTCTTGGGCAACGATAATCTGATCGTCGGCAGCTCGAGGCGAGGAATTCGACAACTCGAATCTCATCCATCGAGCTTCAAGCGAACTTGATCATGATTCATGCCCTCATCATCAATCCTTCCCACCTTCGTCTCTCATCCGCAACCCATTTCTCAATCGCAAGTCCAATCAGTATCGACTCATCATTTCTTAACTAGCTTCCATCGGTGCTCCAGTCCTCATCGACCAAGGTAGTAAAGAACTATCCGTCCGTCTTACTCAGCTCTTCTCTCCTCGGTATAAATTCACTCAAACCAAAATCTATTTTCGAATTCGGTCGCTCAACTGTCGTAAATAATCTTGACCTAAAGCCGAGTTCAGACGTTTCCGTCAACAGGTGAGAGACTCGCCTCAGATCTGTGGGACTTGTATAACGTGGGTTTTTTTTTTTTCTTTCCAAAATCAACAAGAATTACGACAAGGATCGAGTCAACCGTCAGTCAGGGTGTTCGTGGGCCGGGTCAACAAAAACAATTGCTGACCATACCCAACCGACCAGTAGGTGGGTCCTGGTGGGTTGGGTCAGCTGACCTTGAAGCCATGCCCAAGCCCGTGATGGGCTGCCTGTGGCGGGTATTTTCGGGTCGCCAGCGGGTCATGGGGCCCCATGGGTTTTTATTTTATTTTGAACATTGTTGTTGCTCAGTTTTTTACACTCCATGTGGCTTAAAATAATAAAGGAGAAAATAAAAAGGAAAGAAAAAATTAAAGAAAAAACTGTGTACAAAGAAAGATGTTAGAAGGAAAATATAGACAAAGAAAAATAGGAAGAACAAAAATTAAGCTCAGAGGCATTGATATGGAATAATAATCATAAAAATTGATTTCCTGGAGGTTAAGACATTATTTTTAGCCAGTCCTGTCCACATGTAAGCCCTTCAACAGTCTCAGGTGCCAAACTACTGCAGAATTGTGATAAGATGTCGTTTGAATGGACTCTCAGACTTTTTGTTACCTGCTCCTTCTTGTCAATTTTTTTTCTCATAATGCCATGTCACATTTCTTTATTTCATTCCTTTTCTTATTGCTTCATTTCCAATCTGTCATGTCAGCCCTGATCTTCTGTGTCTCATCAGTCTTGGTCTTGTGTCTTTAAATACTGAGGTAATTGCCTGTTGTTTCTTCTTTTTTGTCATCACTCCACAATTTTTGTTACACTTCTCTTCACAACTTCTTATGCTCCAACTCAAACACAACTGCCATTTGTCATATAGGTTCCTAAACTTGTTGTTCACCTTTCATGAACTCTCATCTTCAATGTTCTTGTGTTACCTTGCATTGTGTTCTGACCTTGTGAAGTCAAACCTTTAAGTTTTGTCAATTCTAACAGATTTACAGTCCCACATTGCTCAAAAATCACAATAACCTCATCTAGAAAAGGTGAACCTCAACAACAAACTCTCCTGATCATAAAGGCCAAGAAAGGGCTAAAGGACAGCATCAGTGTACCAATTTCAGTGAATGGCAAATGCATATGGAGATCCATCTTTGTTCAAAGGATCTCATGGATGTTTGTGAAAAGGAACCTTCTGAAGATGCCTCTGCTGCGGTTATCAATAAATGGACCAAGTTAAGCTATGAAGCCATTGGAGTGATCACCCTTCAAATAAATCATCATTTCTATGATGAATAATATCACAAAGAAAAATGATGCCCTGCTCTGGGAAAAAATCAATGATCAATACACCCTCATGTCTGCTCTAAATTGTGAACAAGTTTGGATTTCATGGATGGCCTCAGATTTTTTGCGCTTAGATTTCAATAAAAGATTCATTTCAGCAAAGATGAGAGAGGTTGAATGAAGGAAAACAACTAGTGGGTTCACCTTCAATAAAAGACTCAGCACAACTATGAGCAGAGCTGAGGGGTTAAGTATGATAAGCTGTACAGGCACTGAGATTGATAAAGAAGAAACCCTCAGAGGTGAGAAGAACACACAGACTAAATCACAATGAGAGTTAAGAAACAGTGATGAGAGGAACGGTGCTTACCTGTCTCAGAATCCCAAGATGTCAGTGACACAATTTGGAAATTTTACAAGGAAAACATCTCAAGACCTGAGCCGGAAAGGCATCTATTTAAGTCTAACCCAATTGAGAATAGAGTGCGGGCACCAGGCCTTCCGCAGTGTTTCAGCCGTGGGCTGTGCTGTAGGCTACACAGAGGTGGCCAGAGTAATAGGGGTTGGAGACACTCAGAAGCAAGATGCAAAGCATGACACACAAACACAAAGGAAGGAAAGAGAGGAAGAAGCCTATAACTCAACACCCACCCTGGCTTCAGCCTTTGCAGCTGGGGGTCCCAAACTTAAGTGACCAGAGTTGCTAAGCTAGAGATAGGCAAGAGGCCGGCTTGGTGAGAAAGTTGGCAGGATTGCTTTTTGAGTCAATTTGCTTGATTGAGATGGTTCCCTTGTTCATCTCCTCTGGCAGGAAGTGGTGGCACAGTTCCATATGTTTTGTATTGAAGGTTGCATGATTTGCTGCGCTGGAGGCTAGCTTGAAGCAGCCATTGTTGTCTTTGTAGATTGAAATCGGGGCCTTCACAGGTCTTTGAAAAATTTCCTCTGCCAGAGACTTTGCCCAGAGTGTCTCCTTAACCGCTTCCCCAGCTGCCTTATACTCCGCTTTGGTGGTGGAGAGGGTGATGGTTGCTTGTTTTTGCAACTTCCAGCTGATGATGTTGCTGTTTCAAAGTACCACAAAACCACTGATGGACTGCCTTGTAAAAGGGCAAGTGGCCCAATTGGCATCAACATGGGCACTAAGATCAAATTTGCTTGACTTCTTTGTGAAATTGAGACCCAGTGAGCTTGTGTGAGCTAAGTAGCTAAGAGCCATCATTCCAGCCTTGTAGTGCGCTTGGCCTGGTGCATTGAGGAATTGTGACAGATAGTTAACTGCAAAGGTGATGTTGGGGTGGGTGTTACAGCTGATGTAGTTGAGCTCTCCAACAAGTTTCCTGTATTCCAAACCAGTTTCCAAGAATTTATTTTGCTCCTCCTCCCTTGCGGGAAACATCTTGCCAGAGGGCTTGAAGGGGGTGGAGCACTGCTTATGGCTTGGAAGATTATACTGCGCTTCAAGGCCCGCAATGTAGGTTTTGTGACTGAGGTGAACCATGTCCAAGGTCTGCTTTACAGTCATTCCAAGAAGCAGTGCAGCCAACCCAAGGTCTTTAATCTTAAACTTCTTCAATATGGTGTTCACAAATCTTGCAGGGTCTGGGCTGAAGATAGCAATGTTGTCCATGTGTATGTATAGGTAGGTATTGCCTTTCCAGAATAGGCACCTGTCCACTTTGCTTCTTTTGAAACCTGCTTCTTGGAGCCAGTTGCTTAGGGTGTGAAAAGGTTGAAGCATAAAATTTCTCCAGACTAATAATAGAACCAAAAACTACATCATAACAATCAGAAGATGTAAATAACAGAGATGAGAATAAAGAAATAAACAAGCTTCATACCCAAGTTGATGAGAATGACTGAGACTATTGGACGTTAGATGACTGAATGATTACCCTCCGTATAGACCTGATGATTTTGTAGATAGACTAGACCATGAGCTCAAATTTAGAGTAACTAAACAATTTAACGTCAGGGATTTGATTTAAGAACATGCAGAGAAGAAGAGAATCAACAGTCACACCAAATTAATTGTGTTCCTTTGACCAATGACTGGATGATCACTTGAATCTTGAGTCAAATAACTGAGAGTATCAAGAATGATTTGTCAAAGTGAAAATCCAATGAGAAAAGAAACTTCAGTCTGCTCACTGACTTCCGTTAAGAGTTCAGGAGTGTGGAGCAGATGTGAGATGCATGAGATGCATATGCATGAAGAAGAAGTCCAAGGTTGCAGACCATAATGGTTGCATAGCGCGGATTTTGTGTATGTGGGTATGCTACTCTTCTTGATCAATGAAAACAAAATTAAAAGAAATAAATGAAATATAAATGAAATAAATTAAATAAACAGTTCCAACACAGTAATTTCAACAACTCCCCATAATTCAGTTCAACAAGGATTTGAAGAATCTTGAAATAAGCAGATCAAGACTCTACCAACTGGAAGTTTTGGTCAGAGAGTTGGCTACCATGGATTTGGTGCTTACCAGAAGGACACTAATGTTCTTTGTGGAGGGCTGATCACATATCCATTTCAGATTCATGTCAATATATTTAGTTTTTGAGTTGGATCCAAAGTGCCACAGTTTGTCCAACAGAACCTTATTGTCTACTAGGAAACTTGGTGTAAATTTCTTAGCCATCTGCCAAAGATTGTCTATGACTGATTCAATCCACAGTACCTCCTGCGCAACATCCATCAGAGCATTCAACTCTGCCTCTGTGGAAAAGAGTGCAATGTTGCACTTCTTTTGGCTTTATCACACAATTGGTGCCGACTTCCAGAAGAAAATGTAACCAGATTGAGCACAAAGACTTCAAGGATTGTCTGCCCAGGTGGAATCACTGAATACAGTAAAGTTGACTCCATTATTTGAATTTGGTTTCAGCTTCAGACAAAGGATGAGGTCCCGGAAAGATATCTCCAGACATGAAATACCTACTTCCACTGAGTAATGCCTGGGCTTTGATTGAATTGAGATAAAATGGAAGAAGAGGCAGATAGATCAGGTCTAGCTCTACAGGCAAGGTAGTTCAGAAAACAGGTGTATTTCCTGAAGTTTACACCCAGCTTTCTGAATTCAACTTGCTTGTCTTGAGAGGCCGGGACAAGTTGGATCCTGGGTGTCATGGGAGTCATCACAGGTCTCACATTGTTCAGGTTCAACTCTTCCAATGTCTTCTCAACCATTTTTGCTTGAATCAACGTGATTGTCCCATTGGACCGTGTGTATTCCTTTCCTAGGATGGTATCCGGTGGATGAGCAGAGGAACACGTAAACTTGACTAAAAATTTGTCTTCAAACCAGTCTACCTCCCCGGTCACAATCAAGTTGTCCACATGAAAGAAGACAAACACTTGACAAGAGGAGTGAATATAGAGACACAGATCCGCATTGGACTGAACCAAACCAATGCCTTCTAACCATGATGTGAGGGTTTTGTACCAATTTGACGGTGCTTGAAGCAAACCATACAGTGATTTTTTAAGCTTTAGAAACTTTGACTTGCAAGTACTTTCCTTTGGTTTTAATATGTATAGGTCCTCCTCCAAGGGAGCAAACAGAAAAACCGCCTCGAAATTGGACTGGCGTATCTCAAGATTGCAATCCAATCCGCACAGTAAGAGAAGAAGGAGAGTAGTAAATTTTCCTGTGGGTGCGTATGTCTCACCATATTCCACTCCAGGCATCTGTAGATTCCCCATGATGCATAGCCGTGACTTTCATTTTTCTGAGGACAAACTTGTGGCTTGCTTCACTCTGTCCACCCACATTGTACTGATGAATTGAGGTGGATTGACTTTGCAATCTTCCCAGAACTCTTGAGATTCTATCTTTTTGAGTTCAATTTGCCTTTCATTTGACCAGTCGGGCTGTCCACCAAAAGAGCTGCACAAATAATTTGGTGGTTTGACTTACATGGTCTGTTCACGTAGCTTGTATCTGGGTGTTTTGATATTTGACTGAACTTGAAATTGACTTTGAGTTTCTTCCTCACCAGCACCAGTTTCAATAGATGAAGATGACCATTTGTGAACATCAACAACTGAAGGCTCCAAATTGATCTTCTCCAAATGATGAGAATGATTTACTGATTCAACTTGACCAGCCTCACTTGAGTTTGAAGTATAAGACTCTACAGTCTCAGCACCCTCATCAGCCACTTCAATGTTGTTGGAAAACTTCTTTGGATTAGTATTAAATTCAAGGAAAGTCACATGTTTTGTATCAATGACCTTTTTCTCCAAAGTCAATATCTTGTAGTACTGTAAGTCATTGTTGTATCCAATAAGTTTTCCAAAAAGACCACAAGGTTTGAGTTTAGAGAAAGGTCTTCTGTCCGCATGAATGTAAGTGATTGGATTGCCAATTGGATGAAAGTATTAAATGCTGAGTTTTTTTTTCTTTGAAAAGCTTTAGGGAAATCTCTTTGATTTTTGCAAGGGAAATTGATTTAGTGCCAATGCGCACCCCTTGATAATTCTATGCTATAGGTTTTTAGGTAATTGAGAGTCAAAGAGAACAGTCCAGAGAGACTCAAGAACAAGTCAATTGAATCATTCCGCCAATCCATTCTGCTGCAGGGTATAAGGATCAGAGAAAGTCTGCCTGATGTTGTTTTGTTTGCAAAACTCTGAGAGATTTGAGGTCAGGAATTCTGTGCCTCTATGGGAGTGTATGATCATTGGACTATATTCAAATCTTTGTGATTTGAAATTGACAAGAAACCTCAAAGTTTCAGCCACATCACTTTTATTTTTGATTGGAATAGCTGTGAAGAAACAAATGCAGCTATTGACTACGGTCAGAAAGTATATGTCTTGTTTGGTACTTGGGGGAAATATGGGACCAACAAAGTCGCAGTGAAGCTCTAGGAAAGGTCTCTCAGCTCAAGAATGTTTATTTTTAAATGTAGTTTTGGAGATCTTGCTTATTGTGCACAATTCAAAAGCAGGATGCTTTTTTACTTTCAGAAATATCTTTTATTGTATTCTTCCATAACTAACATAACCCAGGGACTTGTGTAAGATCTCATCATGAGTGAGGAGTGAAACTTTATAATTCAGTGCAACCACAATGCAAATAACTGGAATATTGTACTCATATATATGCTTCTTCTTCCACTCATTTGTCTGAAGGACTAACTCTTCCTTCCCAAAATCAACTGCAAAACCATCCAGTACCAGAGAGCACATTGACAGTGAGTTTACCGTTGAACTGGGGGAAAAAAACACATCCAATAGAGGTGTCAAGAAACCTTCATCATCCATTGATTCCACTACATCAACTACTTAGTATTCAAGAGAATTCTTTCCAGAGCTTTTAGAGATGTAGTCAGTTACTGATTGGTCTAGATGAGAGAAGAAATTTAGACCAGACACAATGTGTCTTGAAGATCCGGAATCCACTACAAAAGAGTTTGAGGAAAAAAGATGGCTTGTGTGAAAAGAGCTGACAGATGTGCTTTGAGCTATCATATTGGATGATCCTCCTTTCTTTTTCTTTGGGAAGGAAGGTTTGAGATGAGGGTAAATCTTCCAGAACCGCCCTTCTGGATGAGCTGATTTGGGATTATGCCATTTATCTTTGCAGGGCTTGATGTTGGAAGAGCTCAGAAAGAATACTGAATTGACATTCTCATCTCCCTTGTTTGAGTTGGGTTCTTTTTTCAGGAATTTGTTATTATTAAACATCTGTAGATGATCTAGAACTTGTTCTGGGGTGATTTTCTTGTCTGAGTGAGTTATTTTCTGAACTACTGTATACATGTTTGATGGTAGCTTTTCCAAGATGAGGTACACAATGATATCAGGAGGTAATTTGATTCCAACTTTGTGTAGTTGAGAAATTGTGTTTTTGGTGTTTGTAATAAATCCAAGAATATTGGTGTGAGAAAAAGGAGTGCAAAGAAATTCTATAAAAATCCTGGCACAATTAGAGGAATGATTGGAGGAAAAATATTCATTGATATCTGCCCAAATACAATGAGCATCTTTTTCATTATTGGGAGTTATTATGTTGGCCTGAATGATTGTGTCTAGTTTGGAAGTGATAATGGTTTGAATCCTCAAATTCTTGATGTGAGTGAGTCCAATTGGATTAACATTAGTGTCAATTTTCTTCTTAGTGAGTTTATTGTAAAGGTCCTCCTGTAGATCCATCATATTGAACACTTGATTGCACCATATGAAAAAGTTTTCCAAAGTGAGTAACAGAATGGCTTCTATGGCAGTTTTGAGTATGGTTGTGTTGAGTGAGTCTGTCATGTTGGTTTCTGGTTGTTGGGAATTGGTCTGCCGCTTTAAACTGTTGATTGTGAAAATGTTGAAGCGTAAAATTTCTCCAGACTAATAATAGAACCAAAAAATACATCATAACAATCAGAAGATGTAAATAAAAGAGATGAAAATAAAGAAATAAAAAAGCTTCATACCAAAGTTGATGAGAATGACTGAGACTATTGGATTTTAGATGACTGAATGATTACCCTCTGTATAGACCTGATGATTGTGTAGATAGACTAGACCATGAGCTCAAATGTAGAGTAACTAAAAAATTTAACGTCAGGGGTTTGATTGCAGAACATGCAGAGAAGAAGAGAATTGACAGTCACACCAAATTACTTGTGTTCCTTTGACCAATGACCGGATGATCACTTGAATCTTGAGTCAAATAACTGAGAGTATCAAGAATGATTTGTCAAAGTGAAAATCCAATGAGAAAAGAAACTTCACTCTGCTCACTGACTTCTGTTAAGAGTTCAGGAGTGTGGAGCAGATGTGAGATGCATGAGATGCATATGCATGAAGAAGAAGTCCAAGGTTGTAAACCTTAGTGGTTCCATAGCGCGGATGTTGCATATGTGGGCATGATACTCTTCTTGATCAAGGAAAACAAAATTAAATGAAATAAATGAAATAAATGAAATATAAATGAAATAAATGAAATATAAATGAAATAAACAGTTTCAACACAGTAATTCCAACTGGGTGTTATACCACATCTGTGGCGCTTGCTTGAGCCCATATAGGGCCTTTTTTATACAGAAGGCCTTTCTGGGGGAAATCAGGACGTTTGGAGGCACTTTGAAATGTATGGTTTCATTCAGCAAATCATTGAGGAAGGCCAATTTAATTTCCAGTTGATGGAGTTTGAACCTGCGCTGGACAGCGTAAGCAATGAGCAAACAAAGAGAGGATTTGTCCCCAGTAGGGGAAAAGACGCTCAAGTAGTTGACCCTGTACTGTTGGTGGAAGCCTTGCAAACACAGTCTTGCCTTGAAATTGATTATCTTTTTGTCCTTGTCGCGCTTGGTTTGGAACACCCATATGCACTTGAGTGCCTTGATTGACAGTTGTGGTTTGCATTCCTCCCAAACTCCATAGGTGAGCAGATTTAGTATCTCCTTCTCCATTGCAGCTAGCCATTCCAATTTGTGAGGACTTGTGAGGGCTTTATCTAAGGTTTTGGGATCTTGGTGCTGTACTTTGCTCAATTTTATATTGGGGTTGTTGCAACAAAGACAACAATTGTGGGCTAAGATGTTTTTTTGGAGACTATGCTGTAATTAGGAGAAACATGCTGATAAGTACTTTGATTTTGAAGTGCTGAATCATCATTGTTAGTTAGGAAAGGAATAATGCTCCGCAGATTGATGGATTGGGGAGGGAAGGGATCCCAGAAGTCATTGATCTTCTCAGGAGCACAGGAGGGGCGGCCAAAGGTTCCTTCCAGGAAGGTGACATTGGCGCTGATGTGGGTGCAACTGGTGCGGTGGTCCAGAATTTTTTATGATGAAAAATCATTTAAATACCCAAGAAGAACACCCTTTTCTCCGTTAATACCCAGCTTTGAGTCTCTTTTTATTTTTGGGATGAGAGAGTACGCCGTGCAGCCAAAAGGTTTGAGGAAGTTGTAGTTGAAGTCTTTCCCTGTCCAGATTTTGTACGGGATGGTGAAGTTTTTAGAAGCAATAGGAATCAGATTGATGAGATCCATTGATGTTTTCACATCTTTGGCCCAGTACCTTGGGGGTAGCTTAATTTGCACTAAAAGGCAGCAAGCCTTTTTGAGAATGGTTCTGTTAGCTCTTTCTACCAGACCGTTTTTCTGCCGTGTATATGGGGGTGAGTGATGGTGGTCTATTCCCAGCTCTTTCAGATAGGCAGAGAGGTTCTCATTTACAAACTTGCCTCTGTTGTTGGATATTAGGGTGCCAAATTTGGTTCCAATTTTCCTTTCCGTGGTTTGAATTAAGTCTTTGATTGCAGCAGGTGCTTGATCTTTGGTTTGGAGAAATGAGACTTACTTGAATACGGAGTATTGATCCACTATGGTAAGGAAAAACCGGCATCCACAAATGGATTGAATTGGGAAGGGGCCAACAACATCTGAATGTATTACTTTGAGTGGTCTGGTGACAGTCTGGAAGTGGTTGGGGAACGGTGTGGTGGTCATCTTGAACCTGCAAAAGATTTCACATTGAGTGTTTGACGGTTGGTTGGGAAAGAGGTGGTTAATTACTTTGTCACTGGGATGCCCAAGTTGGAGGTGCCAAGTTGTCTTAGGAGGATTTCCCCTTGAGTTGACTTTCCTTTGAAATGAATACCACAGAGCTCCACTAGATGGTTTGCTGCTGAACCTAGGAGAGAGAAGCAATCCAGGGAGATTTCATAGCCCAAGTAACCTACAGGGTTGATGGTTGCAGTCACATTTGTGAGTTTTGACAGGGATATAAAGCATCTGTTGAGGTTTGGAACAAGCAACATATCTTTGATTACAGTGCTTTTTCCCAGGTGATTGGTGATCAAACATTTGCCTATGGCAGTGGCCAGGAGAGTAGAACCTTCACATCCCGTGCTGATCAACACTGATGTAGGCCTTGATTAAAACAGGTATGCAGGGTTGTTGACTATGTGGTGATTACACCCCAAGTTGAGGACAGGTAAGAGAGAGTTGAGCGGAAGCAAGGGGTGCAGATAGAATTGGGCATTGAGAGAGGCCTGGGGTTGGTTTGAAGGGCCGGTTTTGGAGCTCTCCCGTTCCTTTTGAGCAGAATTCAGATGAAATTGTGAATGAGTTTTTGGCTTAGGAAAGTCAGGTTGCAGCTCTGGATGCAGTTGCCAACACTGGTCCTCTGGATGCTCCACAAGTGGGTTGTGCTTGCCCTTGGAACAGGGGTGTTTGGGTTTTCCTTTCCAATGCAAGGCAGAATTGTGAAGAGTGATGGTGGAGTTAGTGGAGGAAGAATGATCCGGTGAGTCCTCCATTCTAGAAAATTCTAGGTGGATTACTACTCCCAGTTTGTTTGAGATGGCTTTTGGATTCTTGAGCATCTTATAATTGAGAAGTATAGTTTCAACAATGTGGTAGAACAGATTAGGGAGTTTTGCCAGAATTTTTTAGCTGAGGATGTCCTGCGGAATGTCAAGTTTGGCTACCAAGAGTTCATTCATGAGTTTGCGGCACTTGTTGATTTACTGGTTGTGGTTGCCCATGTATTGATAGCTGATGAAACTTAGCCAAAGTCTTCCTTGATTATTGGATGACTGCAAGGCGTATCTTTTGTTGATGGATTCCAAAATTGCCTTGAGATTGGCTTTGTTGGTGTGATTGAACACCGCATCAAATGCCGTATTGCCTAGGTGCTGAATGATTATGTCTACAGCCTTGTACATTTTCTTCTTCAGGGAAGCATTGAGTTTCTGAGAGGGTTTGTATTCATCAATGAGTTCAAGCAATCCTTTTCTGCGTAAGTAGCTTTTGATTTGCAAAAAAAAGGCTGGGCAATTTTATTCCGTGAGCAGAGGTATGTTCAGTTTTGGGCCATCCTCCTGGTCTGTCATGGTGAGTCTGCTAAGGAGCAATGCTTGGGACTGTAAATATTTTGGCTTAGACTTCAATAAAAGATTCATTTCAGAAAAGATGAGAGAGGTTGAATGAAGGAAAACAATTTGTGGGTTCACGTTCAATAAAAGACTCAGCACAACTATGAGCAGAGCTGAGGGGTTAAGTATGATAAGCTGTACAGGCACTGAGATTGATAAAGAAGAAACCCCCAGAGGTGAGAAGAACACACAGACTAAATCAAAATGAGAGTTAAGAAACAGTGATGAGAAGAATGGTGCTTACCGGTCTCAGAATCCCAAGATGTCAGTGACACAATTTGGAAATTGTACAAGGAAAACATCTCAAGACCTGAGCTGGCAAGGCATCTATTTAATTCTGAACTGCTTGAGAATAGAGTGTGGGCACCGGGCCTTCCGCAGTGTTTCAGCCGTGGGCTGTGCTGTAGGCTACACAGAGGTGGCCAGAGTAATAGGGGTTGGAGACACTCAGACACAAGAAGCAAAGCGTGACACACAAACACAAAGGAAGGAAAGAGAGGAAGAAGCCTATAACTCAACAAGACTATCAAGGAGATCTGAAGAAGTTTATTCATAGCTGTCAGAAAGTGTTGAGGTTAAAACTGCTAACATGATATATTGCTAAATTATGGAGGCTGTGCAGTTGAACCTATACAAGTAATACCAAACAACCCTGGCAGCAACAAGCGTCTTTAGCCTAGTTGGTAAAGGCAGCACTCTAGTATGTGTCTCAGTCTATCTGAGGTTGTGGGTTTGACTCCAACTAGACACATCTTTATTTTCACAGTCTCAACATCTATCTCCTTACTCAAGAACAAGAATAATGCCACTAAGGCAATCATAGACTTCATTTTCAAAGCCAAATGAATTACAGGAAATAAGATCAAAACATTGATCTTCAATCACAGAGGAGAATTTGTTGTTCACAAACTATTAATTCACTTGCATCTTATTGGTATCACCCACAACTTCTCACCTTCTCTCACCCCACAAAATAACTGAATAGCTAAAATAATGAATTGAACTATTCTAACCAAGACTTTTTGTAATCTTCTCCAAAGCAACTTACCAAAATACCTATGGGGAGAAGCAGGTAATACTTCCAGAAATCTCTGCAACATTCTTCCCTCAGCATCCAAAAATGGGAAAACTCCCTTTGAAATGTGATCCAAAATACCTTTTAGCTACAATATCCTTTGAAATTTTGGCTGCAAGGTTACCTATCTCATTCCTAAATCCAATAGGGTTTCCAAATTAGATTCACCTGGGCGGACTGGATTTTTGCTTGGGTATGTATAAAGTTTTTCTAATTACAAAGTGTTTGATCCTGTCACCAAGAAGGAAATTGTTACCTCAAATGTCAGGTTTCAAAAGAGCAAATGCTAAATTTATGTATCCAAATGGTTGCTCCCCAATCAATTTTTTGTCCAGAAGGACAATATTGACAATCTTCCTCACCCTGGCAAAACAGAATTGCTTACCCAGCCAACTGGAAGGATGCCACTGGTCTCCACTTCAGCCAACACCAAACCATCCAATCAACCTTCTCATCCAATCTCTGCCAACATCTTGCCATCAAAAATCCTTGATCATCCTCAACGGACCAGCTCAAAATTTGGCAACTTGGCAGCAGCTCATCTCACATATGTTTAAGATGATCCCACCTCAGTGGACCAAGCCCTCAAATCAAAAAACTTCCTAGAATGGATTGAAGCCATGAATTTCAAATTAATGAATATATTGAAATTCCAGGTCTGGGAAGAAGTCAATTCCACTCAAGTTGTTGATCCAATAAAGTGCGCCTGGGTTTTTTTAACCAAGAGAGATTACCTAAATTGAATAATCAAATTCAAGGCAAGGTTATGTGCTCAGGGTTTCAACCAAAAGCTTGGCATAAACCATCATGATTACCTTTCCCCTAAAGGAAAAAAGTCTTGTCTCAGAATACTCATCTTATTTGTGGCAAGGCACAGGCTACAATTCCATCAAATCAACATGAAATCTCCCTTTCTTAATGCCTCCCTCAACAAGAATGTCTTCATTACGCCTCCACCAAATTTTGAACTGGGAAAGAATAAATGTCTCAAAATTCTGAAGGCGCTGTATGTTCTCAAGCAGTCTCCCAGTGCCTGGTATCAGACTCTGTGAAACTGGCTCTTGTTGATTGGGTTCAACCAAAGTGAAAAAAATAAGTGTGTCCTCTGGAATTCCAATATGTGGCTATATGTACTTGTAGAAAAAATAGCTATATTCAGAAGGAAACTGTTACTTTTTGTAAAAAAAATCAAGGAAAAATTCAAAATCAAAGATCTAGGTCCAGCCAAATTACTTCTTGGTATGAATGTTGAGCAGATGACTATAGGCTACAAGCTCTTGCAGAAAACTTACATTTAAACCCTGGCTCAGAAATACAACCTGACCAAACCTAAGAAATACTCCACTCCACTGCAACCCTACTCTAAACTCCTGCCGGCAACAGAATCCAAGCATGAGGCATTCCAAAAGTCCAACATTGATCACCAAAAGCTGGTTGGTGAAATAAACTATCTCAGCTGCAAAAATTGACTGGACATCACTTTTGCCTCAAACTATCTGTCACATTTCCTTCAAAGACCTAACATGCAGCACTCCAACTCCTGCCTTGGAATACTCAAATATCTTCAACAAACCCAAGATCTTGGACTTATGTACTCACACAGTGATCTGTTGGGCCAATCCCTTGAAGCATACATCATCACCAACTGGGAAAATTTTGCCACAACCTGAAGATCAGTAGGAAGTATGGTGGTCCTATGGCACAATCATGTGATAAGCTGGAAGTCTTGGAAACAACCCTCAGTAACCCTTTCTACTACAGAAGCTGAATACAAGTTGATTTCAAAAAAAACAAGGAAATACTGTGGCTCAAAGGATAAATACAGGAGACCTTTGGCATCCAGTTTCACAAACAAACTCCAATCTACAAGGGAAACAATGGGTGTTTCAAGCTGGCAAGAAGTCTGTCAAAACAAGCACGTTTTGGCACCAAAAAAATTGATCTTCAAAATCATTTCATCAAAGAGGAAGTAGCAAGATGGGAGATCCAACTAATCAAGGTACAAAACACAAAGAATATGGCTGAATTTCTCACCAAACCTGTGTTGCACATCAAGCTGGTAACTTATCTGACAAGTACCAATGTAGGTTAAGTGGCTTTTCAGCACAGGAGGGTGTTGAGGTTCCAAATGCTAAACGTCTTCTTTTTCTATTTCTCATTCTACACCTGTGCATGTGATTTCAATTTCATTTCTATCTTAAATTGAAGCACTTCACCAGTGCAAACACTCCATGCATGTAGGAACTGTCAAATTAAATTGAAAGCCTGATTTGTATCCGCTTCTGCAAGGATCATCACCTAAAAAATTAGGTGGTCCAGCGGTGGAAGATCTTGGATCAGATATGTATGGAAATCAGCCCATTGTTTTGCTTTCCTTACTCCAATCTTCTGATCCTCTTTTATATCTTTCATATCATGTCTCATAAATTGGATGGAGTCATGTTGAAGTCATATATGGTGGTTTTTACTTAGCTATTTTTTGTCTCAAGTTTCACTCAGCCTGTCTATTGTTCCTGGTCTTTTAGGTTATTTAATTTTCTGTGCTGCTCTGATTTTGTTATTATCTTTTCATTACTTTTCAGAAATACATGTGGTCTTTTAGACATTTCAATCTTAACACAATGTGATCCTCAAGAGTTTTGAGCAGACAAGTATATCATCAAGATACACCACCAGGTATTTCTCTCAAAGGTTAGAAAAAATGTCACTGGAAAAATGTTGAAAAGTGGAAGGAGTGTTGAAGATGCCAAAAGGAATGAAGGTATACTCATAAATTCCAAACCATGTTCTCATTGAAGTCAAATAATCATGGCCTTTTTTAATACAAATAAGTTTATAGGTGCCTTGAAGGTCTAACTTTGAGAAATAAGTAGCTCCATGGAAGAGAGTGAGGAGGTGCTTCATAGTTGGTACTTGATAGGAATTCTTCTGGTTTACCTGGTTCATTTTCCTGTAGTCAACACAAAGGTAAAGGCTGCCATATTTCTTTGGAAAAAATAGGAAAGGAAAGCTGGTGTTTGAATTGCTTGGTTGAAGAAATCATTTTGATATATTTTCTGCAATGTATTCTTCTAGTGTGGTTGATTCTTGCTTCAAGAGAGAGTATAATGGTCTGGGTGCTGGAGGTGGGCCAGTAAAATCAATCCTGTGATAATAAGAACAGGAAGGAGGTAGTTTATCTGCCTTCACAGCTGAAAAGATGTCAGTAAATTCATGGTAAACCAAAGGTAAAGACTCTCAAATGATTTTTAAATCTTCAATATTGTCATCTTTGAGCACTGGATTTGAATTAACTGCAGGATGAAAGAGGATTAGGGATCTCAAAATACACCTTTTATTAGGAATCTGTTTCTCTTCAAAGAAACAAGGAAGAGGTAAGTCAGAAAAATAAGCAATAACTCCTAAATCTGAAGGGGTAAATTGGGAATGAAGGTCAGGATATTTCAAATTTCCTTGCGGAAAGTTGTCATCCAACTCAATGAAAGAATCAGGTAGGCTTTTTGATCCCTGTTTGAAAGAAGGATTAGTTTCCTGGGGTTGTAAGGTTTGAAGGTTAATTACTCCTTCTTTCCAATTAACATCCATATTCCAGTAGACCAGAAAGTCCTGGACTAGAATGGTATTGTCCATTCCAGGGATGTCCAAGACAATCAAGTCCCATTCAAAGCTGGGGAAATTGGAAAATTCAAAGTTCAATTTTGCCTTATGGGTAACCCAATGAGATGGATTGTTTTCACTACTTACTAAATAGACGGGAAATTTATCTATCTCAGAACACCTAAGATTTTTGGAAGTGGCAAAGGATGAACTTATAAAAGAAACATTTGTTTCAGAATTGAGTAAAACACATTAAGGGGTGTTTTCAGAATGAAAAAGGACAAATATGGAACTCAGAGAATTAAGTGACTTGCAATTTCAAAGATTGACTCACTGATATTTAGATAATGTTAGTTTTCCTTGGGAGTATCAGAACATCTACAAGCTGAATGTTTGACTTCTGAGCCACTTCATGCGCTAGATGCTTTTTAGAACTATTAAAATCATGTTTTACTCCACAATACATACTTAAACCATCTATTTCCATCCTTATCTGTTCCTTGCTTCAGAGCATACTGGTTTATTTTTCAAGAAACTTTGGAGTTTTTGCCATAGCTTTCCCCTTTGGGCTGGAGTTCAAAATTGGATTAAGTTTGGAATATTTTTTGATTCTTCAATTTTTTCTTTGAAGAGTTGTCCTCCTTGGGAGCCAAGGCTGAAAATCCATGGTTGTTTTTTCGGGAGAGTTTCTTTTCATGATAGCCATTATCAAGCTGGATCACCCAATCTATCAACTGTCAAAGAGAGCTTTTCTTATGTCCCCCAACTGCAAGCTATTCAATCAGGCATTACGAAAAAACCTTTTGGAAATAAACTAAAATTTCTTCCTTGTTTCATTGGATCCAAGAATTCAGTGTTTGGAAATGAGAGATATAAACAGAAGCCCTAATATTCTCCTTCATTACTAGGCCCTTGAGTATGTATTTGACCTTTTGAACTTTGTTGGGGTCACCAAACAGGTTGAACAATTTTTGCTTGAACTTGTCCCAGTTGTTGAGGATACATGCGGGAATTGTGTTGGATGAAAGTTTGAGAGAAGTTTTGGACCACTGCAAGGCTCTAACTCCTAATAATGAAGAAGCATACATGGCCTTATGCCTTTCTGTGTGGAAGGTATTGAGATTGTTGGAGAAAATGATTTTACACAATTGAAGGTAAGATATAAGCTTATGGGCATGTTCTCCCATAAAGTGATCAGGCTGCTTCATGCCCAGGGTGCAAAAACTAGGACCACTTGTGCTAGGTTGCAAGGAAGTATGATTAAGAGCCTGGATCAAAGGAGAGACAAGGGTTCTAGTTCCCAACTCAGGAGCACTTGTGAAAGCCCTTGATCTTCCACAAGTCAAGGTTTCATTGGAGGAGTTATTGGAATCTTTGATTTGCTTGAGGGGATCCATTGGGGCTTAGGATTGACTCCAAGAAGCAAGGGTATTGTCAAAAGGTTAAGCCATAGAGTTTTCAGAAGAATTAGCAGGATCTAAGGATTGTTTGGCCTGTGAAGCACTGGATCTCCTTACCCTATTGATATCATCATTTTAAGGGGAAAGGGCAGCATTCCTGGTTGAAAAAGTATGTGAAATTATAATATAAATCTAATATAGTGGCAAACTTCAATAGATGATTTGAGTTAGTTAATTTACTGTCATAAAAACACCCAAAATACTATAGGGAAATCTTTAGATGATTGTGAGCACAAATGGGAGATGTTGAATGAAAGGTATCAATTCTAACTGCAACGTGAAAACTGATGGTCCAATGGTTCAAAAAACAGCAAGAGGGATGAAGTTTTCCAATGGAAGGGAACCAAGGCAAAGACTTATTTGATGAATTGTCTTAGAAAAATGCAAGAATGTATGAAATTTACTAAATGATGAAAGAATCTTCAGACGGAAGGCATAGCCTTTATAAGTTAATTGGATGGTGATCAGATACAACCTGGTGGATATTCATCTAAAGCTAGAGAGAAATGATGCAATGAATGACAGGAACAGAATGGGAAAATGAAATAAACAGTACAGTTGTTGCAAAGTTCATAGTGTAGGTGCAATAAAATAGAATATGAGAGTAAAAGAATGTAATAGATGAGACATGGAAGGAATGAAATGAAAAAAAAATTCAAAAGAATCAATTTAGTCATGCAGGGAAAGGAGCTAGTCCATTGGCAAACTATAAAGTTGATGTGGCTATCTAAGCATGGGTGCAAGCTAGTGTAATTTCATGAAAAAGAATGGAAGTCTGAAGGCTGGAGATACCCAGGGGTAGAAGAGCAAGGATTAAATGGATGGTCAAACAGATTAGAGTTAACTGAAAATATTTGAAAGTATATACTGAGTTACCAAGATTGGAAGGTTTTTAGGGAAGCCAGAGGTAGTACGCAGAAGGAACCATTCACATTGTGCTTTATTTTTGTCATGCCTATGGACTGAGGTAGATGGTACTGAGGAAAAGGATATGTTGAAATGAAGAAGACAATGAACCTTAAAATTGGAGCATGAAATTGAACCAATCAAAGTTTGAAATATGGCAATCAAACTGGTTGAAGATTTTCAAAGGAAAGTCAAAGTGGTTGTGTTTTTTTTGAAGCATGTTCAAAGTAGTGGCAAAGGAATCAAAGAGTGAGAAACTGGGACAAATAATTGGTGGCAAATTTGATTTCAGGATGCATATTACAACTGATATAATTAAGCTCCCCAACTAGTTTTATGTAATCAAGCTTGGAAAAAGAGAATTCCTTACTTTTGTCATCTGTGGCGGGAAGCAGTTTGCCAAAATGTTTGAAGGGAGTAGAGCATTATTTGTGCGGGGGAAGATTGTATTGCTCAACAAGCAAGCCAATATAGGTTTGGTGGCTGATTTGAATTTGGCCCGCCAACTGGAGGACATTCATTTGCAGGAGAAGAGAAGCCAAGCCTAGGTATTTAATTTTGAATTTTCTGGCTATTGAATTGACTAATTCTTGTGGAAAATGGCTGAAGATGGCAATATTGTCTACATGCACATATAGGTAGGTGTCCTTTTTCCAGAATAAACAGAAATTGGGTTTGATGCAGTTGAACCCATCATTTATTAACCATTTGTACAATGTGGTGTACCACGCTTGGGGAGCCTGCTTCAGGCCATACAGTGCCTTTTTCAGTTTCAGCTCCATCCCCAGAGTAACTATTACATTCTCAGGAAAATTGATGTTAATGGATTCCTTCACTTGCGTGTTGAGAAAAGCCAGTTTTATGTCAATCTGGTGGACTTTGAAAGCCTTCTGGAATGCGTACGCAATCAGGAGTTGCAATGAGGTCTTGTCACCCATTGGCACAAACACATTGGTGTAGTTCACACCATATTCTTGATTAAATACCTGTGCACACAAAAAAGACTTCAATTATATGATCCTGCTTTGTTTTTTCAGCTTGGTTCTGAAGACACAGATGCATTTCAGAGAGTCAGTGGGTTTGGTGATGTCACACTCCTCCCAGAAATTGTAGGAGAGAATGTTAAAGATCTCTTTTTTTCTTTGCTGCACTCATCCATTCAACATTGAATTGAATTTGAAGCGCCTCCTGGAGGCTCTTAGGATCTTGGTATTGGGTGTCCTCCTTCAAAATCAGTTTAGGAACAAGGAGCTTGGCGCCACAACACGAGTGGGCTAGGATTTTCTGTGCAGAGAGTTTTCTGTAATTGGGAGAAAGGTCAGTATTATTATTAAGTAGTTATAGAACAACCCAAAGAAGAGGGAGCTAATGTTTCAGCTGGAAGTTGAGGAGAAAAAGTGCTAGGCTCAAGAGGAAGGAGATTATTGGGGATAGTAGGAAGGAGAGGGTCCTGAGGGCTTCTTGAGGTATAGTCAAAGTAGTGTTCCAGAAAAGTGACATTGGCACTTGAGAAGATTTGCATGGAATGGATATCCAGGATTTTGTAAAAGGAGAAGTCGTTCAAATACCCAAGAAGGATTGCTTTCTTTCCATTAGCACGGAGCTTTTTGGGACTTTTGAACTTTGCAATGAGCATGTAAGCAGTGCAGCCAAAAGTCTTGAATGGATCTATTTGTTCTTTACGCAAGGCCATTTTGTTGGGGTGTGTAGGGAGGTTCTAGATGATGCTCAATGTCATTTTCAGCAAGAAAGGTCTTGAGAGATTTGTTGAAAACTGACCACCGTTGTCAGTCACAAATGTTGCCACCTTGGCATCCAGCTTTCTTTCAGAAGATTGGATAAAGTCTTGAAGGGCCTCAAATTCTTTATCTTTGGCTCAAAGAAAGGAAACAGAATTGAAACTTGAGTATTGGTCCACTATGGTGAGGAAGTACTTGCATCCACCATTGGATTGAGTTGGAAATGGTCCTACTAGATTGGCATGCAAGGTTTCAAGAATTTGAGTGACTGGTTTGAAGTGGCTTTGGAAGGGGGTGGCTGTCATCTTTCAAGTGCAAAAGATGTTGCAGTGACCTTGTGGGGTGGTGTTTGGAAAGATAATTTTGAGGGTTTTATGTCTGGGATGACCAAGTAAAAGGTGCCAAATGTCATCTTGGGGCTCCTTCATGTGAATCCTTCCTTGAGGTGAGCTTTGATATATGGCCCCACAGAGTTTGACTAGGTGTTTGAAAGCGGTCCCTACAAACAAGAAGTTTTCTACAGAAATGTTGTAGCCCAAGTTTACAACAGGGTTGATGATAGCTGATTTTTTGGTGATTCTGGGATATGATACTCAGCAGCGGTTGAGACTGGGAACCAGGAGCATTTCCTGGAGTATGAAAGAGTTAACAAGATGATTGATTAAGGTGGCTTTAACTAAAGCAGTCTCTAAGAGACAGGATCCTTTGCTCCATGTCCCAATTTTCATGGAGGTAGGTCTGGATTTGGAAAGAAAATTGGGTTTTTTGAAAATGTGGAGAGTGGCTCTGGATTCCAGCATGGGCAAAAAGGTATATATGGGAAGTCCAGGGTTCAGATACAGTTGATCATTGAGTAAAGCGTGGGGTGGTTCCATCACAGGTTGGGAGCTGGAATACAAGTATTTGGTGGCTGAGTGATGGTGAGATTGAACCTTGTTTCTGGAGTTGTCCAGATGCAATTTGGGATGCAAGTGCAAGGAGTTTTGTTTTGAGTTCTTGGAAAGTAGGTTGTGCTTCCCTTTTGAGAAAGGATGCTTAGGCTTGGGTATTTTTCAAGTGGAGCTAGAGGTCTTTAAGAGCACTGTGGATAGTTTGGTGTGATTACCAGGGCCTTCAGACGTATCTTCTCTCCTGGAGGCTTACAGATGTGTGACTTCTCTCAGCTTGTTGAGAACAACAGTTGGGGTCTTAAGGAGTTTATCATCAAGTAGAATAGTATCAATGATGTGGTACAGAAAGCTTGGGAGCTTGGAAATGATAGTGTAGCTAAAAATTTCTTGAAGCGCTTTGAGCTTGGCAACCAACAGTTCATTCATCAGCTTTGGAAATTAATCAAGATACTTGGTCAGGTTTCCTTTGAACCAATATTGAATCAAGTTCAACCACAAGTGACCACAATTTTTGGGGTACTGAGAGGCGTATTATTCTTGGATGGCTTCTACAACGGCTTTGGGATTATCTTTGTTTGTTATGTTGATAATGGTGTCAAACACAGTGTCTCCCAGGTGTTGAATAATTATATTGAAGGCTTTGTAAGTATATTTTTCTTAAGTGCACTCATGGAAGATTGAAGAGGATTGTATTTGGCTATAATATCTAAGATTCCTTTGCGTCTAAGGTAGCTTTTAATCCTCAGGAACCAGTTGGGAAGTTAGTCTTGTTGAGTAGAGGGATATTCAGTTTGGGGTTTTCTTCCTGGTCAGCCATGTTGGAAACTCCTATCCTGGTTTGTTGTGAGAATCTTGGAACTGTAAATCTTTTGAGTTCAGGATAATAGAAAAGGGTGGAATTGAAAGTGGAAAATCAGAAAGATTTGCCTGAAGGGAAACAAATAAGGAAGAAAAGAAAAGAAATGAAATCACAACTAATAGAAAAGGCTCTGTGACAGAAGTATGGAGAAACACCACAGGTATAGCTAGCAGACAATCTGACAACACAGGTTGGTAGGAGACAGAGGAAAATGAAAGTAAGCAATGAAATAAAAGAAAAAGAAAACAATGAAGAAGGAGAAAGAAATGAAAGGCCTACTTAACAGCCTCAAAAACCTAAGATTCAGCAGTGCGGATTGGAAATGGAACAAGGGAAGAAATCCTGGGTGGAGGGCTGGTTCTAGTACTTAAGAAAGTGAAGCAGGGTCCACGGGCTGAGACAAAGTGCACACAGGCATACTTACTGGGGCGCGCAAGAGTATTGAGGCGCGCCTGGCCTTGAGCTGGAGTCTGGCTCTCTTACTCTGGTGCTGGTGAAATAGACAAAAATAGATAACTCAAATGAAGCAAGAGATGACACAGTGAAAGAATTAATGGGAAGAACAGAGTGAGTGGAAAGCCAAAGTATACCAGAGTGAGTGGGAACCAAAGTGAGTGATGATGAGCTGAGCTGAAGGCATTCATACCAACAAATGGGGAGATACCTTTTGATCTGTAATCTTTCAAAAAGTGTTTTACAGAAAGAAGAGATAAAAAAGGAGCCTTGGTTGCTTATAATGATTTGAGAAGGAAAGGCATTCTTGGAGAAGACATGGTTTATAAAAATTTTGGCCAATTCTACTGCAGTCAGTGTAGGGGTTTTTTCAATGAAGAGGGCCATCTTAGAGAAATGGACCACAAAAACAAGTATAGAATCAAATCCATTGGAGAGAGGGAGTTGAGAAATGAAGTCCATATAGATAGAAGTCCAAGGGCCAAAAGGGATTGTAATAGGTTTGAGTAGATCTACTTTATTTTCATGCCTTTTATAATTCCTTTTGCAAAGGTAGCAGGATGAAACATAGTTCTTAACATTTTTTGAAATTCCATTCAAGAAGAAGGCTCTTTTGTTAAGTTTGAGAGCCTTCTGTTGACCCAGATGACATACAGAGGGAGATTAATGGTGTTGATGAAGGATTTTTAATTTGAGATGTTTAGCTTGGTCAGGGATGAAAAATTTAACCTGAAACCGGAGTAAGCCACTATAGGGCTCAAAGGAATAGTCAGTTACTTCCTTCTTCTTATTCAATCTTTTAATGATAAATTGAAGTAACCTGACTGATTGTTGACTTTAATTCAATTCACTCAGTTGATCATGAAGTATTTTAGCAGAAAGAAAAAATAGTTTAGAAGATTAAACTTCATTTTGTTTCAGAAGTTGTTGAAAATTTCTATGATTCTTTTCAGAGACTGGTGTTCCCCCCTCTGTATACACATCATTCCAACGTGAAAGGGTATCTGGGATTTTTGAACATTTTCCAGGCCTGTAAGTGATCACAAAATTAAATCTAGAGAGGAATTCTGACAAAAAATCTTGTCTTCTGGTGAGATCCTTCGAAGACATGAAGTAATTCAAAGGATAATGATCAGTTAAAACTTCAAAAGGTTTCAGTAATTCTTAAGAAGTAAGCCTGTCATTACTGAAGAGCAAAGAAAATTTGGAGGAGTTTTTTATCATGGATTTTGTAGTTGATTTCACCACCAGTCTTTCTTTGGCTATCAAAGGCAATAGGGTCTTTATTGTTAGCAGCAGTCACCTGGTGAAGAATAGCACCTAAGGCTTAATCACTAGCATCAGTTTCAACATATGTTCTCAGAAGGTGGTCAAAATGGCACAGGAATGGAGCTTGGGTGAAGGATTTGTTGATGTTTTTCAATTTTTTCAAAGCTTCAGGAGTGAGTAAAAAACAAGAGCTGTTTCCAGTGTTGGAAGTGAGATGTGAAGCCTCTCTGGAGTATTTTATGATGAACCTGCAATAAAATTTAGCAAAACCAAGGAAAGAATTGGGGGCTCTTCTGTTCTGAGAAGTGGGCCAGGAAAGGATGCTTTTGAATTTGTTGTTTTTCATGAAGATACCATGCCCTGAGATCACATAGCTAAGTTATTCCAAACAAGTTGCATGGAAGCTGCATTTGGAAGCCTTTTAATAGAGCTTGTTCTTCCTGAGATTTGTTGGTACTTCATAAACATGGGCAATTTGTCCCTGTAACTTATTAGAGAAAATAATGATATTTTCAAGGTAAACCACCACATAGATTGTGAGTAGATAAGGAAGGATATTATTGATAAGGTTTTGAAAGGTAGCTGGAGCATAAGTCAGGCCAAAGAGCATAACCAAGTAGTCATAAGTTACAAACTATGTCTGAATTTTCCAAGCTTATCATCTCCTTCCTTGATGCACAGAAGTTTTTAAGCAATTCTGAGGTTGATTTTGGAGGAGCTTACAAGAAATTTAGTGAAAAATTCATTGGAGGAAGGGGATAGTGGTTCTTGCTGGTAACAGTGTTAAGCTTGTGGTAATAAACACATAAATGCAAACTCCCATCCTGATTTTTGACAAAAAGAACAGGTGCAAAAGGTTCTCCAGTGCCTGAAGTGCTGGAATGGATGAAACCTTTCTCTACATAATCTGATATTTAGGCTTCTAGGCTTGAATTTTCACTTTGAGATATCAATCAGACTGGCCCAACTGGATGCAATGGAACTTCCATTTTGATATGGTTATTTTAAGCGCAGCAAGGAGGAAATTTACATGCTTTAACATTGGAGAAAACATCTAGAAAGGAATGGTAATCAGCAGGAAATTTTTCCAGAACAGCTTCTAGTTCTTCAGGGTCTTCATCAATATCAAACTTGTACCAGTCAGCTGAAATATCTTGATGGTGAGTAACAGAAATTTTAGAAGAAGTAACCATTTGAATTATTATAAGGATGAATCCCTAGATTTTTTGTCCAAAGAATTGGTTGAAGGGTTGGTGATTATCCAATAAAGGTGGGCTATTGTTGAATTTGAAGGGAATTGGATTCTGTCTTGAGGATGCAAAGTTTCTGAAGTGATAGGGAATGAATCGGGTTGCAGCGCCAAAGGAAGAGTAAAAGAAAAAAAAGTTGAAGGTGTGTTGGCCATGTTGATTTCAATGGAGTTGGAGGAAATTTTTTCAGTTGGCTGGCATCTTGGGGGGATCAGACCCATCTTTGAGTTAAATTCAGGATTCCATTTGTGAATAAATTTGATTCAAAGAATGATGTCTTTTTAGAGTGGTGCTTTCAATAAAAGGAATTCCCATTCAAAGCTATGAAAAGAAGGAATTGAGAACACCCAAGTTGAATTGTGGGTAATTTTTTTAGAGGGTGACTCATTAGGACTGATGTTTGAAAGGGTAATGGGCTTTACCAAAGGAATAGGACACAATTAAAACTTTAGAAACAAAGAATTCAACATTACAGATTGAGTAGCAGCTACTCAATCAAAAAACTATAACAAAAGTCCTCGTGGAACAGAACAGAGCATAATCCTTTAGAAATTTTCTCAGAGTAATTGTTTTGACTCTTTTTTACCCTAACATCATTAGGGTGATAATCCTGGAGTACAAAAGAAAAAACACCTGTTTTTTGGCTTATTGGGATCAATGGAAGAGTTGGAGTTGGAAGAGGGATTGGTGACAGGCTTCTTTCTACAGTTGTCTCTTGTGCTTCCCACCAACATGAATAAATAGTCCCTCCTTTTCCCTCCTTGCCTTTTCTTCAGTGTTTAGCTTGCCATCTGGACCTAAGTCCAAGGAGGTTTTGGTTGAGGAAGCTTGCTTCTTTGCAGATTTTTCTTGCTTCTTATCCTTACCTTTTCCCTTTTAAAACTGAGAGTAATTGGCTTGGGATTGGAAGGAGTTTTTTTTCAGGGTGGCTTGGTTGGGAATACTTCTGCTTGAATTGTTTGTGGCACCTAGTATTGTAATCTAACACTAAATCCATAATAATTTGGAGGTTATCCACAGAACCATTGTAGCCAGCTAGTTGGTCCTCAAGTTGAGTGGGGAGACTTTGGAAAAAATGAAAATTGAAGGCTCTATCACCCCATCCACAGAATTTTTTAATCAGGGATCAGGATTCTGTGATGTTGGTGGAAGCGTAACCAGAGTATTTCATTTGAAAGATCACAAGTTCCTTCTCAGCTTTGGCCACTTCAAGTCAATCAAAAAAAGGATTATCAATTTCTTCTGTGATGTGTTCCCAGGAGTTGAGTGAAAAGGAGGGATCATGGTTGGAGAGGTGAGCCAGATAGGGTTCAATCCAACATCTTTAATTCCCAGATAAGTAGGATAATTCAAACAGAAATTTTGTTTGATCCAAACAAAAGGTTCCCTCATTGTTTGCAAAGATGAGTTAACAAGCTCTTAAGATAGGTCTAAGCTTAGTGGGATTGTTGCCTTCAGATTTATCAGGTTGTTTCATTAACAGAGATTTCAATATTCCAGAGTGGGAATTACTGGTAGTTGGGGGTTGAGAGAGTTTGGCTACAGCTGAAGTCATACTTTTGATTAAGGCTAGTAGAGTAGGGTTCACAGAAGGTGGTTGAGGAGGAGGTTGTCATTGGGGTTCAGGGATTTCAGTAAAATCAGATGGTTGAGAAGCTTCTTACCAGGTTCCAGCAGTTTTTGATTCAAGATTTCTAAGGATCCTTTATTCAAAATCTGAGTATTTGGTCTTTTACTTTTACACATCCTCAGGAGAAGGATAATTCTGGGATTGTAAAATGGAGAATCCAATCCATAGCCTGGTTTGAGGTATTGACCATTTACACAATTAGCAAAAGGTCTTACAGAAGGAGGTGATGGGGAAACAGAAACTCTTTGAGGAGCTGGAGGAAAGATACCCCTTTCCACAAGATTGGATATAACAGTTTCTGGGAGGTTAGAACATTTTCTCCCACATTGATGGGCTTGAGGATTGGATTGTTTGTGATATTGAACATCTAGAACAGAACCAAATCCTCTGGCTGCCCTAGTTGAAGGTGGACCGGTGATGATGGAAGGTTTTTCAAATCACTGATGAATGGTTTCTGATTATGCTGTAGGTAAGTGAACCAAAAGAAGTACCCATAGAAAGGATTTGAAGGAAAAGATTGGCAATAAAAAGATTTTGGAAGAATCAAAAACATTTTTCAAAGGGGTCAAAGTGGTCAAAGTTTGGTTTCAATTGTCAATGTTTGTCAAATTCAATAGAATTCTTGTGAAAGGTCTTTCAAAGCTGTAAAAGCCTTCAAATTTACTTTGAGGCCCTTGAAGTTCTGTAAAAGCCATTGAAGCCCTCAAATTGCCTTCAGATTTCCTTCAAAGTTTTCATCAAAAGACTAGGTAAGGAGGTTGATGGAGATGGATAGTTTCCAAAGGAAAAGTCCCTTGGAGATGTGAAAGGCCACACAACTGTCCACAGAGTGCTTTGGAAGTGATATCCATAGGTTGAGATGAAATGAATTGGTTTGGACTGAAAATTACTAAAGATAAATAGAGATGGGTAGGAATTAAGTGGAGGAAATTAGTATAATGTCACCACTTCCCCTGGCATGCAAGGAGTGGAAGTCACAGGCACTACTGATCCCAGAATTCAGGATAGAGATGATGGGATTGATTGTAATGATAAGGGATAATGTTATTAAAAGGATGAATGCACTAGAAGATGAGATTACTCCTGGGGTAAGGCTCTTTCAGGAGGACTGGTTGGCTGAGCCCTATAAGAGTAACACCAAAGGGATAGATGAGATGAATAAGGTAGGATTGATGGCTGTCTTGTTCTGGTATGGAACCTCTTTGAAGGTACTAACCAATAAGAAGTAGTATCCTAATTCCTTGGGGGAAATCATTCAAGGATGGAAGGAGAGGTCAGTATATGTGAGGACTGAGAAGGAGGCCTTGAGGAGGCATGGCTGATACTGGGGGCTGAGATTCCAAATGGTATTGCATGCTAACCAATTGAGCTGGAGGGAGTGGATTTACATATTGAAGAATGGGCCTGTTGAGGAAGGTTTGGAATTTACTGAAATGGAAGTATGGCTTTTCCAGCTGGGAGTATGTACTATGTATATACAGTATGCAATCTGCATCTCCTTCTCATACCAATAAGATTGAAGGAGAGATTGGGGATGCACCAAGCCATAGAGAGAGAGGGAGAGACTGGGGAATTGCCTAGGACCTGCAGGGAATTCAGGGAGATACTTCAGGAGGTGCAGCTAGTATATCCAGGGGTAGAATATTTATTGTACCAAGGGTTTATAATGGCTAAGGGGACTGAGTATAGATATTCAAGTTGTGGTGATGAAAGTAGGAAAGATCAATTGGATTTGAAAATTAATTTCAATGATCCCCTAAATCAACACCAAGTGCGGAAGAAATAAAGAAAGGCCTTATATCTTAAAGAAAAAGATAAAAAATCCAAACAATCTCAAAGTAAGCTTTGTAATTTTTTTTTTTTTTTTTTTTTTTTTGCAAAATCCTTAGAAATTCAGTAAAGTTGTTCAAAATTAAAAAAAAAATTAATTTTTTTTGAGATTTTTCTAGTGGAAAGAACCATAGAAAATACATGATAAAAACTCAACCTCTAAAGCCACCCTATATAAACATCAGAGCCCCTCTTATTGGGTCCAAGATTCTAAGCCACCAAGCACCTGCCACAGATAATTTTAACCCAGACCAAGTGTTGGTACATTTACCACTTAATATAGAACCAGGGGAAAAATGGAGGCACATGCTAGCATGTGAAACCCCATAAAAATGTTTCAACTTGGTTACAACTGGGTTGTAACTCTTTCCTAATTCAGGAAATCTATCCAAATAAATCCCAAATATCCAAACCACAGCTTCTGTTAAAATATTCTATAACAATATGAAATAAAACATTACTCATGCTTAAAAGGAGGCTCAATTATAAATTAAGCTTTCTTTGAAGTTTCTAATATATTGCGGTGATTTATGATCAAAAAAATCAGTTTGATATATTTTATACCAATTTTTTTCAATTTTTTTTTCATTCTTGGAAATTCATCATAAAATTTCCAGTATTTTCCCAAAAAACTTAAAATCTAATGAATCATTCAATCTTGGGAGAATTTTAATGCTGCAAATCTGGACCTTGAAATTTTGGACATAAAACCACTCCATCTGGGTCCTTACTTGTTTTGGAAAAAAAAATTTATATCCTGTTTTCAAACTGGTTCTTTGAACTAATATATTCCCAGGGATGAGCCTGTATATGCATCACAACTTTCATAAAAACACCAGTATTTCAAGAATATATAATTGAGGATTTAAGCTTTGAAATTTTTCATCATAAGCTTATTATTTCAAAAAAAAATTATATCCAAAGTTTAATTAGCTACTTTTTCCATACTAAAAGGATATTCATCAACTTTTACAAATTTTTGAGGGGATTTTTACCCATGTTTTTTTTTGATATTGAATAGAGCTGTAACAAGGGCTGCTGGTTAGCAAGCAGGGCTTGGAACAAGGGGGCTCTATGCACAGTAGGCTTGGGAGCAAGGCTAAGGAGCAATGATACAAGGAGCAGAGCAGTTTATAGAGTAAGATTAGAGTGCTTGGCTGACACTTGCTGGAACGGATTTCCTAGTAAGAATTAGTAAACTGATTTCTTGGGGAACAATAAGGAAGGAGGAAGAGGAGGACAGTTTAAATAGACAAAGGGCTGGAGCTAAAACATAGGTATAACAGGTTGGGGCTTGGGCTACATATGTAATAACAAGAGCAGTCAGGGTAACAGGGAGGACTAGTCAGGTAGGTTGCTACATTGGGATAAGATAGATACTAAATTGGGGCAAGGCCACAGGTCTGTGCTGTCTGAGTTGGGAATGTACAGTGGAAGGATTCACAGTGTACATGGAATTCATGACAATATTTGATAAGTGAAGAGAGTGTTTAATTAAACCTGCAAGAGGTTGTACATAAGGAGTTCCAAAGGATAAACCATGACAGAATATGGGATAGAAAGGTGAGTAAGGTTAGAGGATATGCAGACTGGGGAGATTAAGTATTTGCAAGCCTATGGATTCTATCTGTATGAAGTATGAGGCTAGACTATATGTAGATATCTAAGGCATCAAGTTCCTGGAGATATGTAGATGCTGGAGATATCCTGAGATAAGACCTCTGAGGCCGTGAGGTTGAAGTTCCTTGGCAAGTGGATTAGACTGAAGATTAGACTGAGTTAGGTGTCTGTCTGACAGTAACCCCTGGTGAAGAGGAGGGCATCTCCTGATGACCATAAAAAGAGCAGGTTGAAGTGGTCATCTGGTATTCTTTCCACCAGTCATGTCTGAACTGATATTCCCTTTTCCATACCTATAACCATCACCACCATCAACCCTACTTCCTTCCCTATCTTCCCATAACAGAACAACTACACCAACCTACACAATGGAGAAGACAAAAAACTACTAACCAGTGCAACAATAATACCCAAGTTGTGACAGATGCATTAAGATGGATGGGATCTGTACCACCAGCATCAAGCAAAATTCAGCCAAGTGTGAAAGATGAAACCAGTATTGAAGATTGTGTGAAATGGAAAAGCAAAATAGAAAGCTCTTGGGGCCAACTCCATGGGTGCAGGAAAAGAGCCAACCCTTTGAGGTGAAGGAGGCCCCAGAAAATGATGCCATGATGTTGAAATGTTCTTCCAGGTTGGATGCAGAGTCAGCTAAGTATGTACTGATTTTGGTTAAGGTTTTAGGGTGCTGATAGTTGGTTCATTTTAGTTCAATTGATGCAAGATCATTTGGAGAGGACCAAAGCCAAAAGAGAAAATTTGCATTGATCTTGTGGGTTTGCGTTAGATTGTGCATTTAGGTTGCATGAAGATGAGAGAGGTGAGGTTTTTATCAGGTGGGGAACCCCATTGAGGGGTTTGGATGATGAAGAAAGTGAGGTGCAGGCCAAAATAACAAGAAATAGAAAAATTGTTGATTCCATCAAACCTGTTGAAGGACCTTTTAAAAGGGTTGAAGACAACTGTGGAGATGTCAAAGAAGTCCGTAAAAGCTTCCATTTGGCCCTGCATGTTGTTGAAGTTTGACAAAATCACGTCAAAGCAAGTTGTTGAAGTGTTGAACCAACCCGCCAAAGCATTAAACCAGATGATCAAAGCGTTGAAGCAAAACTTCAAAGCTTCAAAATGGATTTTCAAGGTGTCAAACCTATTTTTCAAAGCGTCACAAAAGTCTTTCAAAGTGCCAAAGAATAATTGGATGCCAAAGGTAGTGTAGAGATGAACTTGAGCAACATGGCAGAGGAGATTGAAGATAGTAAAAAAGAAAGAAAAGGAACTAAGAAAAGGAAAAGAGAGGCAGCCAGAGGAAATCATTGTTAAAGAAGGGGGAAGATCCAATGATTCCTTGGAGCTAGAGGATCTTAGGAAGAAAATGAAGGATTTGGAGACAAAGGTGAACGTTATTGATGGTAGAAAAGAAGAGAATAAATGTATTGGTAGAAGAATAAGGGAGGAAATTGGTTGTAATGGAAACAATATTTCAGAGGCATTTTTGGAGGAATTGGAAAATGGAGAAAGACTATTGGAAATGATGGAAACTTTTGCGATGGAGAGGAGGAATAGGGAAGATTAAATTTTAAATGAAGAACAAGTTAATCATTCTTTAGATATTTATAGTAAGATTTATAAGTCTTTCAATTCTAATTTGCAGGGAGGTTTGAAAAAAGGATGGTTTTGTGAAATTAAGAATGGAATTTTTTGATTTTTAGAGGATAGAATGAAGAGAAGTTTAGAAATAAAGAAAAAAATATCTGATATTTTGGCTTCAGATGGTATGACTTTTGGAATGGGTGATTTTGTGAGGGGGCCCAATTCTTATGAATCTAGAAAGTTAAAACCATTCAATTCATGGATGGCTAGAATAAAATAATTAGAAGAACTTATTTTTGAAGATATTTAGTAGATGTGGTATATATATATTGATGTTAGCTTTATTATAGATTTTTTTGATGAAATATAAAGAATGGGTTGGTTGAAGGGAATAGAGAGAAAAATATTCTTTGTTTGATTTTAAGAAAAAAGGATTTTTTTATTGAAGATGAAGTATAGTATTATTTTTTTTTGTTTAACAGAGAAAATAAAAGGAAGAAATAAATATATTTGTACAAAAAGAGTTTTATTTACTTTTAAGGATTTTTTGGTTTTAAAGAATATAGTGCGTGGAAATCTTGAAGTAAGGCAAGGCAGTTGGTGAGATTAGAGTGAGTTTCCCAGGTAGTGTGTTCCTAATTGTCTTGAAAACCTTTCCATTTAATCAAATAAATTAATTTCCCCCTCCTAATCTTGGAATCCAATATCTGAGACACTTCCCATTCCTATTCCCCATCTATTTCAACTGGTTCTGTTGGTGGTTGGTGTCTGGAAGATAAAGAGGTTTCCTGATAGGGTTTGAGTATGGAGGAGTGGAAAAAAGGGTGAATATTGGACCATTGGCCAGGGAGTTGAAGCCTGAATTAATTTTTTCCAATCTGTTCTGTGATTAAAAAAGGGCCTAACCATTTCTCTCACGGATTATGTATGGGAAAGTTAGTTTTGGTATTTTTAGAAGAGAGTCACACTTTCTTTCCAAAAGCAAATGAATCAGGAAAATAACTTCTTTTAAGGTAAGCATATATCTTATAGGTTTTAATTGACTTTTCCAATTTGATTCCTAGTTGTTTCTGATTTTGGTGGGTATGAGTTATATAGTGGCTGGCAGGTTGGTCATCCACTACATGTAGGCTTTCAAAGTTGGGATGTTGTCCATAAAGGGTCAAGAAGGGAGATTGCTTGGTTGAAGTGTGGGTGGAATTTTTGTAGAAAAATTCAGCAAGAGGTATCCAGGTATCCCAGCTGTCTTGGTGATAACTGGCATTAATCCTGAGAAATTATTTGAGTATCTGATTTACCCCTTTTTTCTGATCATATGTTTTAGGGTGATAAGCTGTTGAAAGATTTTGCTTTGTCTTTAATCTTTCACACTCATTTTTCCAAACAGAAGAGACATAAAAAGATCATCTGTGGCTAACAATATCAGCTGGGGGGCCATGCTTGCAAAAGACATGAGAAATGAATAGATTAGGTAATTCAACAGAAGAGATGTTGGTTGTAGTTTTTATAAAGA
Source organism: Puccinia polysora (assembly GCA_025617555.3). NCBI lineage: Eukaryota > Fungi > Basidiomycota > Pucciniomycetes > Pucciniales > Pucciniaceae > Puccinia > Puccinia polysora. The sequence continues at coordinate 194,753 of CM062617.1, read as the reverse complement.
TAGAAATATTTGAAAAACAATCAACCACCACAAGGGTTGAATCAAATCCATTTGATAGTGGCGTCTGAGAGATAAAATCCATAGAGAGTGGATTCCAGGGAGTATTGGGAATTGGTAGAGGTTGAAGGAGTCCAAATTTATTGTGCTTAATCAATTTTTTTCTGCTGCAAAGGTAGCAAGAGGAAAAATGATCTTTGATAAAGGAAATCATATTTTGCAAATGGAAATTTCTTTTGAATAAGTCAATTGTCTTGTCTTGTCCAGGGTGACCAGAGAGTGGAGAATTGTGTCTTTGTAAAAGTATCTCTAATTGGAGTTTTTTTTGCTCCTTGGGGATTGAAATCCTTTTTTGAAAAATGAGAATCCCAGTATCTGGATCAATCAGATAACTCTTTACTTTTTACTTTTTATGTAGCTTGTGAATAATCTGTTGGATTGAATTTTTGGAGTGCTGGGATTGAGTTAAGTTGTCCAAGAGTCCATCAGACTGTTTCATAGAAAGGAAGGAAATTATAGAAGGTTCAAAGTCAGTCTGTTTCAAGAGTTTTTAGAAATTTTCTGGATTCTTTTGTGCATAGGGTATCCCCCCTTTGGGAAATCTGTTGTCTCAACATGACAAGACATTAGGAAAAATTGTGTTTTTGCCTGGTTGATAGACAATATTGAAATCAAATTCAGACAGAAACTCAGCCCAATGGGTATGAAAATCAGTTAGGACTTTAGAAATGACAAAATATTTTAAGGAAAAATGATCAGTCAGAATGTTAAAAGTAGAAGTAAGGCTTAGAAGGTAAAGCCCTCCATATCTTGACAGCCCACACGATGTCTAAAAGTTCCTTATTGTGAATTTCATAGTTCAGTTCAGCACTGACCAAATTTCTGCTATCAAAAACACTTGGGTGTTTGAATTTATCAGGGGAGACTTGGGTGAGCACAGCCCCTAGGGAATATTCACTATCATCAGTCTCCATAAAGTTTTTCAAAAAAAAAAATCAAAATTTTTCAGGATAGGAGCCATGGTAAAGGCAATTTTTAGGTCCTCAAATTTCTTCCAAGCCCCTGTATACAGGGGAAAAAACTGGGTTGGAACCAGTGAGAGCAGTGAGTAGGTGGACCTTCCTAGAATAATCAATGATAAACCTCTGAAAAAAGTTAGAAAAACCCAAAAAATGCTGTGGAGCATTTTTGTTCATTGGTGCCGGCAAATCTAAGATTTTCTGAATCTTGGAGCTTTCCATTTCAATGCCATCCCTAGAGATCACATAACCTAATTAATCCACTGAGGAAGCATGAAATTCAAAATTAGAAGCTTTTTCATAAAGGTTATTTTTCCAAAGTGTCAGATTACTGATGCCAGGAACCTTGCAGTCCTTTAGCTACAGGAAGTTATATTGGTATTGGAATAATAATAATTCCAAGAAAAACATGTGAAATTCTCAAAATGAATGATATGGTAAGAGCAAGTGCAAGGTTTGGAGGTAGTGTGATCAAAATAGTTATAATTATATTTTTAAATAGGGGCCACAGCTTATAAAAAGCTGTGGATCTTTACAGAAAACAACCTCTCTTCAAGGGGAAACTATTTGCAGTGTAAAGACCTTGGGACAATGAGGTCGTGATGAAGCTCAAAAGGGGTTGAATCAAGGGAATGGGGATGACAGGCTGTTTAAAGCACATGATTCTTGAGGAAAGGAGGAGAAAACTTACTTATTTTAATCAGTGGCTCAAGGACCTTGCCAAAATTCATGGTTTGAAAGGGTTTCAGGGCAATATTTGGGTTTTTTTCTGATTTTATTCAATGGGATTTAATAATAGGGTTAGAATTATTAATTATACTAACAGAATGAAGCCATATATCTCTTTTTTATCACTTATAAAAAAATTTATCATGGATGGCAATGGGTCTGGATTGATACTAAGAAATAATGGGGTTTAAATCATCCAAAAAGGGCTGTATATATACCTTTTTTGGGGTAAGAGGGCCTTCTCAGGGCGTGTAGAGATGGTTGTGCTTTTGGGCTAAGGATAGAAGGCCAACAAGGGCTATTTTGGCACGCATCCCTAGTGCTTTAACTCAGCTTGGCCTTTCTTTGTCATCTTTATGTGTGAAATAATTGTCAGAATTTGTTGAAATGTTAATCTGTTATTTTTGAAGATATCAAATATTTCCTAGTTTTGCATTACTTTCTTATGATTAAAATGGTCAGCAGCTTTTATTTGTAGAATCTACACCATATTCTGAACATTTTTGTAATTTTTAAGAATTTTTAGGGGAACTCCTTGATGTGTTTTGTTGTTCATAAAGATTTGACAATAGATCTATTCGACTACCTTCAATATTATTTTTCCTAATTTTTCTATCTTGTAATTTAAATTTCATATATTTTATTCAATATTCAGAGGTTTCAGACATCTCACTATCTGTCAGTCATATTTTTACATATTTGTGATGCATGCATATGGTTTGTAACATGTTCCTGCAGTAACTGGCTGTCAGGAGTGGTGCAGGTATTTTTTACACGTGCATACCTGAAAGCTGCGTGCGGGAATCAGGCATCTGCAGCCAGGAGCATATTCAACGCGTATTTCTTCCTACATTTTGAGTGTCAGGCGCATGTATCCTTGCTGTATGCATGTGGGGCCCACAGGAATTGTCACATAAAACAAAGCTGACTGTAACTCCTGAATTATAAACAGCACCTCAATTCTGAGTGAATTTTAGGTGTGAAACCTATATGTGAAAAAACATGTGAAATATCAAAAAGGCCAAAAAAACCAGTAGAAGTGGTGTTGTGGTTTTGGGCCATTTTCTTGTAATTTTAAAGGGTTGGAATTCAAGGGTGGGGCCAGGGAGTGACCCTACCTTATTTTAGATGAGGAATCCAAATCTGTAATAGTTTTCTAGGATTTATCACTCTTTTTATTTTTACAATTTATTTTTATTTTTAGGGTGATGTTAAATTCACATCTCCAACCGTGTGGTAGTTGTTTAGGGCCCTACACGGCTCAGATGAGCTGTGGGGGCCCCAAGACGACTACAACAGGCCGTTTCAAACATGCGCTAAACCTGGGGGGTTGTGTAGGAGCCGTGTAACCCCCAGAAGTTGTGCCAGAATTTTGGGCAGACCCTGGACCACACTTGGGTTCTGTCAACCACAATTTGGGATTAACACATACTTTGTTGGACTGTTGTTCCACACCTAGCAATCCCAAAGAGGCATCAAAGTGAAACCCAAGGGAAATTCAAGTGAAAACTGAAATCATAAATCATATAAAAATCTGCAAACAATTCTTTCTCAACTCAAAAGTGAGCAAACTTTGTTTGATCAATTGAAATTTGGATTGAATACTGAAGTATACCATTGCATTTTTTTGCATGGGAACAGTGGCAAGCCCTGCTTCTTCTGACATGGCTGCATGGAAGGTCTAAATTGATAGCGCCATCAACAAAGCTTTGGAAAAAGAAAAAAAGGATTTGGGTAATGAAACATTGGAAGCCCCAATTGCATCCTCATCAAGGGGAAAAATTGAGAAACAAAATGATTCACAAATGGACATGACCGCTGGTGCTGAGTAACATTTTATGTTACTGGTCTTTGCCATATTTAATTTGATTGAAACTGATGGAGTGCATGCCATCAATATAACTATGTAACTATGGCAGATTCACTTGACCCACCTCCCTTGAGAGCTTTTCCTACTAGGGAAGAGGTCCAAAACTATTTTCAAACATGGGAAATGAAGCATGGTTACGCTTTAACAGTTTTCAACTCAAAGGGTGACCAATATTTGGATTTAGCCTGTGATAGACATGGTTCCTATTCAGGAAATCTTCTTACCAAATGGTCTAGAAAAACTCACACAAGGAAGGTTGGGTGCAAGTTTTTAATCCATGCAAGTTGCACAAAGGCAGACCCCTTATGCCTCCTCTCCTACAAAGAAACCCAACATAACCATCAACCATCTGAAAATCCCTCTGTGCATCCTCAACTGAGGAGAATCTTGGGGGTGGCCTTAGAAAATCTAGTAGAAGGCATGAATGATGAGCTCAATATGTTACAACTAACAAGAAAATTGAGCAAGATTGATGGGCGGTATTATGTTGATGACCAAACAATCTATAACACTAAGCAGAAGGTCACACTTGCAGAGCTAAAGGGAAAAAGTGTTCTGGAGGTACTATATTAACAGCTTGAAGAAACAAGTTGTATTCACAGGTCAAAGTTCAGTGGAGAGCGTCACTTGAAGGCCCTGTACTTAGCACATCCAGAGGCAGTAAAGCTTTCAAAACAATTCCATCATATTGCTATGTTGGATTTTACTTATAAAACAAATAAGTACAAAACCCCACTATTGCATGTTGTAGGAATGACAGAAAATTGCAAAACTTTCACAAAAGCTCTTGTTTTTATAACAAAAGAAACATTTGAGTTCTAGAGTTGGTCTGTAAATGCATTAAAGGAGTTGGCTTATGATCCTGAGAGACTTGCAAAAGTCTTTGTGATGGACCATGAAAAAGCTCTGATTTGTGCAATTGAAACTAGTTTCCCAGAGTCATCAAGACAATGTTGCACTTGGCACATGTCTAAAAACATACAAGCAAACTGTAAAGTGCGCTTTGTTAATGAATTTGAAGGATGGAAAAGCTTTATGAATCTGTGGGCAAATTATGGGGCCTCAAAGACCAAGGAGGAGGCAGAACTCAGAGTAGGTCCAAATCACTGCTTCTTATTCTTCCTAGTTTTGGGTTCTGAACTTTTGACTTTTATAGTGTTTCTTGAAAGACTATGAGGATGGACTCAAGTATATGTAAAATAACATTTTCCATATCAAAGAGAAATTTTTAGCAGCGTGGACTTGTATAAACCCAGATTTTGGAAACAAAAATACATCTTGGGTTGAAGGGGCCCATGCAACTCTCAAACAATTCCTTGCAAACTCTTTGGGAAACCTGTTGGATGTTTGGAAAAGCCTTGATGGAGCAGTATTGAATCAAATTAAATCAGTTCATGCATCAATTTATAACTCTTGAATTAAGTTAGGGAAAGTTCTTCCTCCTGAACTGTTACCATTGGGTTAAAAATTGTATTTAGAGGCAATCCATCTTGTTAGGGAACAATTTGAGAAGTTCAAAAGTGATCATGATGGCAAAGTCTGCACCAAGTCATATTTCAAGACTATGGGTTTTCCCTGTTACCACCAAATAGGTGACCGTCTAGCATTCAGAGGATCCATGGTACCCAAAGATGTTCATCCTCTGTGGAGGTTGGACTATGACCCTTGCAGTTCTAGTTCTGTAAGTTGGCTTAAGTTGGATTGTTCAAATCACTATGTGATTAATGCTTTTTGGTTAATGAATCCTAATTCATTAATGGTTGATCCTTTCTAATTTCTCCAGTGCAATGTCAATGAAATGCTAAGAATTACTCAGTTATGTGAAAAAGTCAATGCAATGAGCTTGGTATCTCCAGATCATGAGAAAAGAGGACTATTGAAGTATATCATTCAGAAGATTACAAAATATTGATTGAAGCCAAGAATTGAACCTGAAGTCTTACAATCAAGTAGGGGAAGGCCAAAATTGACAGATACATGGAAAGAACCATCTTGGTTTGAGTTTTTTGAGAAACAACTCAAGGGGGAAAAAGAACCAGAAGGGCTCCAAACAAGAAAAGACAAAAGATTGTAAGTCTTTTCTTTTGGGGTATGTTGATTTTTTGGTTTAATGAACTTAGTTACTAACAAATGATTAATTGTTAGTCAAAGTTGGCAGAATCTGAATCTGAATTTCATAGTTCAGAGGAAGAGACTGAAAGTGAATCACAATCACTTAATTTGGAATTAGAATCCTCTTCAGAGGAAGAGAAAACGCAGAAAAGCTCAACCAGAAGCTCATCTTTGGTGAGTATTCATTTCATTGATCCAATTAACAAAATGAATACTAAGTTAGTTTTGATGATAGGAACCAAATGTGAAATACCTCAATCAAATACCCAAGAAATTCCATAAGTTCTTTGGTGAGGTTTGGGATCCGATTGGAGATGGCTATTGGGGATTTAGAGTCATTGCTAAATCTCTTGGTTATGAAGAAAATGGTTGGTTTAAAGTTAGGAAGGAAATGATTGAAAAATTAGAGAAACATAAATCATGATAAATTAGATGCTTGGTGGAGCAAAAGAGGTTGAAAATATTAAACAAAGACTTGATTTTGAAGAAATAAATGAAGAAATTCCTGCCTCAAAATGGCTGACTAAATTAGAAATGGGTCAAATTATAGCAGGCACATATTCCAAACCTATATGCTTCATTTCATTGGAGTCATGTGATACTTATACTCCAATGAAAAATGGTGTTACTGATCAATCAGATTCAATGCTCATTTCCTTTGTAAACAATAACCACTAGGTTCTATTAGGACTTGGGGGAGAAATGATTCCAATCCCACCCATTGTAGCAAAACCACATTCCTTGATTTATAAAAAAGCCTCTGGTTGGGTTGATCATCTCAAAGATTGACTGCAAATGTACTCTAGATTGTAATAGACTTTGAATTTTGCTGACCTTTAATTTCCTTTTATCAGGGTCAGCTTCCACAGGTATCTCTGGAGGAGGCATTTTATCTGCTCCTCTTGGGTTGAAGTGTTTTATTAGGCTTACTGGGAATACTGGGTTTTTCCTGGAAATTTCATTGATTAGGATTACCTCTACAGAATCCTTTCCATGAAGCTTCTTAATAGTGAATGGTCCTGCAAAGGCGGGTCTCAGTTTTCCGTTCCCTGAAAGTTTTTTAAAATTTGTAGTTGAGATCAGGACTTGGTCTCCAATTTTTACTTAATGAGTTCTACCCCATCTCTGTTGGTTGTACTCAACAGATTCTTGAACAAATTTAGCAGCGTGTTTATTGGCTATGTCTATCATGTTCTTGAAGTCTACTGAGGTGGGATGTATATTAACCATGTTCTGATTAAGATTGTCTTTGGGTAACTTGGGTATCCATCCTCTTTCTAGGAGATAGGGTATTTCTTTGGTGGTGGAATGTTTTCTGCTGTTGTAAGCCATTTCCAGGGAAGGTAACAGGCTGGCCCAGTGGTGGCAATATCTGTCTTTTTTTTTGTATTCTGGTCAAAAGAAGCAGAATATTCTGAAAATTTCTTCTAAATTCTGGATCATTCATTCAGCCTAACCATCAGTTTGGGGATGATAAGCTGTGGAGAAGGCTAACATGGTCCCTAGCATATCATGAAGATTCCTCCAGAATTTGGAGATGAACTTGGGGTCTCTGTCACTTATAATAATCTTGGGGACTCCTAAATTAGCAATGAGTCTGCTTCAGAAAAGCAGAGCTACTTCCATGGCATTATCTTCCTTGTGGTTGGGTAAGAATTTTGCCTTCTTGGTAAACCCGTCCAGTATGACCAGGACTGATTTGTAAGAGTAAGCTTCTCCTGGAGTTAGTCTTGTTACAAAGTACATGTTGATGATTTCCCATATATTCTTGGGTTTGGTCATCCTCTGAAATAAGCCAAACCTCTTCCCATTGGTCCTGTTAGATTTTTGGAAAGTCTCACAGCTGGAGACATAGTGATGGTGAAGTCTCTCCAGTCAATCCACCAGGCTGTTTTTTTGACCTTTTCTAAAGTCCTGTCAGTAGATAAGTGGCCAGAGGAACATTTGTCATGGCATTCAGCTAGGATATGCTTGATATGTTTTTCATTAGTCAAGACTAGGAAACTGGAGTGTTGATTCCTGTAATATACTATACCATCCAATAAGGTAAATCTTCCAGATTTATATTCTTTCAGTTATGGTTCAGGAAATATATTGATTAGTTCAGATGGAGGGTTTGTGCTCTCCATAATAGAGATCAAGATTCTCATAATAGGGTTGTAATTTTTTCTAATGGAGTCAAACAAGGATTCATCTAATTCACAGATATGTATCCCTGTGATTGGGGCTTCAAGATCAAGCAAGTTCATGTTGAGTATAGGAAAAATGTCATGATCTTCTGGTTCATGAGAAGGGTTGCTAGGTTCATTTGGTAAAGCATTCCTGCTCAAGCTGCAAGCATTCTGGTGTTTTTTTCCTGCTTGATGGACTATTGTCATCTGTCCTCTATCCTGCTGAATAGCTATCTGCCATCTGAACATATGCCTGCTAGGAGTTTTCATGTTCATGAGAGTCCTAATGGCATTACAGTCTGTGATTACTACATAGTTAGTGCCTTCAAGGTAATAGTGGAATTTTTCCAAAGCTCAGACTAGAGCAAGACATTCCATCTGGCTAGCACCATATCTATTTTCTGTATCTTTGACTTGTCTAGATATAAAAATTACGGGTTTTTCTACTGGTTTGTCTTCTTCTATGAATTACTGGCGCAGGAAAGCTCCTAATCCTTCCATACTAGCATCTATTTATAGCTTGAAATTTTTTCTGTAATCAGGTTGGATTAGCACAGGGGCTTTGGTAATGGCTACTTTGATTTCTTCATAATTCTTTACTATTTCATGAGTCATCTCAAACAGAATAGTTTTGTTGCAAATCTCATACAAACACTTGTTTAGTAGTGCAAAGTTTGGTAAATACTTCCTTTAATAGCTGAAGAAGCTTATGAAAGACAAGATTTCAGTCTTATTTTGGGGCATTGGTCTGTTAATTACAGAAGCTATCTTAATTTGTTCAGCTGTAAGGGTTAGGCCAGAGACTATATGTCCTAGGGCTTTGAGCTCTCCATACCCAAAGGTGCAATTTTTCATGGATACTTTCAGTTCTAAAGTAGGGAGTGTTTTCAGGACCAATCTTACTTTGTCCATATGAGTGGCCCAATCATTGGTGTAAATGATAAAATCATCAATGTATACCATCATCCAGCCTTGTCTAATGAACTGGCCTAGTACTGTGTCAATCATTCTTTGGAAGTGGGAAGGAGCATTTTTTATTCCAAAGGCCATCCTTAGATATTCATATATCCCTAGGTGGCATATGATCCTCATGAATTTTCTGCTATCAGGGCTAATAGGTATCTGGTTGAATCCTTTCAAAATATCCATGTTAGTGATGAACTTAGCTCTTGAGAGGTTGTGGAAAGCATGGTCAATCCTAGGGATGGGAGAATAGTCTGCTTGAGTGTAGTTATTCAGAATCCTAAAGTCTCCAACAATTTTGTATTTTCATTATGCCAATCTATGATCACTGTTTCAGTGACATCTACCTGCTTATTGTGTCCTACTTTCTTTAAAAATTGCAGTTCAATGAGTTCCTGAATGTGGGTTTCAAGGGAAGTTCTAAATTTTGGAATAGAAGGGTAAGCAGGCCACCTAAGATTGGGAGGGTAAGTAGGTTTAATAGTCAGGGTCAGAATCATATCATGTAATTTTATGTTACCAATTGGGTGATCCTTGGTACAGAAAGCATTCTGCTTTTCAAAGCAAACATTGAGGATGTCCCATTTTTTGTTCTCACTGAGCTGGGTATTCAAAGCTGCTTGAGAGAAGTATTCTTGGTTAAAGTTTTCCAAGTGTTTCTCATAAGTTGAATTTGAAGTTTGAGAATTGATATGACATATTTGGAATTTCTTGTTGCATTATCCTCTTAATTTAAATTATCTGCCTTTACTTTGGAATTAATCTATACCATACAGGCAAACAGAACCATTACCTAGAATGAGGTAATTAAATACTCCATTTTGAAGTACTACAAGCTCAATTCTTAGTTTGAGTGATCCTTTGGTATGGGGGAGTATAATGTCTGAAGTCCAAACTCCAATAGCATTGAGGGAAGAGCTAAAGCTCCTGAACTGGCTTGGGGTAGTGGTAATAAGTTTGATTTCCAATTTGGATGTTGTTTTTCCCAATAAGAAAATCCAACACAAGAGCAGAAGGCTCCAATATCTAGGAGTAAATTGACTGGGGAACTTTGGATTAGTCCAGTAGCATAACAATTTTTACCAGAGTTGTAACATTTACCAGCAGAAGGCTTGAGGGTTAAGGTCCTGGCTTCAGAAATATGTTGAATCTTTGGGTTGGAATTCCATTGTTGGGGTAAGTTGGGACATTCATTAACAGGATTCATATCCAGAAAAGTCTCTATGTCTCCTTCTATGACATTGATAGGGTTAGTAATCATTAGTTCAAACTCAGAGATTGGTCCATCAGAGTAATCATACTGAAGTTCAGGACTATCACATTCTTCTCCTTCAATATGGCTAATCCTTCTTCTTGGATGGGGACAATCAAGTCTGACATGTCTTGTCTGGTTACAATTCCAGCATAATTTTTCCTTGGTTTCTAAAGTATTTTTGACTTCTAAGTTGGGGGTGGGAGAATCCTTGGTTTTTTCAGCTACTTATACCAGGAAAATTGCAGTCCTTTAGCTACAGAAAGTGATATTGATGTTGGAAAAATAGTTATTCCAAAAAAACATGTAGAATGCTCAGGATGAATGATAAGATGAGAGAAAGTTCAAGGTTTGGGATTTGTTTTGGTTAAAATGGTTTTAAGATATTTTTAAAGAGGGGAAACAGCTTATAAAAGACTGGGGATCTTTATTGAAACAACCTCTCTTCAAGGGAATACTTGGAACCATGTACAGACCTTGGGACAATGAGGTCCTAAGTTATTTCTCAAAAGGGGTTTACTCAAGGGGGATGGATGGTCAGGCTGTCTGACAGCACTTAATTCTGGAGGAATGGAGGAGATAACTTACTCCTTCAATCAGGCACTCAAAGAATATTGCAGAAAATAATGGTTGAAAGTGTCACAAGGCAATAATTGGGGTTTTTGCTGATTTTCTTCAATGTAATCAACAATGGGTTTTAAAATTAATAATTATACTAACAGACTAAGGCCATATATCAATTTTTTATCTATTATAAACACTTGATCACGGATGGAAATGGGTCTGGATTGATACTAAAAATTACTGCTGTTTAATTCATCCCAAAAGGGCTGTAGATATACCTTTCTGGGGTAAGAGGGCCTTCTCACGGAACTTAGAGAGGTTTGTGCTTGTGGGCTAAAGATAGCAGGCTTGCCAGGGCTAGTTTTGCATGCATTTATACTGCTGTGAATCAGCTGGACCTGTCTGTGTCATTTTTATGTGTGAAATAATTATCAGGATTAAATTAAATTTTAATTTTTTATCTTTACAGTTCTGACACATTTCTTGACTTTGTATTATTTTCTTTTGGGTGAAATTGTCAGAAGTGTGTATTTGTAGATTCTAAGCCATCTTTTGAACATGTTGAAAGTTTTTAAGAATTTTTTGGGGAATTCCTTGATATTTTTTGAAGTTCATAAAGATTTGATAATAGTATTTATGTTGCAACCTTTATTTTTAGTTTCCCTAATTTTCCTGTCTTTCAATTTTCATTCCATACATTTTGTTAAATATTCAGATGTTTCAGACATCCCTCAACTCTCAGTCGTGTTGTTAAATATGCAAGATGCATGCATATGGGTTGTAACATGTTCCTGAAGTACCTGGCTTTTGGGAGTGGTGCAGGTATTTTGACGCGCAACAAAATGACAGCTGTGTACAGGAATCAAGAATCCGCGGCCAGCAGCATATTGCATGCTGGTTTCTTGACAGGCGCCTTAATTTTGAGTGTCAGGCATGTGTACCCTGGCTATATGGATGCAGGGCTGCACAAGGGAATTGTGACAGAACACAAATCCAGCTGTAACTCCTAAAATATACACAACACCTCAATTCTGAGTGAATTTCAGGTGTTAAACCTTTACATGACATTGAGTATGAGATATTAAAATGGCCAAAAAGGTGCCATAGTGATGCCGTGCCCTTTTGGTCATTTTTCTTTTTAATTATTTGAAATATCAAGGATTTGTTTTTCAAGGGTGGGTTCAGTGAGTGGCCCTACCTTATTTTAGGTGGGAACTCCAAATCTGAAACAATATTTTAGGGTTTCTCACTCATTTTATATTTAATGATTTATTTTTATCTTTTATTCTACTTTGACAGGTTGCTCTGTAAAAGTAGAAAGCTGACAGGTTTTGATGTTTTATTCTTCTTTATTCCTGGTATTTTAATCTCTTGGTTTGTCAGTTCTTCATTCAAGAACATTCATATCAATAGTTTCCTCTGTTATACCAATGAGGGTAGAAAGGTCAGAATTCATAGGAATTCTACATCTTACACTGTGGTTAAGATGCCCAGGTCATAAATTAAGGATTCTTTCATTAATCTCTTCCTTCTCGGAATCAGGGTAGTAGCAATCCAATTTATTTTTTGTTCTAGACAACATTTATGAGGCTTGTCCTTTGAATGGTCAAACAGTGAATTTTCAAAGTTTTTCATCATCTTCCTTTTCCAAATTCTCATACAAAATTGGTCTTTAACCAGTATTTTCCAGGAGTTCCAAGTTTTTTATCCTACTCCTTCTATTTTTTTTAATGAACCAATCTAAGGCTACTGACTCAAATAGTCTGGGCACTCTTACCACAGCTATAGTGTCAACAAGTCCATATGAAGCCAGAGTATAGTCATTAAATTTGATGAAGCTGATATGTTCATATTCTCCTTCTCCTGAGAATTTAGGCCATTCAGTTACAGGAGGTAATAGTTTAAGGGCTTTTTCTATCTCAGGGGTTGGACTGGGTATGTTAGATTCATTCCTTACTGTTCCAGAGCTATGGGGGAAATGAGGGTTTCTACTTGTTTGAATGGGTTTTGATTCTTCTAAGTTGACCAGAGAGGGAACAGCTGAGTTGAATTTGAGGTCTCTTAAGTCATTCTTAATCATACCTAATTCTAAATCAACCTTACTGCTCAATAAGTCTATTTTATTAATACATGGGCAGAAGGAGTGTTAGTATTGTCCTTGAATTCTCCTTTAATTTTTTTCAATGGAGAGGAGAATTTCCTTTTAGACTGAAGAGTAGGTATTGTTTATGTGCTTAATCATAGATAGTCTATTCATGTTGATAGTATCTCTTATTTGCTTGGTTTCTAACTCACTGGTTTTAAGATGGGAAGCCTGCTTTTGGATTAATTTATCCAAGTGTTGGGTTATCTTAACAATTTGGTTATTTATTTTATAAAAATTGCTGCTTAAAATTCTGAAGTTGTAGAAAACATTCTGAGAGAAACTAGTGAAAATAGGTACATCATCTAAATTTAATTGTGATAGAATTTATTCCATTTCTGAGCTAAGGATATTATGCTGTCCCAATCTTTTGGATTCCTCATTCTTTTGTGGTTGGATGATCTCATCTTCTTGGGGTCTTTTCCCTTTTAATTTTTCCAATTGATCCCAAGGATTGCAATTTTACACATATTTTTCCACTTCCTTCCTGGGGATAAATTTCTGAAGGGCTATCTGTGAGGATTTGGCCTGTGATATGACATTTCTCATGGCTACCATGTCCTCTTGCACTTGGGCTAGCTTGTAAGATTCCCAATAACTCATGCAATATTTTACCAAAGCCTTTACCTTGGATTCTTTGGCTGAGTCCAGCTGGGGTGGGATGGACTGAGATGCAACCACTGGGGATAACTCTCTGCGTGAGGGAGAGATCTCTAACAACAGATTGGTCGAGTTGGGTGCCGCTGTTTCTTTTGGGTCTTGCTGTAATGGTATCACAGTTTCAAGTCCCCTCATTGTTCTTTCCAAAGGCACTCTTACAGGCGCGTGCTCCTCCAGAAAGAGATCCAAAAGAAGGGGATTTTCTGGTTTTGCGGGTGTTGCGCCTGTTTTGGGACATATTTCAAGATTGTGAGTTTTTTGTTAAATTTTTTTGAGAAAAAAAAATAAATAAATTTCTTTTTATTTTTAAATTGTTTAAGTCTTCTTAGACTTGGGTTTAAGGGTAATAAGGCCTTGTTAGGGTCTGCACTTTCCCTGCGAGGTATTCCAAGGGGATTGTTAGAATCCAAAATTTAATTGTGCACTATGGGATTTGAACCCATGACCTCAACATTCATGAGTGATGCTTTAACCACTAAGCTAAGTGCGCCATTGCCGGATGGGCCATTGTGCCTGTCCACTCAACAAGTGTTTGCTTGGATTTAGCTGTAAAGACCTGATGTGTCGTTTGACAATGCTTTTCAGGCTTTCAGTACCAAGACTTAGAACCCTTGGGTGGCAGTCTGCATAAGAGCAGATTTTACTCCAACAGGGATCTGCGTGGGTACCAATGAGATCTTGGGATAAATCCAAGGTTTCACAGTCTAGGTAGTCCTCAAGTATGTCCTGGTCAATAAGTCCACCAAAGGTGAATTCCACTAAAATGAATAAAACAAAATTATAAGTTATGAATTTATTTTAATTCTACTAATTTTTTATTATTTTTTTCAAAATTTTTTGAATTATTTGAAATTATTAATTTTATTTTTTTTAAAAAATAAAAAAAAATATTTTAGACACTTCTTTTAATTTTATTAAACAAATAAAGTTTCCTTTGATATCTATTCTAGGCCTTATGTTTCCTGAATTAATAATTGAAATTTATACATCTTTCAAGGTCTAATTCTTCTCCTCTTTTCCTTTATTGTTGAAAAAATAGAAGTTCTTTGTGCTGTTGTTCAGGCATTAAAGAATCCCAATGATTAGGCACAAAATCACATAGTCTTTCCTCTTTTTCCTTTTGTGTTTCAGAATATTCAAATAATTATAAATTAATTCCTGATTGGTCTTTAGATCCACTGAAATAAAGAATAAAAAAATGATAATAATATGTATTTTTACTTATTTTTACGTAAGATATCTGGTACAAAAGAATTCCATAATTAAATATTAATTATCTAGGGATATTTCCCAGCCAGAACCCCAGTTGTCAGGTTAATGATTCCAGGAAACTTGAATTTCTTTAGCTACAGGAAGTTATATTGGTGTTGGAATAATAATAATTCCAAGAAAAATGCGTAAAATGCTCAAAATTAATGAAATGGTAAGAGAAAGTGCAAGGTTTGGAGGTGGTTTGGTTAAAATGGTTATAATTATATTTTTAAATAGGGGCCACAGCTTATAAAAAGCTGTGGATCTTTACAGAAAGCAACCTCTCTTCAAGGGGAAACTATTTGCAGTGTAAAGACCTTGGGACAATGAGGTCCTGATGAAGCTCAAAAGGGGTTGACTCAAGGGAATGGGTATGACAGGCTGTTTAAAGCACATGATTCTTGAGGAAAGGAGGAGAAAACTTACTTATTTTAATCAGTGGCTCAAGGACCTTGCCAAAATTCATGGTTTGAAAGGGTCTCAGGGCAATATTTGGGGTTTCTGCTGATTTTCTTCAATGAGATTTAATAATGGGGTTAGAATTATTAATTATACTAACAGAATGAAGCCATATATCTCTTTTTTATCTCTCATAAAAAAATTTATCACGGATGGCAATGGGTCTGGATTGATACTGAAAATTAATGGGGTTTAAATCATCCAAAAAGGGCTGTATATATACCTTTTTTGGGGTAAGAGGGCATTCTCAGGGCGTGTAGAGAGGGTTATGCTTTTTTGCTAAGGCTAGCAGGCTCCCCAGGGCTAGTTTGGCAGGCATCCTTAGTTCTTTCACTAAGCTGGGCCTTTCTATGTCATCATTATGTGTGAAAGAATTGTCGGAATTTGTTTGAATGTTAATCTGTTAGTTTTGAAGATATGACATATTTCCTAGTTTTTTATTACTTCCTTATGAGTGAAATGGTCAGAAGTTTTTTTTTGGATTCTACGCCATCTTCTGAACATTTTGGTAAGTTTCAAGAATTTTTAGGGGAATCCTTGATATGTTTTGTGGTTCATAAAGATTTGATAATAGTATTTACATGACAACCTTTGTTATTGCTTTCCCTAATTTGTTCATCTTATACTCTGAATTTCATATATTTTATCTAATATTCAGAGGGTTCAGAAATCCCTCTATCCATCAGTAATATTGTTACGGCCAATGGTAAATTTGAAACCTTGCAACTCCCTTTTGCTACCAAAAATGGGTTGCGTGGCGCAATGCACAATCCATTTGAGTTGCAAACCGCCATTTGCAACTAAGGTGTGTTGTGAATGGCCGTTGGTGACCCAGAATGGGTGGTTTATGGCAAAAAAAAAATTTTAATCTCAGTGTTTAATTCATTTTATTTATATTTATATTTATATTTATATTTATATTTATATTTATATTTATATTTATATTTATATTTATATTTATATTTATATTTATATTTATATTTATATTTATATTTATATTTATATTTATATTTATATTTATATTTATATTTATATTTATATTTATATTTATATTTATATTTATATTTATATTTATATTTATATTTATATTTATATTTATATTTATATTTATATTTATATTTATATTTATATTTATATTTATATTTATATTTATATTTATATTTATATTTATATTTATATTTATATTTATATTTATATTTATATTTATTTTTATATTTATATTTATATTTATATTTTTATTTTTACTTTTACTTTTATTTTTATTTTTATTTTTATTTTTATTTATATTTATATTTATATTTATATTTATATTTATATTTAGATTTATATTTATATTTATATTTATAGTTTCATTTTTATTTTTATTTTTATTTTTATTTTTATTTTTATTTTTATTTTTATTTTTATTTTTATTTTTATTTTTATTTTTATTTTTATTTTTATTTTTATTTTTATTTTTATTTTTATTTTTATTTTTATTTTTATTTTTATTTTTATTTTTATTTTTATTTTTATTTTTATTTTTATTTTTATTTTTGTTTTTATTTTTATTTTTATTTTTATTTTTATTTTTATTTTTATTTTTATTTTTATTTTTATTTTTATTTTTATTTTTATTTTTATTTTTATTTTTATTTTTATTTTTATTTTTATTTTTATTTTTATTTTTATTTTCATTTTCATTTTCATTTTTTTATTTTCATTTTTATTTTTATTTTTATTTTTATTTTTATTTTCATTTTTATTTTCATTTTCATTTTCATTTTTATTTTTATTTTTATTTTTATTTTTATTTTTATTTTTATTTTTATTTTTATTTTTATTTTTATTTTTATTTTTATTTTTATTTTTATTTTTATTTTTATTTTTATTTTTATTTTTATTTTTATTTTTATTTTTATTTTTATTTTTATTTTTATTTTTATTTTTATTTTTATTTTTATTTTTATTTTTATTTTTATTTTTATTTTTATTTTTATTTTTATTTTTATTTTTATTTTTATTTTTATTTTTATTTTTATTTTTATTTTTATTTTTATTTTTATTTTTATTTTTATTTTTATTTTTATTTTTATTTTTATTTTTATTTTTATTTTTATTTTTATTTTTATTTTTATTTTTATTTTTATTTTTATTTTTATTTTTATTTTTATTTTTATTTTTATTTTTATTTTTATTTTTATTTTTATTTTTATTTATATTTATATTTATATTTTTATTTTTATTTTTATTTTTATTTTTATTTTTATTTTTATTTTTATTTTTATTTTTATTTTTATTTTTATTTTTATTTTTATTTTTATTTTTATTTTTATTTTTATTTTTATTTTTATTTTTATTTTTATTTTTATTTTTATTTTTATTTGTATTTTTATTTTTATGTTTATGTTTATTTTTATTTTTATTTTTATATTTATATTTATATTTATATTTATATTTATTTTTATTTTTATTTTTATTTTTATTTTTATTTTTATTTTTATTTTTATTTTTATTTTTAATTTTATTTTTATTTTTATTGTTATTTTTATTTTTATTTTTATTTTTATTTTTATTTTTATTTTTATTTTTATTTTTATTTTTATTTTTATTTTTATTTTTATTTTTATTTTTATTTTTATTTTTATTTTTATTTTTATTTTTATTTTTAGTTTAATTTTTAATTTTAATTTTAATTTTTATTTTATTTTTTAATTTAATTAATTAATTAATTAATTAATTTCTGGTACATCTCTTTATTTATTTATTCATTTCATTCCATTTTATTTAAATTGATTTATCTGTATTTTAATTTATATTCACATTTTTAATTTAATGGATTATTCAATTTTTTTATTTTTTATTTATTATTTATTTATTATTTATTATTTATTTATTTATTTATTATTTATTTTTTTATCAAAATAAAACAAAAAATATGATAACAAAAGTAAAAATAAATTAATAAATAAATATATCCATTTGCGACTCAGATGGGTTGCAAGCGGGCATTTGCCACTCAGATGGGTTGGAACGGCATTTTGCGCCCCATTTGGGGCCCCAGGGTTGCAAATTTAACATTGGCTTATTGGTACATATGAATGATGCATGCAAATGTTTTTTAACATGTTCCTTTGGTAACTGGCTGTCAGGATTGGTGCAGGTATTTTTGATGGGCGCATACCTGACAGCTGCATTCTGGAATCAGGCATCGGCAGCCACAAGCATATTGCATGCGGGTTTCTTGACAGGTGCCTACATTTTGAGTGTCAGGCGTGTGTAACCTTGCTGTATGGATGCGGGCTGCATGCAGGAATTGTGACAGAACACAAATCTGGCTGTAACTCCTAAAATATACACACAAACTCCATTCTGAGTGAATTTTAGGTTTGAAAGCAATATGTATCAGCAAATCTGAAATAATAGAATGACCTAGAAACCAGTTGAAGTGGTGTTGTGGTTTTGCACCATTTTCCTGTAAATTTATTTAAAATATAAGGGGTTGTAATTCAAGGGAGGGGTCAGTAAGTGACCCTACCATATTTTAGGTGAGGAATCAAAATATGTAATAATATTTTAGAATTTCTCACTATTTTCATTTTTTATGAATTTTTTTGGTTCTACTTTGAAAGTTTGGCCTGTACCAGAAGCAAGCTGACACAAAGCCTAGTCCAGAATTCACGCACATGGACAGTCTGTTCTTCAAAGGTTGGGGAAAAAATAAGAATATAATCAAGGTATACCACCTCACAAATGGTTAGGAGGTTGGAAAATATGTCATTAACTAGACGTTGAAAAGAGGCAGGAGCATTGGTTAGTCCAAATGGCATGACCAAATATTCAAGGCTCCCAAATTGGGTCCTGAATGCTGTAAGATGTTTATCCCTTTCTTTAATTTGAATTAGATTATAAGCACCCCTGAGGTTGATTTTAGAAAATATTGTAGAACCAGAGAAGACTGTTAATAAGTGATTAATGGGAGGAATAGGGTACTGGTTCTTTTGAGTAACAGCATTAAGTTTGCCATATTCAACACACACTTGCAACACACCATCCTTCTTTATAATAAATAGGACGGGTGCACCAGTGCTTGAAGTTCTGGGGAAAATGAAACCTTTCTCTACATTTTCCTCTATGTAGGCTTGCAAGGCCTCCTTTTCATGTTGACTGAGGTAGTAGATAGGCCCAAATGGAGGCATAGGACTTCCAATTCAATATGGTGGTCATAAGCCCAGTTTGAGGAATTTTATTAGATTTAACCTTGGAAAAACATCTAAAAAGACATGGTAAGCTTCTGGAACTCTCTACAACACAGTTTATATTTATTCATTTTTCTCATCCTTATCCAATGCCTCTGCAGAGGACTGCTTTGGGGCAAATTCAGAAGTGGAAATAATCATACACAAAATATGAATGGATAGATCATCCTCTATATCCTCCAAGAATTTAAGAGAATTTCCAAAGAATATAAAATTCACAGAATTAGGTGTTTAACTTGAGTAAATGTGTTGTGGCTGCATGTATTCTGAAAAGGGAATAGGGACAGTAGTCTGCGGATTCACTGGCAGAAGGTAAGTAGTGGCCAAATTGAGTTCAACAAAAGGGAAATGTGTTGGAATTCACTGCTGGAACTCTCCCCGGACCTTCCCCGCTTGAGCTCACTCGAGCTCTCATCCGGTGCTCGTGCTTCAAACTTGAAGTGTCTGCTCAATCCTTCTTCTCCAAGACAAGGGACGACCGTGGTGATCTTAGACTTCCAGCCTCTCATTGATTCATTTCATTCCTTTCTCACAGCTCCCAACAATGCCGTTGCCGATGGATCAAGCATCACCGCCGTGCGTCGTATCAAGATAACCTAACTAAAGTCTCTCGATGAAACTTGATTGGTACGATCCAGCAATTGGTGATCCAATTTCCATTATCATTATTGTGCTGACATCTCCTTCATGCAGATTCTTTCTCTTCCTTCACTTCTCATTCTTGTTCATCGATCACTAACCTTCCAGGCCACTCAGAAGTACGGATTCCCTGTCCCTCCTTTCTTGGTATTCCTTTGCTTATATCACATCCATCTTAGCTGCCTCATTTCTCATCAAGTCAAGTCCTCACCTGCTGTTAACAATCAGAGTATCATCCGCCTAAAGAACCATTGGTATTTCCTGTTGTCAACGCCTCATTCCTATTCTCACGACTTACACTCTTGCAATGAATTTGGCAGTGGTCCTGGTTTCCCAAAAAACATTTAAGCTTTTACAGTTAAAAGCCGAAACCTCAACCAGCTCACCAATATGGCATCACCTTCGCCAGGACCAGGGGGCGACTCTTCTAAGAACATGGCACTCAAAGGAATCTACAATTCGATCCCATCGCTTAACGAGGATAACTACTCCATCTGGCGGGCAAAATTCCAAAATCTTTTCCGGCTCAGAAGGATTCTTCCCATTATGGCATCTGAAGATACCTCGGATCAACTGGACCCCGACGTGAATGAGGAAATCACAGCTTATCTCCTTTCTTGACTTGAATCATCTACACATTCAAACATAATCAACTCTTAGAATGAGGAAAGTGCAAAAGCAATATGGATTGCAGCAAGAACTCACTTTGCTTCATCTCAATCTGCAAACTGAGCCCGAATATTCAATAATTTCCTGTATCTTTCCTTCTCAGAGAACGCCATAGAGAAATTCGTCACAACAGTCCCAGTCCATCTCAACAAACTCTTGGAGGTAGGGATAGAACTTCCATCCAACATTCTTGCAGATCTGGTACTGTTCAAATTTCCCCCATCTCTCAAATTGATGCAGTCTCAAATCATGCACGGAGTTGGGACTATCACGGTCAAATATGCTCTCAACCATCTCACCCAACATAAGAATGAGATCAAAGCCACCAAAGAGGAAGCCACCTCGAAAAGCAAAATCTCTCTCTATAATCGGGACTACCCCAGATGCACAAAAGGTGTTCACAACGATAAGGTCCGAAACCACAAAAGAGAAGAATGCTGGTCCGAATTTCCTCACCTCAGGCCGGCCAATCCTAAGACAAAAAGGCCGGGAAAGAAAACTGAAGAGGAAGTGGAACACTTCTTCTCTCTCTTCTGCGGATCCACTCACTCAGACTCTCTGGGACCCAACAGCTTTGTTCTTGACTCTGGATGCTCCGTTCACCTGCTCAATGATAGGCAATACTTCTCTGACATCTCAACGGACAAATGCACGGACGAAATTAAAACCGGAAATCCTGGAGCGACCCTGTCCATAAAAGGCCAAGGAACTGCAGCCTTGACCATTGGGTCAAACCAGATTACCCTTAACAACGCCTGCTGGGTCCCTGATGCCAACATCAACCTCCTTTTGCTTGGCAAATTCCTCCTCAAAGGATGCTCTCTCCTCATGGACAACGCCAAGAATCCGTCGCGGTTCCACCTTGTGCATCAAGACAAAACCTGTCTTTCTGGCCAAATCTCTCACAAAATCCTGAAGATAGATGACCCGGACCCCTTGGTCTCCCTGCAAATGACCATTGGAGAAGTTCACCTCTTACACAGAACCCTAGGACACGCAAGCGTCGATCAAATTGAGAAATTCCTGGGAAAATCTCTCGGCAGAGACATAAAAAGCGAGTTCGCCTGCATGGGATGCGACCTTGGAAAGATAAAGAGAAATTCATTCACAGCCTCATCAAACCCTGCCAGCAAAGTATTTGAACAAATCCACCTTGATCTCATTGGACCGATATCTCCTCAGTCAAAAGGTCATCACCAATACTCCCTCACTCTTGTTGACAACTACTCAGGCTAAATTGGCGCCTTCCCTCTGAAACTCAAGAGCGAAGCTGCCAACGTTCTCATCTTCATTCTCACAAACAAACATCATAAACGCGGCTACTTCCCTGCTGAAGTTTGCTCCGATGGAGGAGGGGAATTTATCAATGACAAACTCAAAGATTTCTTTGAATCCAAATCAATCAAGCAAATTGTGTCACAAGCCTATCATCCCCAGCATAATGGAAGGGCAGAAAGAGCAAACCAAACACTGGCCAAAGCTGTAAGAGCAACTCACTCATCCACCAAAATTCCTCAAAATATTTGGCACAAGACCATCAAAGCCTGCGCAGTAGCCCTGAACCAAATACCAAAAGTTTCTGGTGAGCCATCTCCCTGGGTGCTAATGCACGGAATTTCTCTTCCACCTAACTACCTAAAGCCTATCAGATCCCACCTGACCTACCTAAACCTCAAAGACAAGAGCTCCTTGTATAAATTCAAAGATAAAGGAAAATTGGGAATTCTGGTCGGATACGTGCCTAGGTTCCATTCCTATTGGGTCCTGAACCAATCTGGATCAATTTTTGAGACCAAGCACGTAAAGTTTGGAGCCACCAACCCGGACTTCTCAATTCCGTCAAATGACTCCACTTTGTCGGACAACCTTCCACAGAATGCCGGATTGTCCCGCACTGACGTGGATCCTGTCGGCACCGAACCCAACATCCAACAAATCAAACCAGGCTCTCCAACAAGCTCATCCTCTCCAGGAATAAAACTGGAATCAAACAAGTCCAATGATGAATCATCAAACAGCTCCAAGGAAGTCAACAATCATCTCATCCCATCATCCAACACCCAAGCTCTTTGCAATCAAAAAACTCTACAAAGACCAGACAAATATGGCTTTGTCAATCTCTCCGTCCCAAGATCTGTCTCCGAAGCTCTGAAGATGCCCAAATGGGCAACCTCTCTAAAAAAGGAAAACGATACCTGCAAGGCTCTCGGAATTTGGGAGGATTACTTTGGTCCCAAACCGCCGAACATCCTAAACACCACCTACGTTTTAAGACTGAAGGAGAACGCACACGGCAAAGCTACCACTCACAAATCCAGACTCTGCGTCCAAGGATTCATGCAACAATTTGGCATTGACTACTTTGACACCTACGCTCCGACAGGTAAAACCACCTCCCTGCTTGCCCTGCTGCTCCTATCTCTGGACAAAAACCTGGACATTCTGCAACTCAACGTGAAAGGCGCGTTCCTCCACCCCAATTTGGATGAAGAAGTATTCATCCACCAGCCACCCGCTTGCAACAGAAAATCTCCAATCCTCAGACTGAAGAAATCACTGTACGGTCTTAAACAGGCCCCAAGAAACTGGTACCGCACCCTCTGCGACTGGATTGTAAGTCTCGGCTACACGCCCTCAGACGCAGATCCGTGCCTGTAAACCAACAGGTCAAAATATTCTGCGCTCTTCTTTCATGTAGACAACCTCCTGGTGTGCGGCAATTCTCAAGACTTTGAAAAAATGTTTCTCAAAAAATTCCCAAATTCCTCCAGCCATCATCCTAACACTCTCCTGGGCATGAAGGTGAACCAAGCGCCAAACAAGATTGGTCTCTCACTGCCCATGCACATCGACAAAGGTTTGGCGGCGCTGAAAAGCATAAGTCTCCACGCCATCTCAACACCCTGCACCCCAGGACTTCAGCTCACTCCAGCCTCCAACAAAGAACGCAATCAGTTTGCCAACCTCAATGAGAACTTCAGAAGCCACATTGGGAGGCTCAATCACATTGCCTTGCTTGCTTGTCCCAAAATTTCCTTTGCCGTCTCCAACCTCGCATGATTCAACAACAAGCCGGGCATCTCCCACTGGAATGAACTCATTTGAGTGTGGAGATACCTGGCTGCAACCAAAAACCTCGAACTCGTTCTCTCAAAGAAGAACAACTCCCCGGCTCTGATCTGCTACAGCGACGCCACCTGGGGAGACGATCCTGAGACTTGCAGATCCCAAACTGGGCTCATCTGCAGCCTTTTTGGGGCTCCCCTGTATTGGACTAGCAGGAAGCAACGCAACATAACATTCTCCTCTACAGAGGCAGAATGCAACTCCCTCAGAGACTCTCAACTCAAAGCTTGGTGGATAAACCATCTGATTGACGAACTTTGGGATCGTCCGTCGGTTCCCAGCATTCACTTAATATACAAAAAGGGACTGGACGATAAAGTTAAGAAATTTGGAACAAACTCAAAAACAAAATTCATCAACATAAAAACCAAAGGACTGAGAGAAGACCTGATCAACAACAAAATAGAGGTTCTTCTTGTCCCTTCTGAACAGATGGTAGCCAATGCTCTCACCAAACCTGCTAGCAAAGCATCCATTGACAGGCTGGTCGCCCATATCAGCTCCTGAGGAAATCAAGCCGATGGACATTGTATCAAGGAGGGGTGTTGGAATTCACTGCTGGAACTCTCCCCGGACCTTCCCCGCTTGAGCTCACTCAAGCTCTCATCCGGTGCTTGTGCTTCAAACTTGAAGTGTCTGCTCAATCCTTCTTCTCCAAGACAAGGGACAACAGTGGTGATCTTAGACTTCCAGCCTCTCATTGATTCATTTCATTCCTTTCTCACAGCTCCCAGCAATACCGTTGCCAATGGATCAAGCATCACCGCCGTGCGTCGGATCAAGATCACCTAACTAAAGTCTCTCGATGAAACTTGATTGGTACGATCCAGCAATTGGTGATCCAATGTCCATTATCATTATTGTGCTGACATCTCCTTCATGCAGATTCTTTCTCTTCCTTCACTTCTCATTCTTGTTCATCAATCACTAACCTTCCAGGCCACTCAGACGTACAGATTCCCTGTCCCTCCTTTCTTGGTATTCCGTTTCTTATATCACATCCATCTTAGCTGCCTCATTTCTCATCAAGTCAAGTCCTCACCTGCTGTTAACAATCAGAGTATCATCCGCCTAAAGAACCGTTGGTATTTACTGTTGTCAACGCCTCATTCCTATTCTCACGACTTACACTCTTGCAATGAATTTGGCAGTGGTCCTGGTTTCCCAAAAACCATTTAAGCTTTTAAAATGATATAAGGATGGTTGAGTTCTTGGGGTGATCAATCCCAGTTGCAAATTTAACTCAGGGTTCCAGAAGTGAAGGAAGTCAATACCCAGAACAATATCTTAATTTGGGGGAGTATCAATGACCGAGAAATCCCATTCTAAGTTGGGAAAAGAAGTTAAAGAAAAGATGAAGGAAACCTTATGGGTAATCTCTTGTGAGGTTGAGTTGGATGGGCTGATGGTAAATAAGAAAATATGAGTGGTTAGAGGTTTAGGAGACAAAGAAAATTCAGGAACCATAGATTTTGAAATTACAGATTTTGTTGTTCCTGAATCAACAAGTACACTGTAAGCCTGGTTATTTAGCAAAAAAAATGAAACATAAGCCTTCATTTAATGATTCAGGTGCTTCCCCTTCCAAATAATGTAATCAGATATTGGAGGGGTGATGGTCATGGAGTACTAAATTTCCATCACCTAGTCATTTCCGTGCTTAGGCTTAGCTGGAGTAGGTTTTTGGCCAGGTTTGAAGTATGGATGCTTTCTGCAGAGGCTAAATTTGTGAGCCCCTCCGCAATAGTTACACAAAACCTCCTTTTCTTTTCTAGCTTTTCAATCAGCCTTAATATTTCAATCTTCAACAAAACTAGGAATAGGACAGTAAGTTGGAGTAGGGTTAGCAGAAGGAGCTTTTGATTCCCCCTTACATCTACCTTGGGGGCTGTGCTGTTGATTCTTTGGAGGATTTGATGAGCTGGGTCCAGTTCTTAGGGCCTAATGAGAGCTAAGGGACTACTCCATCATCCTTTTGTGGTAAAAAGTGTTTTATTTCAGATAGCTCTGGTAATTTTTCTTGATGTCCATTTTTACCATCTAATTGTTCAAGGAGCCTTGAATGGAGTCACTGTCTGAAATGAAAGAATAGAGCTTTATCACCAAACCCAGAGACCTTAGTAATGAGGGTTCTTAACTCATTGATTTGGTTAGTAGCATGAACTGTTTCTTTCATTTTAAGGAGATTTAACTCCTTTTTAGCACGTTGGATCTCTAGAAAATCTCCAAAAAGAGTTTGGAGCTTCTGGGTGAACAAGAACCAAGAGCTAAGTAAGAAGTCTGGCTCTTGGTTACCAATGTGATTAAGGTAAGTTTTAATACACCAGCTAGCGTTTCCTAAGAGGTTAAATTTTTTAAAAAACACCTTCTTCATTTCATTAGCAAATAACCTTTCATCATTAGCAATGATTATTTCACAAGCTTGAAGGAATGTTTGAAGCTTGGTAGGGTTGGTACCATAAACTTTTTACAAAGCATTGATGGATGTTGACTTAAAATTGGAAGAGGGATAGTTATCAGTAGGTTTAGAAAGGTGATTCATTGCATTGTTCATTTTCTGAAGAATTAAAAGCAGGGAAGGGTCAGTAGAAGGGCCCTGAGAAGGAGTAGGAGGTTCAGCAGTTTGGTAAGCTGGTGGCACTGCAGTTGCATCAGAGGTTGGGCTTGGAATACCCCCTGGGGAAGCTGAATTCAAGCCAATCAAGGTTTTAGAATCAAATCATGAATCCTCATCCTCATCATCTTCTTCATTGTATCCTGGGATTGGGACCAAACTGGGATCAAAAGAAGGAGAATCCAAACCATGGTAGCCGACCTCTGGGAATTTTAATATGGCTCTGTGAAGGTTAGGATTATAAGAGTGTGGGATAGGAGAAATGGAAACTTGGGGAACAGGATCCAATAGGCCAGTGTCCATTGGAGTGGAGTTTCTAGCTGCTGGGTCGGGTAAATTTGAATAATTTCTTCCAGTTCCACGGGCTCTTGGAGTGTAGGGGTAAGCTAGTTCAGTGGCTCCTCTTCCCTTGGAACTGCAGGTGATAGCTGGTCTATAGATGTGAGAAAAAATTTCATGTTGAGGAGGCATTTTATTGCCTAACAAGAAAGAAGTTACCCAAAAATTATTTTACCCACACAAGAAATATGTGCCAAAAAAATATTCCCAAATTAATTGATTGATAGGTTGCCCAAGTTCAAAGCATTGAAGCACTGCGTCAAAGTTTCAAACCCTTGAATTAGGGTGTCAAGGTGGGTGTCAAGGCATCAAAGTATGGTGTCAAGGAAACAAAGCAACAAGGAAAAATGTCAAAGCATCAAAGAAAAACCTCAAATGCATCAAAGCAAGACGTGAGGAAGTGCTTGAAAGGGAATACAAGGAGGGTTGCAAGAAAAACGCAGATAAGGGGGAAAAAAATTTAATAACAATTCAAATCCATGATGGGGAGTAAAATAAATGAGATAAAGAAAATTGCCACAGATTCAATAGCAAGATTTGATGTCCAATTAAAAAGGCTAAGGAGTGTGATTGGTTGAGCTTGGTATTTTGGGGAATAAATCAGTTTAATTTCAAAAGAGCTGCTGGAGTGCAAGCAGGGCTTGAAACAAGGGGGCTCTACTAAAGTTAGGCTTGGGAGCAAGGCTAATGAAGAATGCTACAAGGAGCAGAGTTGTTGATAGAGTAAGATTAGAGTGCTTGGCTGGCACTTGCTGGGATGGATTACCTAGTAATAATTGGTAAAATGATTTCTTGGGGAACAATAAGGAAGGAGGAAGAGGAGGCCAGCTTAAATATAAAAAACCATGGAACTAAAAAAGAAGTATAACAGGTTGGCGCTTGGGTACATATGTAATGAAAAGAGCAGTCAAGGTAACAGGTAGGACTAGTCAGGTAGGTTGCTACATTGGAATAAGCTAGATACTACATTGGGGCAAGGCCACAGGTCTGTGCTTTCTGAGTTGGGAATGTACAATGGAAGAATTTACAGTGTACATGGTATTCATGACACTATGTAATAATGATAGAGAGTATGTAATAGAATCTGCAAGAGGGTGTACATAATGATTCCCAAAGAATAAAACATGATTGAATATGGGATCTACAGGTGAGTAAGGTTATAGGATATGCAGACCTGGGAGATTAAGTATGTGCAAGCCTATGTATTCTATCTGTATGAAGTATGAGGTTAGACTATATGTAGATATCTAAGGCATGAAGATCCTGAGGATATTTAGATGCTGAATATATACTGAGATAAGTCCCCTGAGGCCGCAAGGTTGAAGTTACTTGGCTGGTGGATTAGAATGAGGACTAGACTGAGTTAGGTTTCAGTATGAAAAGAGCCACTACTATTTTTTCTGATTTTCCATCATTTTCAGGACTTTCAACATTTATTTTAAAAAAGATTGATCCAAGAAGGGCATGATTTAACTACAGCCTAAAAGCATTATTGTAGCTGGAATTCTCAAGGAGGCACCCTGCTCTCAAATTAAAAATAATTTTTTTTAAAGGGGTTAATATTGTTGGCTAGTTACACAAAGCTGAATCATTAGCTTCAAAAAACACACAACAGAAGTGGATAAAAATAATCAGCAAGTAAGTAAGATGAAAATCTATAATTTCTCTCCAATTGTTTTTCCCCTTGCTGATATTCCTTTTTGGTGCTACTCTTGTACAGGGGGGGGGGGGGGGAAAGTAAGTCTTCACACTGATGGGTGAAATAAAAAAAAACCAGGAAATTTATTGTTCTTGAAAAATAATAGGAAAATGAATGAGTTCAATTAAAATCAAACCATTTTGAATCAGTATAAATATGACAAAGATTAACATTTTCTTACCCTTAATTTTTTAATATAGATGAATTTCTGCATGAAAAATAAATATAAAATCATCATCAGAAGTTTTTCGGAATTTTTGCTCAGTCATTTTCAAGATTTGATATTTCATTTTATTTGGATTTTTCTTTTCTTTTTAAGGTGTAAAAATGATTCATCAGATCAAGATGATTTATTCAATAAAATATTTGATTTGATTTGAAAATTTCAATTGTTTTTCAAGGAATGGGATGAGCCCCTGCTCAAAAACAACAAAATAAAAAAAATTCACAAAATTTTGGAAGCTCTAGAAAAGGGAAAAAATCCAATTGAATCATACTGCAGAACTCAAATAGCATCAGAAAAATTTCCTTCTTGAATTTTATGGGTTATCAGATACCCATCTTGATTATTTAATCAAAGGTTGATGTTAAATTCATGGCTCCAGTCGTGCAGGAGCCTTTTAGGGCCCCACACAGCCTCTGGGAGTCGTTTAGGGCCCCTCAAAGCGTGGGGGCCAATACACTACTCCATATAGTTTATGATTTATAATTTATAATTTATTATTATTAATTATTCATTATTCATTATTCATTATTCATTATTTATTATTTATTATTTATTATTTATTATTTATTATTTATTATTTATTATTTATTATTTATTATTTATTATTTATTATTTATTATTTATTATTTATTATTTATTATTTATTATTTATTATTTATTATTTATTATTTATTATTTATTATTTATTATTTATTATTTATTATTTATTATTTATTATTTATTATTTATTATTTATTATTTATTATTTATTATTTATTATTTATTATTTATTATTTATTATTTATTATTTATTATTTATTATTTATTATTTATTATTTATTATTTATTATTTATTATTTATTATTTATTATTGATTATTTATTATTTATTATTTATTATTTATTATTTATTATTTATTATTTATTATTTATTATTTATTATTTATTATTTATTATTTATTATTTATTATTTATTATTTATTATTTATTATTTATTATTTATTATTTATTATTTATTATTTATTATTTATTATTTATTATTTATTATTTATTATTTATTATTTATTATTTATTATTTATTATTTATTATTTATTATTTATTATTTATTATTTATTATTTATTATTTATTATTTATTATTTATTATTTATTATTTATTATTTATTATTTATTATTTATTATTTATTATTTATTATTTATTATTTATTATTTATTATTTATTATTTATTATTTATTATTTATTATTTATTATTTATTATTTATTATTTATTATTTATTATTTATTATTTATTATTTATTATTTATTATTTATTATTTATTATTTATTATTTATTATTTATTATTTATTATTTATTATTTATTATTTATTATTTATTATTTATTATTTATTATTTATTATTTATTATTTATTATTTATTATTTATTATTTATTATTTATTATTTATTATTTATTATTTATTATTTATTATTTATTATTTATTATTTATTATTTATTATTTATTATTTATTATTTATTATTTATTATTTATTATTTATTATTTATTATTTATTATTTATTATTTATTATTTATTATTTATTATTTATTATTTATTATTTATTATTTATTATTTATTATTTATTATTTATTATTTATTATTTATTATTTATTATTTATTATTTATTATTTATTATTTATTATTTATTATTTATTATTTATTATTTATTATTTATTATTTATTATTTATTATTTATTATTTATTATTTATTATTTATTATTTATTATTTATTATTTATTATTTATTATTTATTATTTATTATTTATTATTTATTATTTATTATTTATTATTTATTATTTATTATTTATTATTTATTATTTATTATTTATTATTTATTATTTATTATTTATTATTTATTATTTATTATTTATTATTTATTATTTATTATTTATTATTTATTATTTATTATTTATTATTTATTATTTATTATTTATTATTTATTATTTATTATTTATTATTTATTATTTATTATT
This sequence comes from Puccinia polysora, assembly GCA_025617555.3. Classification (NCBI taxonomy): domain Eukaryota; kingdom Fungi; phylum Basidiomycota; class Pucciniomycetes; order Pucciniales; family Pucciniaceae; genus Puccinia; species Puccinia polysora. Next base: position 164,027 of record CM062617.1, on the reverse strand, counting down.
TATTATTTATTATTTATTATTTATTATTTATTATTTATTATTTATTATTTATTATTTATTATTTATTATTTATTATTTATTATTTATTATTTATTATTTATTATTTATTATTTATTATTTATTATTTATTATTTATTATTTATTATTTATTATTTATTATTTATTATTTATTATTTATTATTTATTATTTATTATTTATTATTTATTATTTATTATTTATTATTTATTATTTATTATTTATTATTTATTATTTATTATATAGTGGAGGCTACAAAACTTGATTTTATTTGTTTAACGTGCCTTACAACTCAAATGGGACATGTAGCATCCCACAAAGCCCATTTGAGGCGTGTAGGATGCCACATGGCTCATTTGAGCCATGTAGGGTGCCACACAGACCATTGAGCTGTCTAAAGAGTTGTCTACATGGCTCAATGAGCCATGAATTCAACATTACACTTAATCAAATTATCATCCAAAACACAAAAAATCACATTAATCTAATTTGATTTTCCCATGAATGGAAAAATTAAATTTCATTAGGTTTGTTTTTTCTTAGTTCTATTCTGATTCTTCCCTAAAATTAAATATGTCAAAAATAAAATTAAATGAAAAGGAATGGTTTCATTCTCTCTTTTCCTGAAACATTTATTTTGGGGTGTTTTGTCACTTTTTGTATTATTTTTAAAAAATTGATAGTTGGATTGTTTGACTCATCAATAAATTTCCACCTTAAAGAAAAGATGCTAAAATACATTATCAAAAAATTTTAAATTAATGTATGGTTTTTTGGGACTGGAAACTTTGGCCTTGAGAATGTGTCTAAAAATCAAACTAGTTATTTTGACAAATCAATGGGAGAACTTACTTCCTCCCCCCCCCCTGTACAAAACCAATTGGTTAGGAGAATTCAAAACCTTTGATTTTGTATGTACCTGCCCTCCTGATTTAACTTCAGATTTTTTTTTTTTGGATATATTTTCATGATGGAGTGAAATCTGTTTTTGGGTTTTTTAATTGAATATGCAGCATACATTTTTAACTATCTTGGAAATGGTGTTTTTAGACTAAATTATTGCTAAATTGTTCAAATAGCATTTTTCACCATTGAACTATTCAAAGGTTATGGCTGCTACCCTCCAAAAAACCTGGGTCAATTTATTTCCAACTCATGAATGGTCTAGAAAATTTTATGAGTTGAATTTGGTTTGTTTAGAATTCACCTATCAATTTTCTTGAAATTTTCTTAATGATTTAAGGGTAGATATAATTCATAAAATAAAATTTATCTCTGAAAAGGGAGGAAACAAATTCAAGGTATTCGAAATTGTGGCAATTGAGTTTAAGCCACTTCAAGATATGATTCCCATCAAGGGTTGATGTATTTATTCATTTTGAACATAAGTTATTGGTTGTTTAATTTTCTGTTTAAAAGATTCCTGACATGAATTTTTTCCCCAAAAACTTTAAAATCAAGACATAAAGCTCCCCCAGAGCTTTTCATAAAGGTCTAGGGGACACTATATGCATTAGAGACCCCAGTGTGGGTAGTATGGGAATTCCATGAAGCTCTAGCACTTGTAGTTGAATTGGTCTTAGAACCATGAGTCCCTTCACTGGAGCCTCTCTTCTACCACTTGTAAACATTTAATTTGGTGGTTCTATTAACAATCAGAACCTGGTATTTGGATATCAATTCAGTAATGGTTTTGATGGTGTTCTTGGTTCCATTGGTTCAGGTAGAATCACCTCTAGGTCTTCAATCACTTCATATTCTCAATTAGCTCTTCGACCCTCTTGATCCTTGTTTTAGAGCCCCTAGGATTGATCCATAATATATTTGAAATATATTTTGAATAATTTTGTTCTCCCATTGGGATCTTGAGCATGAGTTGAAATACTGTTCATACACTCTTGGAAATAGTGTTTGTATTTTTATGGTTGGCAGGTCTGGTTTTATCTTTTGACAATCATCTCAAGAGCCCATTAGGGTTTCCAAAAATTTCTGGCTCAATAATTGGGAGTGGGAGTGGTAGTAGGAGTATGGGAAATATGAATTCAAAATCAACTCCATCTCCTCAAAATTGCAATGAACATTTTATGGAACCTCCCATTTATCAAATCTAATCAATACACATCCCCAAAATATATTATCATGTGTGACTGCAGTATCTTTCTACATAATCATACTAAAATATCTTATTTAAAATGTTTTTCTAAACCTACTTTATTTTTCAAAGGTTTTCAGGAGTACAACTATTCTTCATTGGGGCATTCTGTCTCAATTTTTACATATTCAGTTGATCTTTTTCACATAAAAATTATTTTCTTATTATTTTCTTATTATTTTCTTATTACTTTCTTATTACTTTCTTATTATTTTCTTATTATTTTCTTATTATTTTCTTATTATTTTCTTAATATATTAAAAATATTTTAAAAGTAGGAAAATGAAAGGTTATATCAAGAAGTATATAAATCTTAAGTCTCATGATCTTTCTCCTCCTTTCCTTATGAAATCAATTCTTATTTTTCAACACCCTGACTTCCAGTAAACTCCTATCTGGAGGTAACCTCCTACTATCACCATCCAGAATTATTTTGATTCTTCCTTGGGCTCTTACCCACCTTGGAAGTCCTCACTCATCTCTGCTGAATCTCTCAGCTAAATACATTGTGGATTCCCCCCCCCCTGGTACTAGTCTTCCTGTGGGGTTAAGACTTCAAAAGAAGATTAATACCAGCAAGAAGGAAAAGGATAAAAGAAGAAAACGCAAGCACCTTAAAAAGAAGAATCAGAAAAACTACAGGAAGTATAAGGACAGCTGATAGCTGCTGGAAGTACAAGCAGAATGAAAACAGATAGCACAAGGAATAGGCACAAGGAACAGATGGGACTGATTGGAAAAACATTAATCAGAGTAATGCACCATTAGTATGATTTAAGCAGATAAGATAGAATTGAAAATGGAGAAACAAGAATGATTGGGTGTGCTTACCAGTCTCAGGTCTCCAAGATGTCAGTGGTACAAATTGGAAATTGTACAAAGGAAAACATCTCAGAATCTGACCTGGTGTAGCTACTTAAGTCAATCCTGGCTTGGAATTGGAGCGCCGGAACTGATTTAGATGGGTGAGTGAGCGCACAAGCGCCTGGGATACCTTAGACCAGCGGGCAGTTGAGTTTAGCTGAGTTCGAGGGGTTAAGCACTCACTTATGATCATGAGAAAGTGCAGAGGAGATGGAATAAAGGAAAAGATACTGAAGCAAAGATGAAGGAAAGAATTCAATACCTCAAGACCCATCTTGGCTTCCGCCTTTGTTTCTGAGAGCTTCCAAGTTGAGCATCTTTAGTTGCTGAGCAAGCAAAATTCTAGAGACTGGCTTTGTAAGGAAGTCTGCAGGGTTGTTCTTGGAGTCAATTTGTAGGATTGAGATGGTACCCTTCTCTACTTCCTCTTACAGGAAGTGAATTGTAGTTCCATGTGCTTTATCTTGAAGGTGGCGTGACTGGCCCTGCTGGAAGCTAATTTGAGGCAACCTTTGTTGTCATCATGGATAGGAATTGGTTTCTGCACTGGCTGCTGGAAGATTTCTTCTGCAAGAGATTTTGACCATAGAGCCTCCTTCACCGCCTTCCCCGCTGCTTTATACTCCGCCTCAGTAGTGGAGAGAGATATTGTAGGTTGATCTCAAGACTTCCAGTTGATTTTGCAATTCCACAGTACCACAAAGCCACTGATTGAACACCTTGTGGAGGGATAGGTTTCCCAATCCGTGTCAACATGGTCACTAAGCCCAGATTTGTTTTGCATCTTCAAAAAATTGAGCCACAACAAGCTGGTATGAAGAATTCAAATGAAAACCATTAGTCCTGCATTTTTGTGAGTTATGCTGGGAGCATCAAGGAACTGCAAGAGATAATTGAGTGCAAAAATGATGTTGGTACAGGTGTTGCAGCTGTAATGGTTAAGTTCACCAACTAGTTTTCTGTAATCAAACCCTGTTGCAACAAAGCTCTCCTTCCCCTCTTTTGTTGCGGGAAAAATTTTTCCAAATGGCTTGAAGTGCATGTAACAGACCTTGTGGCTAGGTAGGTTATACTGACCCCCAATCGCAGTAATATAGGTGTGGTGTCTGAGGTGAACTGAATCAGATGTCTGGTTCACATTCATTCCAATTAGTAACTCTTCTGGCCCAAGTTCTTTGATTTTGAATCTCCTTCTGGTGGCCTTGACAAATTTGGCCAGGTTTGGGCTGAAAAAAGCTATGTCTTCCACATGTATGTACAGGTAGGTTTCATCCTTCCATAAAACACATCTTTCCACCTCACTTCTCTGGTATGCCTCCTGTTTTAACCAGTTTCTGAGAGTTTTTTACCACATCTGAAGCACTTGCTTGAGTCTGCAGAGGGCTTTCTTCAAACAGACAGCCTTTCCTGGGGAAATTGGTATTTTTGAGGGCATTTCAACATGGATTGTCTGATTGAGTTGGGCATTGAGGAAGGCCAACTTGACGTCTAGCTGATGGAACTTTTACCTGTGTTTTACTGCATGTGAGATTAGTAGGCGGGGGGAAGATTTCTCTCCGGTTGGTGCAAAAACACTTGAGTAGTCAACTCCAAACTCCTGGGAAAATCCCTGCACACACAAACTTGCCTTAAACTCAATGATGTTGTTATTTTTGTCTTGTTTAGTCCAAAATACCCAGATGAATTACAATGCTTTGATTCCTGGCGGCGGCTTGCATTCTTACCAAACTTTGTAGGTAAGTAAGTTTATGATCTCCTTTTTCATCTCCAAAATCCATTCTAGTTTATTTGAGCTTTTGAGAGCTTGCTGTAGGGTTTTTGGATCCTGGCCCTGGACTTCTTTTAAGTTCACCTCTGGACTTTTTTTGGGTTTTTGTCAACTGTGAGTTAAGATTTTTTGCTCTGAGAAGGTGCTATAGTCAGTGGAGATGGTTTATTAAACACTTTGAATTTGAGCAAGAGTAGCATTATCATTCACAAGAGGAGAAGAAAAGTCCAGAGTATTATTTTGATGGGATGAAAAAGGACCTTGGCAGTTATTTCTACTTTCAGAAGGGAATCATAGGTGGCCAAAGGTCCCTTCTAGGAAGGTGACATTTGCACTAATGAGGGTGTGGCCGGTATGGTGATGAAGGATTTTGTAATATGAGAAGTCATTAACATACCCAAGCAATGTGCCTCTAGCCCTGTTGACTCCAAGTTTTGAGTCTCTTGTGGCTTTTGGAATGAGAGTGTAGGAAATGCAACCAAACGGCTTGAGAAATTTTTAGTGGAAGTCTTTTCTGGTTCAGAAATTATAGGGAATGGTGAATTTCCTTGCAGCCGTTGGAAGAAGTTTGAGTAGGTTGGTCTCTGTAATCATGGCTTTGGCCCAGTGGGCTTGGGGTAGCTTGCTCTCAACTAGCAGGCAGCAGGCTTTTTCAAGGATGGAGTGGTTGGCTTTTTCTGCAATTCTGTTTTTTTGTGGTGTATAAGGTGGTGAAAGATGGTGATCTATTCCCAGTTCCTTGAGATAGGTGGAGATATCTTTATTCACAAACTCACCTCTATTGTCTGAAACAAGGCAGCTGACTTTAGAATTGAGCTTTCTTTTGGTTATTTGGACAAAGTTCTTGATGGCAGCGGGTACTTGGTCCTTTGTTTGGGGAAATAAAACATTTTTGAATCCCAAGTTTTAGTCCACATTGGTGAGGAAAACCTTTCAGCCCCCCATGGATTGAGTAGGAAAGGGGCCTACAATGTCTAAGTGTAGAACTTCCAACACCCTTGTGGCTGGCTTGAAGTGGCTGGGAAAGGGAGTCGCGTTCATCTTGCAGCTGCAAAAAATGTCACAATTTGCCATTGATGGAAGGTCTGGGAAGAGACAGCTGAACACTTTGATGCTTGGATGTCCCAATTTCAGGTGCCAGGGACTTTAAGTTGGTTGTTTCAAGAGGACAGCTCCTTGGGTCAATTGTCCTTTGAACCTGACACTGCACAGTTCCACCAAGTGATTGATTGCTGTGCCTATGAGGGAGAATTTATCCAGCTTGATTTTGTAGCCTGAGTGACCAACTAAATTGATGATTGCCAATTTGTTGGTGAGTTTTGTCAGTGAGATGAGGCACCTTTTGAGGTTAGGTCAAAGTATTAAATTTTTTATCTTGATGCTTTCTCCCAGGTGGTTGATGAGTTTTGACTTGCCAATGGCTGTGTCCATTATTGTAGAAAATTTGATACCTGTTCCAATGAGGACTGGCTTAGTTCTTGATTCAGTAAGATATTCAGGTTTTTTGACAATATGGTGAGTGCAGCCTGAGTCCAATACAGGTAGGAGAGAATTGATTGGTAGTATGGGAGACAAGTAAAGCTGGGCATTTAGAAAGGCTTGTGGCTGGTCAGATGATTTGGTTTTGGCACTCTCATTTTCCTTTTGCACTGCGTTCAGGTGAGGTTTTATCCTTGGTTTCTGATGGTCAGGTTGCAACTTGGGGTGTAATTGCCCACAGGATTCTTCAGGGTGCTTGACCAAGGGATTGTGCTTGCCTTCAGAGAAAGGATGTTGGGTTTTTCCTCTTTGGTGTGTGGTGGTCTTGTGGAGAGCCACAGAGGGAGAAGTATCTGAGGATTTTTCAAGAGAATCTTCCAGCCTGGATGATTCTAGGTGGCTGACTTCTCTAAGTTTGTTAAAGACTGATTTCAGGTTCTTGAGCATCTTTTTTTTGAGGAGTGTTATGTCCACAATGTGGCAGAGGGGGCTTGGGAGTTTGGCCAGTATGGTGTAGCTGAGGATGTCATGCGGCACATCAAGCTTGACGGCGGAGAGTTTGTTCATGAGTTTGCAACACTTTTTGATTTATTGGTTGAGTTCAACTTTTTACTGATAAAAAATAAAGCCAAGAAATAAGCACCCTTGGATTTTTGATGAATGAGATGTGTATCTTTTGTTAATGGCTTCTAGAATTTCCTTGGGGTTAGCTTTGTTGGTTTGATTGACAACAGAATCAAATTTAGTATCCCCCAGATGTTGGAAAAGGATTTCCATAGCTTTGTATATTTTCTTCTTCAGGGCAGAGTTGGCGGGTTGAGTGTGATCATACTCTTTGATAAATTCAAGTAGACATTTCCTTTGAAGATAGCTCTTGAGTTTCAGGAACCATGCTGGATAGTTTTATTCCATGAGAAGTGGTATGTTGAGCTTGGTATTTTCTTCCTGCTCAGCCATGGTGAGTCTTCCAAGGAGCAAAACTGGGACTTTAATTCTGTTGGTTTCAGAATTCAAAATAAGATGAACTTCAGCAAGGAGGAAAAGGATAAAAGGAACAAATGCAATCACATTCAAAGGAAGAATCAGAACAAATAAAGGAATTATACAGACAGCTGATAGTGGCTGAAAGCATAAGAAGAATGAAAACAGATAGCACAAGTAATAGGCATGAGGAACAGATGGGACTGATTGGAAAAACATTAATCAGAGTAATGTACCAGTAGTATTATTTAAGCAGACAAGATAGCATTGAAAATGGAGAAACAAGAAGGATTGGGTGTGCTTACCAGTCTCAGGTCTCCAAGATGTCAGTGGTACAAATGGGAAATTTTACAAAGTAAAACATCTCAGGATCTGAGCTGGTGTATTTAATTAAGTCAATCCTGGCTTGGAATTGGAGCGCCGGAACTGGTTTAGATGGTTGAGTGAGCACAGTAGCTCCTGGGAAACCTTAGAGCAGCTGGCGGTTGAGTTTAGCTGAGTTGGAGGGGTTAAGCCTTCACTTATGATCATGAGAAAGTGCAGAGGAGATGGAATAAAGGAAAGGATACTAAAGCAAAAACAAAGGAAAGAAGTCAATACCTCAACAATTCCTTCTTATTTTAGTTAGATAGTCAACCTGGCTCTTTTTCAGTCCTTTGTGTGACAGACACATGTGCATTGTATCATAATTTAAACTTAATTTTATGTTTGTTTGGGAAGATTTACATGTTTTTTATGTTGGAGATATGATTTGCTGAACCTCCAGTTACAGCAGAGTTATTTCTTTCAGTAAAAACTTAAAGGGGGGCACATCCTATCATGTGCCCCCATTTTGCCCCTGGGTAATTTTAGATTCAAGACTCATTTGAGTTGTGTACACAACTCAAATTTTGAGTTGTTACACAACTCAAATGAACCGTTTGGCATGCTACACGACTCAAATGGGCCATGTGGCACGCTACACAACGCGAATTGGCAGTGTGGCATGCTACATGGCTCAAATGAGCCGTGTGGCATGCTACACATCCCATTTGAGTTTTGTAGCGTCCACACGGCCCATTTGAGTTTTTTCGCATGCTACAAAACTAAAATCAAGTTGTGTAGCCTCCACACAACTTGACTGCAGTTGTGTAGCCTCCACACAACTTGACTGCAGTTGTGTAGCCCCCACATGACATTTCAGTTTTGTGTGGCACCATGCATGACTACATTCAAGTTGTGTGGGGTTTTACATAACTAAAATCTAGTTGTGTTCCGTCCCACACAAATAAAAGCATTGCGGGCCAAAAAAAACTAGAATAAAATAAATAAAAATATAAAAAAAAAAACAGAAACCAACCAAAAAATTAATAAATTTTGATTTTTTGGTTTAAAAAAAACAAAAAAATAAAATATTAATAAAATCAAAATGAGTAAATTCTTGCACAACCCTAGGGGGGCTGTATATCCCCATACACAGGTCTAAATGGTTGTGTACGGGGGTACAAAAATCAAAAATGCCCATTACAGGGGTTATATGCCCCTCCAGGGGTTGCGCGTGTTTGGAAAAACCCTTTGGAGTAGTGTATGGGCCCCCACACGTTGATTAGGTCATGCGGCGCACTAAACAACTCCCACAGGTTGTGTGGGGCCCTACACAACTCCCAAACAACTGGGAACTTTGAATTTATCATCACCCTTTTCCCCTGGTTTAAGTGAGTTATAAAAATAAAGAAATTTCAAAAAAGTATTATAAATAATTTTCTTGTAATTTATATTCTTTTCAAAATGACTTAAAGTTTTTTCTTTGAAAAATTTTTCAAAAAAGTAAGAACACCCACGCAGCAGGATCAAATCCATCCTGTGGATCTTTTCCTCCGTCAGGGTGTGCTCAAAAGGTGTCTGACAGAATCCATGATGAGGGGGCTGAACCCTGCCAAGCTACAGTTCTGAAAATGAGCCCAGACCTTTCAGCTACCAACTTGATCACAAACCTGTTGGTACTGCTCCCAAAAAAACATGCATATACACACAGCTTTCTTCTCTGACTCAAAATCCCCCATTTGTAGACTTGGAAAAATAGTCTACAATAAAGGAGCTATTCAAGGAAAATGTGACCCATTGGGAATCCATATGAGAGGCCCAAACCAAGGTGGACCAAGCACTTATTAAGAAGGCCATAATTCAGGCCAAAGCCACCCCAATTCCCCTCCAAAGACTGATAAACAGGAAGGAGGTGGAGGAGTATAAGAAAGGCTTCACTCCATGGGACAGACTAGCCCAATCTGTTGAAATTCTATTATATTAAAAATAAATGAAATTAAATGAAAAAAATGAAAATTGTAGTAAATTTCACGCAGTTTCTCTCAATCAACTACATTTCCACCACAGTGAGTTATACCAATCAGGATAACTTTCCACAGCTATCAAACTTAACTCGCCATGGCCTGGAGTTATCCCAATCAGGATAACTCCTGTAGTTGCACAATATCAAATTCCTGTGCAACTACTATTGGGATCCTCCTCTCTATTCCCTCAGAAATTAACTCCTCAACCTCATCAACCTCAAAAACAAAATACTTCCACCCTGAACACAAAAAACCCACCTTTCAAGAACAATTGAACAAAAAATCAAGGATCAAGATATCCCCAAGCAATAATTCAAACCTCCAATCATCCAAGCCACTGACTGACAAATCAACCAATTCCTCCACCTCCTTCCAGCCATTGATCAGAAAACCTAAGGAAAAAAGCAAGCTGGCCTGAGTCAACCAAGCTCAACTCAAGCACCAAAAACTCCAATCCCAGACCAGACCAAGCCAGCTATCAGGCCCAGAGAGACCAATTAGATCAAAAATACCTTAAGGCTCCCCTAGACCTTCTGGTCAGAACCATTCTTGTTGCCTTGACACAAAGACCCTCTCAGTACTGATCCTTCTATTCCTATTCCTCTGTGCTCCATATTTTTCTCCACATGTACGTACACCAAATTAATAAATATATGGTTTTGGAATAAGATTAATAAAAACAAAAATGCAGGAACATCAAGCCCTGTATTTTAAAAAAAATTAAAATTTGAAATAAGCTCCACCACAAAATGGATCATCAACCGCTCAAGCACTGCTGTAAGGAATAATCCTTGATAAATCAACCAAGCTTAATCTTAACAACCAGCAACAACTATGTTGGAGGCACTGGCCCAAGCCAGCATCAAGATCTCCTTTGAATGCATTCCTAGCCTAAAAATGGACAAATTCTCTCTCTGGAAAGACAGAATGGACAAATTTCTGGAGCTAAAATGACTTAAATATTTACTTAACTCACCAGGTCAGCACCTCAATGTTTTCAATAATCTAAGCATCAGAACAATTCTGATCTCTAAGTTGGAACCTGTCATTCATGCAAATTTCATCAACCACAAGAACAAGGAAGATTCAAAAGCAGTGTGAAAATTCATTCTAAAACTCTTTTCCTCATAAAAAGCATCAAACCAAGCCCAAGTGTACAAGGAGTTCCTCTAAATTAACTTCAACCAAAAAAATGTTCAGAAGTTCAACAATCAAGCCAAGAGGTCCATTAACCAGCTCCAAAATGTGAAATCTCTATTCCCAAAGATATTCTGGGATATACCATCATCAAAAAACTACCACCCAGCCTAGAAAGAATTAGCCAACAGATCACTCACTCCAATAGGCTCATCAACACAGATCTTGTCCTTGACCATTTGAGAAGATTCATGAATGACAAAAAATTAGTCTGGTGAAAATCAAAAATACCTCACTAAATGCAACCAGATCAAGCATAATCAGGTGCAAAAAAGGCAAGCAAAACCCTTTGGCTCAGAACTCAATCTCTGAATGCTGGACTCTTCATCCTGAGCTCAGGCCAAAAATACCAGCAGCAGGAGAAACCCACAACACTTTCAGCTGCCTTCATAACTCTCACTCAGCCCTAGAAAAATGCCTGATCCTTCATTCCAGTTCTACTTCCAACATGATCTCAGACTCCAGCCTCTTTGAAAATCTCTCCAAATAAGAACTAGGATCTGTAAAGACTGGTTCTAGAGCTTACTTAATTGAAATTCAATGATCCAGAACAGTGTGCCTGAAGAATGAAGATGGGTCTAATTTTTGGTTAAAGAATTTCCTCTATTTCAATGAGCTATTTTCCAACCTCTTGTCTGTCTGTTTTCTACTATTAGACCAATATTAATTCAAATTTGAAATCAAAAAATCCTTTGTGTCCAAAAAAGGAAAGGTTGTTCTCAAATGCCACTACCAGAAAAACTTGCCTGCTATCCCACTAAGTAAACCTGAATAAAAATGCCTTCTATCCAGCGGAGAACTCCTGCAAAAGTCCCTAGGACATTTCAGCTATCACAGGATCAGAAAAAAATTAAACATATCTATCAAACCAGATACCATATGCAAGTCCTGTATATTTGGAAAACTAACAAAGGTTTCCTTTGAAAAAAGACATAAGACAGCATCCAGAACATTTGAAGAACTCCATTTGGAAATTTTGAAACCCATCACACCCGCTTCAGTTCAAGATCACAGATACTTTTGAACTGTGGTTGACAGCCACTCTAGATACTGCTTGGGCATCCCTCTAAAATTGAAAGACAAAATCTTTGATAAAATTTCCCATATCCTAAATCTTGAAGCTAAAATATTTGGCTACTAACCCAGCATTTTGAATTACAGAAGAGGTGGTTAATTCAAAAAAAATTTTTTAGAGAATACTGTAAGAAGAACTTGATTAAAACAAGATACTCCAACACCTCCACTACTCAACTAAAAGGACTGGCCAAAAGACACAAAAGAACCATACCTCAGTCACTCAGAAACATCTTACACAACACATGCCTGAACAAGAATCTATGGAACTTTTTCCTCAAGGCAATTACACTTAAAATGAACCCAATACCCTGTCAAAAATTCAAAAAATCTCCCTAATCCCTTTTCAGAAACAAAATTCTTCCCTTGGATTACTTACACCCCAGTGGAAACCCTGTCTCCTTCCTAAAACTACCAAAGAAAACCTTTTCCAAGCTAGAACCCAAAGGCAAAAAAGATATTCTGATAGGATTCAACAATGATCCCAGATCCTACCACATCCTATCAGACTCTGGAAGAGTTTTTGAGACCAAAAACATCAGATTCATCACCTTTTTTCCCAGAGAAAGGAGAAAAACATCCATATATCTTGAATTTGAGAACACAGACTAGAAAAATTCCAAAAAAGAAATTTAGAAAACTAACAAACTTATCAGATTCAGAAAGCAAAAGCAAAGAACCCTTCAAATACAGCAAATGTGAAGGATCATTTGAAAACAATGATGAAGAAACATTTTCAAGTCACAAAAAAGAACAGGAAAGACCTGCAAACTCTCCAGCTCCAGAAAGAAAGCCTACTCCTCCCAGATAAAATCTCAGAGAAAGATATTCAAGAGTAAAACCAGTCAAATACACATACATTGGCATTTCAGAAAAACTTTTGGAAGCCATCAAAACCAAATTAAATTCCATTGAAAAAATGGAAGTATGGGAAGATGCAACCATAATCCCAGACTCCTATCTAAAAACCATCATGGTACTCAAAACCAAGCCTTCCACTGCATTTTCTCCTGAAAAGAAAAATACCAGACTCTGCACCCAGGGATTCAAACAGATCCCCATAATCAACTATGACAACACCTTCTCTCCAACTGGAAATTTTGTTTGAAAAACCCATTTTAATTACTCTGCATATAATTTTTTCCTGGATTTCCATTTCCATTCTTTCTGTCTTCTTCTTTGCCTGTGTCATCTTTTCAATATTTTTCCATCTGCCTCACACATTACTTTTGCATTTCTTTCTCTTCATTCTCACTAAGTGTCACCAATGATGAGGTGTCACTTCACTTGTGAAATTCATCTATTGGATACTACCTGAAGACAGAGTGAGAGAAAAACTGAAGGACTACTTCCTCATCCTTCTGTCTCTGCTTCCACTCTCTGTATGCCCAGGGAAGTCTCTGTGATCTCCTATTGCTTTTTTTTCTTGTCTATTTTCTTTCTCATGTGTTTCTGCAATATCATCCTTCTGTCTCTTCTTCCAATCTTTGTATCCTCAGCCTGGAGTCACAAACCCAACAGGTTATGAGCCCAGAGCTACTAATTGAACCAAAGTAAACTTAAATGCAAGATAAATTACAGAAGGATCTTTCAACACCTTGGTGTCAATAACTAAAATCAAACTTACAATGGAAGAAAACCAATCTTCACCCCCCGTCCTTAAGACACCCTAAATTCTACTTTGAAGCACTCCTGGTTCAGAATCAAACTAACTAAACTTGGCCATGATACTGCAAATCCATTTTTGGGAATCTTTAGTCAGATATATCTTTGACAATCAGTAAACAAAAACTAATCAGGACATGTGGTCAAGAGAAAATCTTTCTGTCTGTTCAGTCATCTCAAGATCCATTGGCTTTTCTAACTTTCAATAAATCTGAAAACACAAAGAGAGTGGGCTGGGAATGTGGAAAAAATTAAAAGACACTCATCAAGAAAACTCCTCAGGAGGGATAATTTACTGGATGAAGAAACTCCTACTCACTAAATTAAATGAAAAAGATATGATTTCCCATCTCTCTGAAATTTTTTTTTATGGCAAGGAACTCTCCTCTCTGATAACCCAAGAAAATCATATGACCGCTGACAATCTTGAGTAAACTGCTATACTTCTCTCTCTCCCTGAGGACTGGCTTGGATGCGTCTCAAGAATGACAAACAAAGAATTGGTCCCCTCATCAAAATTAATTGCCGCCTTAAAAAAAGAACATCTACAAAGACAAAAACAATATGAGGATACTGTATTCAGCTCAAAATACACCCAGAAATCAAATAAAAAATAGAAATGGAAACAAGAAAACCCATCTCAAGGATTGAGAAATCAAATCAGAACTTACTACTGCACCACAATATCAAGGGACACTCTTTCTCTTGATTTCCAGAGGTTCTCAAAGCACTTTACTTCTCTAAGAATAAATCCTGCCACAAAAATGGATTTTCATGTAAGCCTCAATGCATGAAAGCTAACTTGAGAAAATCTGTGAACAAAGATAAATCAGAAGCTGAGTATTTGGATGAATTCTTGGACTCTCAAATCAAGGTTCATGCTGTATCAGCTAACTTCCACCTTTCCCACTTGAAAGCAAATCTGAAGAGAGATTTAAATCTAGAATCAGGATTTTCCACATCAATGACTCCTTAAGAGTACCAAATAAATGACCAAAAACCCAATCCAACCACTATTTTCCTAGCAAATGGATCAACCATGAATTCATTGTCCAATAGTTCCCTCAATCTTTCATTCTGCAAGATCAAGTCCCTTTTTGTTCCAAAAATTCACAAACCTCTCCTATCAATATCAAATGTATGAAATGCAAATTTCATTTTAGGTTTCTCAAAAGGAGATTGAAAGATATTCAATATTAACACTACAACTTTGAACATCACTGCTTTGAATTTGGGTTACCAAAATGCCAAACTGTACTATCTATCTCAACAAGAAGTAATAAATTGGGCCTCCTTATCCTCAACCACTTCCCAATTTTCTGAAAAAAGCCTTTTTTGGCTATCAATGTAGGCTGTCTCAAATGAACCTGAAATCACTCAAACAGCTTCTCAAATCCCAAAATATCACTCCTCATCCCCACAAGAAACTGTAGGTAAAGCAATTTTAAACATGCATAAATTCCAAGATGTCTAGAATTCCATTTCACTCATGCCTCAGCCACAGATCCTCTCAACCAGATCATATCATCCATTCTGATGTATGCAGCTTTGAAACAATGTCCCAATAGGGATAAAAGTATTTTTTCACTTTCATCAATGACTTCTCTAAAGCGGTATATTTGTTTATCCAATCCAAAAAAAGTCCAATTATCTCAAATTAACCAAAATCTTCATTGCCTTCTTTGAGAACCAATATAAATAATGATCTCAGTCACTTCACATTGATAACAGAGGAAAATATGTGAAGAATAAAATGAGAACCTACCTTGAATCCAAAGGAATCATCCTAGAGCCAGGTCCACCACACTATTCCCAGCTGAACTGTGTTGCAGAACAAGCCAAGAGAAAACTCTCCAACATGATTTGCACATCCTTAAGTTCATCAAACCTTCCAAAATAATTCTGGGTCAATGCCCTTTTCCCTCAATTCATACCCCTGAAAAACCCCTTGTGGTTTTGTGTCACCAAACTCAATCCTCCAGCATGAAGATGTCCCACTATCCTATCTCCACCCTTTTAGTTGCCTTGCTTGGTAAAATTTTCCTGAGGCTCACCACTCAAAACTTGATAACAATGCCAAACCAGCTCTTCTCCTATCCTACCTCTCTCAATCAAGGAAATGGCTACAAAATCCTCAATCTTACAATCCCCAGTGTGGTTAAGTCCCAAGACTTTATGTTGAAAAATATTATCTTCCCCAAAGGCCGTACAATTGATAAATCTCATTCCAATCAACAACCCCTCTGTGTGGAGATACTGTGTTCTTTCTCATCACACAAACACACCTCCACTGACCCTCCTTCCTCCCCCCCCCCACCCCCCCATACGTTCCATTTTCTCCATCCCCAAGTGGTGATCCTCCTCTGGAAGCCATCCCCCCCCCCAATCCAGCTTCTCTTACCGCCACAATCCCTCTCCCCACCTCCCCTTGTAACTGTTCCCATTCTGTCCCTCTTTTTTCCCTTGTCCCAGATCCACCAGTGGTTATTCCTCTGGTTTGGATTGGTACCCAAGTCAACCCAGCATCTCCAAATCCCCAGTGTCTTTTTCCTCTCCCCCACCTGGAGTGGTGGAACATTTCCCCTCTCCTAACGTCCCTTCTCCTTCTTGGCCTACACCCCTGCCTTCCCTGCGCTCCCCTTCCCCGCTTAGTTTTTTTCTCATCCCAACATTGTCCTCCCCCATCAAGATACAGAAACTTTTCCTTCTCCGCATCTTTGAAAGATTATTTTCTCACTCCCAAAACCTGGAAGAAGCTTCTAAAATACCCCCCACACCCATCTATGGATTGTTTTGGCTCAAGAGGAGATTTCCTTTCTGCAAGGCATGGGAACCTGGTTCTTGGTTCCCCCTCCAAAGAACAGGAAGGTAATTTTCTGTAAATGGATCTTCAAAGTAAAATTGTGGGAGGATGGATTGATCATCAAGCTCAAAGCCAAACTTGTTTCCATGGGCTTCTTGCAGATTCAAGGCCTCAATTTCTCTGAGTTCTTTTCCTCCACGCTGCACTTGGGAAGTATCCATCTCATCCTCTCTCTCCTTGGAAACAAGGGGTGGGTCAGATTTAAAATTGACTTCAGACCGCATTCCTCAATTGGAAATTTGATGAGCCTGTCTACATGCCTCAACACCCAGGCTTTGAAGATTCTGCTCTCCCTGGGTGGGTATGAAAGGTCACTTGTGAAATTTATGGCCTCAAACCATCTCCTTGGAAGTGGAACCTGGAACTCAACACTGCAATGGAATCCCTGGAACTTCTTAGGTCAACCTATGATCCATTTCTGTACTAAAAACTGGAAGGAGGTGTGCTTTTGGTGCAATTGCTTCCCAATGGATGACCTTGCCATGGTAGGAACCAAAAATTTTGTGACAACTTTTGTCAAATACTTTTCTAAGGAATTCAGAGTTGGCTCCAATGAAAATCCCAATCTCTTTCTCTCTATCTCCGTCCAACAAGATATTCTGTTGAGGATGGTTTCAATTGGTCAGTTGAACTACATTGAATCCATCTATGGAACATTACTCTCCCTGGAAAACTTGCTCTCTGTTCAATCCCTGACCAATGGCAACTTAAAACTCCTTAAAAAATGATCTCTGGACTGTCCTGCTTCCCCTCCTCAGTAAAAAAATCTCATTGAAGCTTTACTCTGGGTTTCCAAGTTCACCAGACCCAAAATTTCTTTTGCAGTCAACAAACTCTCACAATTCCTTCAAGACCCATCCTTGGAACACTGGAATGAAGCATTCAGGATTCTCTGGTATCTGTGTATATCATACCATCTACATCTTGTCCTGGTAGGTGATGACCTCAACCTAGTGGGGTGTGATTCAGACTGGGACAAGGACTTTGCGGACAGCCAATCCACCTCTGGCTACACATTTTGGATTTTTTCTGGTGCTGTCTCCTGCAAGTCCAAGAAGCAACCTAATGTTTAATCATTTAGTAAGGAGGTGGAGTACAAGGCACTCTCTGACTCCTTGAAAGAGGGTCTGTGGCTCCGCAAACTCCTATTGGAACTAAAATTGTGGTCCCCAGTGCCCATCAATTCTTTGTCAACAACAGCAGATCTGAGGCCTTAGCAAAGAATCCCCAACACAATTTCAGGAAAAATCAGATTGACGCAAGGCATCATTTCATTTGCAAGTGCGTAATTTGTTCAATATTTGAGGTTTTTCACCTCTCAACTGCTGGAATGCTTGCAGAAATGCTTTCCAAGTCCCTGTATTGGGTCATAATGCACAGGCATTGTGCCTTTTTTGTTATGTTTTAATTTTCTCAGCAAGGGGGGGTGTTAGACAAACCCATTTTCATTACTCTTCATATACTGTTGTCCCCAATTTACATTTCCATTCTCTCTGTCTTGTTCTTTAGCTGTTTCATCTGTTAAATTGTTTTCCATCTGCCTCACACATTAATGTTGCATTTTTTTCTCTTCATTCACACTCAGTGTCACCAATGATGAGGTTTCACTTCACTTGTGACACTTGATACTACCTGAGGACAGAGTGATGGAAATACTGAAGGACTAATTCCTCATCCTTCTATCTCTGCTTCCACTCTGTGTATCCTCAGGTAAGTCTCTGTGATCTCCTATTTATTCATTGTCTTGTCTCTTTTATTTTTCATGTTTTTCTGCAATCTCATCCTTCTTTCTCTTCTTCCAATCTGCATATCCTCAGCCTGGAGTCACAAATCCAATCAATTTCACTACTCTTCTGACAATCCTCATCATTTCCATCTCCAAGAATGTCTCCCTTATAAAGTTTGATGTGAAGGTGTCATTTCTGTAAGCACCTTGGAAAGAAAACATTTGTATCAAAGCTCCCCCAGTATTCCCAAGAACTTCCCCCTTCCTCAAACTGAAGAAATCTCTTTACGGTGTAAGACTCCAAACGGTGCTAGACCGTGGCAGTTCTGCGGAGGGGAAAGGTGCTGTTTAGGCTGCCCTCCTGAGTGTTACAAAAATATTTAAATGTAACCAAGATCAAGGTCCAGAACCTGGTAAATGAGGAATCAAGGAGTAGAGGATAAGGATGATAATAGTTTGGTAGCGACGGAACAGCACTATCTGAGACAAGATTATGCAGGGAAAACTTGAACAAAAGAAGTTAAAGTTCCCTTAGAGTTCAAAGAACAAAAGCTGTTGTATGTAAACAACGCCCACACGCTAATAACTCTGGTTGTCAGCAGAAGATTGGGGATGATCAACTCAAACCAAAGCAACCTCCAGGTTCTCAATGAACCTGCCCAACTCTCCGCAATCAAGCACTTGAAGGGTACCAGATAACTGTGGGTGGCTGTACAGGACAAAGAACAATGTTTAAGAAGCTCTAAAGCAAACAGTAACTGATTTGAAGCAAGGATAACCTCAACACTTCTCAAGGGACTCAAGAGTAAGCTGGCAGAATGAAACTCCAAAGAAGCTGAAGGGGAGGTATAACACTCCAGGTCTTAAGCTTGATAAGACCTCTTCAATGAATTGTGATTGGCTCCAGAAAGGTGATCAGGGATCAGGACCAGTATGGTCAGAGAAAGGGATCAAGGAGTGGTATGACACACTCAAAAATTCCAACAGGCAGAATTTTTCTTCAACCAGCAAGGCTATTGGTTGGTGATAAGGATCAGGGATCAAGGGTTGAGTATGGAGGCTCAAGGATCAAAGGTGTGCTGATTTTGTGCTGGATCATTCCATACTGCAATATCCTGATGATGATCAAAAATGCAGGGGAGAGCCCCTCCTTATATGGGCAGGAGGCCCTGTTAGACTATGTAAAATGGATTCTACAAATAGAGCAGAAAAGGGAAGACAACCATGTGGTCACTCGCGTCCGTCTGTGGATGGGCGCGCGCAACAATACCAGATTCACCCACCCCTTGTCCAAAGGCGGACGGAGTGGGAAAGAGAAATGAACCAAACCGCCGCGGATGTTCGCGGGCGGTAGTTGGCACCCTTCACCCCTTCCAAAGGCGGAAGCGGGTGGGAGAGCCCCAGGAAAGGTGACGGATGAAGTCCATGAGAGCGCGGATGGGCGGATAGGAGATCAGCTTGAGACGGTTGAGTAAATCCTGACAGGATTGAGATTCATGACTGAGAGATCAAGTGTGATGGGAGTTTTTACGGATCCAAGGATTTGCCAAATGCTTGGAGGTGCAGTCGGGATGGATCCGGTAAATCATGGATGAGCGCCGCACAACGGTAGCAATGAGGAGATTGGGACGCGCAACAACAAAGATGAGGAGGCGCTATGACAACAGCAGAGATGACGAGCAACACACAACAGAAAGGATGATGAGAAACGCGGATAAAGGAAGCGCAGCGCGTGCGCGCGGGTAAAGGATGGTTCGGATGAGCCTGAGGATAAGTTGTTTGGCCGGATGGTACGTTTGCGCAACAGTTTATGGATTGAGGTATTAAGGCGGCCAGGGTGTCCAGGATGGGGCACCACAATGGTATGAAACAAGCTCCAACCAACTGGTATGGTGCCCTTACCAACTGGCTCAGGGAAATATGATATGCTCCATCCAAGTCCAATCCCTGCCTTTTTATTCACCCAGATTCCAACTCTGCGCTCTTCTTTTATCTAGATGACCCCATTGTAGCTGGAAGATTCAAAGAATTTGAATATCTCTTCCTCAAAAACTTTTCTAATTCATCAGCTCACAATCCAGACACCCTTCTAGGAATTTACTTGACTATCTCAGATCTCAACATAACTCTCTCTCAAATCAAACATATCATAAAAGGACTTGAACTTCTTGGGCTCTCCAATTGAAAAACCATCCTCACTCCTCTTATGCCAAGCATCCAACTCCTGAAGGAAACCAAGGAAGAAATAGAAAATTTCAGAAAGCTCAACATAAATTACAGAACCTATAAAAGAATTCTAAACTACCTCTCCTGCAAAACACAACCAGATATAGCCCCAGAAGTATTGATTCTTTCCCAGTTCAATAAAAACAAAGGAATGAACCACTGGAAGGAATTTACAATTCACTTCTTGAAATACCTAGCTGGAACCACCTCAGACTCTCTCTCTATTTCTCCTTCCTCCTTTTCTTCCTCCTCTAGACTTGAATATTTCAGAAACACTACCTGGGCCAATGATCTGGACTCCAGAAAATCAAGAAGTGGGTACATACGTTTCTGGCTCAACTTCTGCATCTCCTGGAATAGCTTCAAACAGGAAAACATCAAAATGTCATCCACCAAAGCCAAATTCAACTCACTTCCCAAACATCACCAGGAAAGGCTGTGGATATCAGAACTAATTCAAGAAATATGGCCTGCCTATTAGCTCAATCTCATCTTAAATTTAGAAAAAAAAGGACTTCCTAAAAAGATCAAACAATTCTGCTCAAACTTGGAAACCAAAAATCTAGACATTAAATTCAAATACCTCAGAAACCTATACAAAACCAAAAACTTGAAGTGAAATTAATTCCCTTGGAAGGCATATTTGCCAAAACTCTGACCAATTCCTGTCGCTCAACCTCTCTCACTAGACTCAAAAGTAGGCTCTTCAACTCAAGGCATTGGTGGTGTTGAGATTCTATTATATTTTTTTTTTTTTTAAAAAAAAATAGTCAATTTGATGAATTTTCTCTTCAGACACTAAGTTTTCACAATGATGAGTTATCCCAATCAGTAAACCTTTCCGCAGCTATCAAACTCAAGGTGCCGCAGCCTGGAGTTATCTTAATTTGGATAACTCCCACAGTTGCAAAAGGCCAAATTCCCACACAACTACTATTGGGATCCTCCTTTGCTCTTTGCTCCTCCTTATTCCCTCAGTGATCAACTCCTCAACCTAATTGATCTCAGAAACAAAATACTTTCACCCAGAACAATGCCAACTCACCTTTAAAAACCAATTGAAAAAAAAATTGAGGATCAAGATCTCCTTGAGCAATCATTCAAACCTCCAATCATCCAAGCCACCAACCAACCAACCAACCAACCAATTTACCAGGACCTCCACCTCCTTCCAGCCATCAATCAGAAAACCTAAGACAACAAGCAAGCAAGCACAAGTCAACCAAGCTCAACTCAAGCAACAAACCCTCCAATCCCAGACCAGACCAAGACCTAAGTAGACCTAGCCAGCAATCTGAACCAGAGAGACCAATCCAAACCAGGGAGACCAATCAGATCAAAAAGACTTCAAGGCCCCCCTTGAACTTCTGTTCAGAACCATTCTTTCTTCCTTTACACAAAGATCCTCTCAGTACTGATCCTCTTCTTCCTATTCCTCTGTGCTTAATTTGTTTCTCCACATGTACATAGACCAAATTAATAACTTTCTGGTTTCAGAATAAGAGTAATAAACACACATATGCAGGAACACAAATCCCCATAGTTCAACACAATCAAAAGAGAAGAAGGAAATGGGAAGAAATTTTTATCCTTCCATCAGAATTCCAAACCTCCTAGGGATTTCAAAAAAACAATTTTTCTAGCCCAGAAAGGGAAGAAGTTTTACAATTGATTGAACCTGTGCCATTCCTTTCTGTGTTTTCCAATGATGTTAGAAATAAATTCAACATCCTTTCTAAACACTTGGACAGAATTTATTCTCAGCTAGATAACTTAACTTTTTTCACTTCCAAACTACACAAAATTCACCCTGACCAAATGAACTCTTTGGTAAAGCAAAATCTCTGTGACTCATGTCTCAAAGACTAAACCCAATCCCTGCAGGAAGAAATAGAAAAATGTAACAAAAAATAAGGCTGAAAACTTGGAAAGGATGTTTTCTACAATACAAGAGGAAATGATCATGTCCCTTCAACCTATGAAACAAGAAATTGTTGGAGTATTATGTCTTCTGCTGATAGCCTTGATCCTTTCTGTCACAGAATCTTATTACTACATGTCACCTGGTCCTTTATTAAATTATGAATTCTTCATTATTGGCTTACTCAATAAGTTCATCACATTGTCTTTTGTCCATATAGTTTCTGCCAATGCTGATTAGTCATCAAGTCCCTAGGCCCCCCTGTGAGGGGCTCTCTAGTTGTCTATTTAAACCAGTCTTTTCCATGACCTTGCAATTCACCTTATTGACTTTGTTTCTTTTAAATCCGGTCCTCAACTTTCTGAGTTGAGTCAGAGTCCCTGATCTGATCATTGACTCCAACAGGTTATGAGCCCAGAGCACCACCTATTGTGCTGTCTCTGTTTTGCTTCAATTAAATCCTCTTAGTACGGTAGCTCTCCAATTATCCTATTGTTAATTGCATCTACTCTTTATTCAGTGACCTTTGTTGGTCATCCCTCAACACCGGTAGCTCTACTGTCTTTCTATTACTGATTGTATCTGCCTTCTTATCCAAACTGATCCTATTGATCACCTCAATTAGTCACCTCTATGGTCTTCCCGAGTAGCACTACTGTCTTTCTATTACTGACCGTATCTACCTTCCCATCCGACCTATCCTGTTGACCACCCTCAATTAGTGACCTTCATTGGTCTTACTTACCCTTACTTCAACCCTGTTGTTACCTCAGGCTCAATCCTTTAGTTCCTTGATCTTCCAATGCCCCCAACCGTCATCTTCATCCAGTCAATTGCAATGTTCCCTACATCTTGATTGCTCTCCAACTTCAACATCTGTTATTGCTTCAATAACCTTCATTGGTCTTACATCCACTTCCATCTTTGTTGACCTTGACTCAAACCTCATGTTGGAACCCTTCATTGCGGTTACTCAAAAGTTACAAGTTACACTACTCCCCTCGTTGCACCAAATCCATCTCATTGCTTCTGGCAATGATCCACCTGGTCGCAACTTCGATCTCTTGTTCCAGATTGACTGTTACTCGCATTTCTGACCCTGCAACTTCTTCAATTAGCTTGCTTTTTTCAACTTGCAATTTTGATTTCCCTCATTCACAACTTTGCTCCAATCAACCTCCTCATTCACACATCAAACGGTCCGCCTTCAATAGTCTTATCCGGAATACCGACCTTTGACTCTTTTGGCAAGGGGGTGAGATGAGGATGAGCCTTGCCATTAACAATCAAGCTCATCCTATCCATCCACTTTGATGTTCTTGTTGTTAACAATCAAATTCATCATCTCCTTGGTCAGAATTCCGGCCCTTGGTCAGACTTCCGTCTCCCCTGCTTCACATGCTACATCACCACACACTCGCGACTTCGGCCATTCACCCTCTATCCTTCTTTCTGCTCTCACCTCTGAGTATCCTCAGTGAACCCAATCTCTCTTTCTGCTGGTCCGCCTTCAATAGTCCCATCCCTCAAACAGGCCTCCGACTCTTACAGCGAGGGGGTGAGATGGGATGACTCCCCATGCCCTCAGCCCTCACTCAATCTCTCCTTTGACCGGTTTGTCAACCACCGTTACTCGCGACCATGGTCAACCCTATCAGCTTTCTCCCATCTACTATCTTCCTCAAAATCATCGTAACCATCAGCCTTGTCAAAGATAAAAACAATTGCTTGTTTAGATCTCAAGAATGTCAATTCCCCTTTCCAACTTTCTGTTTCTCCTCAATCCTATCCTTTCCAATTTTTCCTCTAACAACCCTCCTGATCATCCATCTGGCTTGCTATCCATCAACTCCACCCTACCACTCAGTGTGGAAAACCCCAAGTGTTAGACTGATTGCCATAAATAAGAGTTGCTACGCCCACTGGCCACCTGTTTCCTTGAGGGCCTCTGTCCTCAATGGTTCTGAGCACAAGATTGTCAGATCCTTTGATCATCTCATCCCACTCAAGCTACGGAACGCTCACCCTAATCTCATCAAGCTCATCGTCCCTGAAAACCCAATGGCAACTTTGATCGCCTCTCAGTGTTTGCTGCTCACCTCCAACACCTCATCCCTTGCGCATCATCCGCGTACTTGCCCTTGCTGCTCGCATTTCTAATCCTGCGGCTTCAATCACTCTCATCTCCAACTTCGCCCGCAACATTGTTGCTCAACCCTTTTTCATCTTGTGACTTCAAGTCTCCTTGCTTGCGACATCATCCGCGGACTTGACCTAGCTTTCTCTGTCTATTGCAACTTTGATTGGTCCCCGTCCTCAACTGTTGCTCGCTTGCAACCTCACCTTCTCAACTTCTGCCTGCGACTGGTTGGGACTGTCCCACTGACCTAGAAAGCTTCTTAAAAATGATGGCTCGCTTGCAACCTTGTCAATGCAATCCTTGAAATCACGGTTCCTGTTGTCTCCATCCATTATTGTCTCTGATGCCTGTCATTCTGCTAGCCTGTTATCTTGTCCTCAACCAGAACCTGCTTTTTGATATTTTATCAGACCTATTGCTACTGTTTGGTTTCTGTTTTATTATTTTTTCCTTGACCTTTGGTCCTGTTCCTTTTCACCATTTTGTTAGCCTGCGTTGTCATACCTTCTCATCTTCTCACCCAGTCTCAAGCCTACCAGCAAGGGGGTGTGTTGGAGTATTATGTCTTCTTCTGATAGCCTTGATCCTTTCTGTCACAGAATCTTATTACTACATGTCACCTGGTCCTTTATTAACTTATGAATTCTTCATTATTGGCTTACTCCATAAGTTCATCACATTGTCTTTTGTCCATATAGTTTCTGCCAATGCTGATTAGTCATCAAGTCCCTAGGCCCCCCTGTGAGGGGCTCTCTAGTTGTCTATTTAAACCGGTCTTTTCCATGACCTTGAAATTCACCTTATTGACTTTGTTTCTTACAAATCCGGTCCTCAACTTTCTGAATTGAGTCAGAGTCCCTGATCTGATCATTGACTCCAACAGAAATAATATTTATAACCAATAAATGCAACAAGCCCCTTAATAACAGAATAGACCAAGTGAATGCCAATTTTTACCTCCAACTTGAATTATTCATAAATTATTTAAGATATCTAAAGATAATTCTGAAAAACCCTTATGGGAGTACCATGTAGGATCAAAAACTTTTCAGAAAAACTACTACTCCTCATGTGGCACCCAGATGTGGAACACATAGAAGTGACACCTAAATGCCTAGTCAAAACCCAGAAATGGAGCAAGCCTCAAAATGGCTACCCCCTATTACTGAAGGGCCAAAATTCTCCACAGAAAAAGAGAACAACCATGTAAGTTTTATCAAATTTATTGATTTTACAATAGACTCTTATGAATTACCTGAAGCTATTTCTGTAGTAAGACTAACCAGATTGTTTGAAGGTGTGGCACTAGATTGGTTTATCAGTAAAAGAGAACAATTAGGCTTGATATCTTGATAATATTTTAAGAACCTCATTGAAGAATATTTTGTTTTAAAATTTGGAAAATAAAAATGATGAAAACATTTGAATTTTCCTTCTTTGGCCCCTCTAAGAATAAAACCCACAATTGGTGTCTTGAAAAGAAAAATAGAGTGGAATGCATATACCCTGATGCTTATCCTGAAGAAATAAAAAAAAAATTCTCAAACAATTTCCAGAAAACCTGAACCATATTTTCCATTTTAGAAAGTGAATTGACTTAGCTATACCTACTTTAATCAATGTCCTGGAGGAGATTATAGATATAAATTGAATGGAAAAAAAGAATACCCCCAAAAATAAGGAAAATTTGCCCAAATCAAAATGTCTTCCCCAAAACCAAAAAACCAATGAGACAAAAAGGAAAGAACCTGATTCCTAAAACAGAATGGTAGGTACCTGATGGAACTGAAAAAAATGTTCATTTAAGAGGAGACTTTCCCCTACCCAGAAGGAAAGTCATTTCAGTCCTAGAAAAAGAAGCTGAGACAGACCCTGAACAACAATGTGCTGACACAGAGGGGTCTATATCATTATATGATGTAATGATCACTAACCCCATCAATGTCATCAATTTAGAATAAAAATCTTTTGTGGAAATAAAAAATATCCATGGGGAATAAAACTTAACCCATAATTTGGAACCCAAAATGGTAACCCAACACATTTCAGAAGCAAAGACTCAATCCATCTAACCAAAAGCTAGGATGATTCCAACTACCATCAAAAAATGTAATGCTTCAGGATCATTTTCAAACCAACCTTTCAAAATATCATTAGAAAGTGGATTTTTCTGTTCCTTTTTTAGCAGAAGTTACCTGAATAAATTCTCTCCAAACTTGAGAGAAAAAATTAATCCCCACACCTGCTGCTAAATTAAGAATTCTCAACTCCCAAATTGATTCAATAGAAGGTATTACCTTAAACATGGTACTCCATCTAATTGAAGTTTCTGGTGGGATACATGTGGAATTTATGTTACTCCTGAACAACCTCTGTGACTCCTTTACCCTTTTCAACAATACTTTATGCCTTTATGGTCATATAGATTTATTCCTGATTAAAGACATGTATTTCACCATAGATGGTAACTGGGAAAAGTAATTTGAAATATGTCACATACAATCTGGCCCACTCCCTACTACCTATCAAGAGCACTTAGAATTATTCAACCATGATAATTTCTACCAAGCTTCTTTGAATTGTCAACTCAAACCATATCAAAAGATGGAAATCTTAAAAGTCTGCTTTGAAATCCAGAATTCTTTCTGAAAAAAAAACTGTTGGAATCCTTCCTCTTCTTTTTTCTATACTATCTCTATATCTCTAATGTCAACCCTCTTTCATTACTACAATCACACTCATTATAATTTAAGACAATTGTCACCCTCCATTATTCAAAAACTGCTACCAATAAATTTCATCACCATCACCATCATCATCATTATTATTATTATTAGCTTTGCCATTACCATTACCCTCATCATCACCATTACCATCATCATCATATCATCCTCCCCATTAAGCTAGGCAGCTATGCCTGAGGTCCTCATTGCTCCTCTTAAAATAGTAATACTATTCTCCAATATCATGCTAGGAAACTATGCCTGAAGTCTTTGTTTCTCCTCTTGAAATAGGATTTAATTCCCCATCTCATATCCTGACAAGGTTTTGTCTTTTCATCCTTTCTCAAATCACATATCTCTTCCATTCTCATATTCTAATAAATCTCTGAAATGTTTATTGGTCTCAAATTGGTTCCTAAATTTTTCAGTTAAGATGGTTTGTTGTCTTTTTTCTGTTCATATCTTGTAACTGACAAATTTAGTCAGTTTTATTTTTATGTAACTATTTTAATTATCCTATTATTCCTGTCTCAGGCCCCCTCTGGGGGCTCTCTAGTTTTCTTTAAACCTGCTGCATTAGTCCCTTTTGGGGTTCTCTAGTTGTCTTTAAATACTGGTCCTTCCTTGGGACCATGAATGAAAACCATCTGATTACCAGTTATCAAAACCGGAGTGTCCTTTCCTCCTCAATGGTTTGCTTCCACTTGAATTTAAAAGTAATTATCTGTTCCCCTTTGGCTCTTTGTAGTCTTATCATCTCCTTTTCATCCATTTATGTCATTATAGCCTTCCTTCAAATTTTCAAAAACCACTCTCTAGGGAAGATCAAAGGACCTGATATTGTATTTAACCTTACCATACAACCTCCCTACCCTCCTAACCTCAGGAGACTGGACTATCCTACTAGTCCTCAATCTAGAGCTTCTCTGGAAGAAAATATCCAAGAAATCATAAAACTTCAGGTACTCAGGCAACTGGAACATGATGAAAATGTAGAAATTACCACTCCTTTCATAATGGCCTGGAGTAATGACAAATCCAGAATGGTTGGGGATTTCAGAATTCCAGTTAACTACACCCAAGATGATTAATATCCTTTAACTATTATTGATAACTCCTTTTACAATCTGTCCAAAGCTATATACATAACCACTATGCACATGCTCAAAGGATTTTGCCATATATCCATAATCCTGATAGTAGGAAATTTATGAGGATAATCTGTCACTTGGGTATTTATGAATATCTTAGGGTGCCCTTTTGGATCAAGAATGCTCCTTCCCACTTCTAAATAATGATATTCACTCTCCTAGGGACCTTCATCAGACAAGGATGGATGATGGTATACATGGTTGGTGTTTTCATATACTCTGATTACTGGTATTCCCATATGGAAAAATTCAATATAGTCCCCAAAAACATAGCTGAATTAGGACTTAAAGTATCCATGAAAAAGTTTGACTTTGTTTATGGACAACTAAAAGCTTTAGGACACATGGTCTCTGGAATGACCTTGGCTTCTGAAAAACCAAAAGAGCTGCTTTTATGAACAGGTCCATTCTCCAGAAAAAAACAGAGCTCCTATATTCCCTAAGCCTTTGCAGTTATTACAGGCAGTATATACCAAAGTTTGCCATATTAAACAAGAATCTCTATGAGATATACAACAATAAAAAACTATTTAATATGACTCAAGAAATATTGAAAAACTATTCCAAACTCAAAAATGCTATGACATCCACCCCTGTACTAATTCAACCAGATTATTCTAAGTGTTTGGAGCTCTACGTAGATGCTAGTATGAATGGCTAAGGAGCTTCCTTACACCAGGTGATAATTTAAAATTAAAAACCTGTAGAGAAAACTTCACTCTTTATAACCAAACAAATAAAGGATGCTGAGACAAGGTATGGAGCCAGCCAAATGGAATTCCTTGCTCTGTTATGGTCCCTGAAAAATCTGCACTACTACCTAGAAGGAACCAACTTTGAGGTCATTGATGACCAAAATGCTGTTAAAACTCTCAGGAAAATGAAGAACTCAAGCAGACACATGCTGAGATTACAATTAATAGCTACAGAGGCCAAATAACCCTAATCCATAACACCTGAGCCAAACACCAGAATGAAGAAACCTAAAGTAGAAATTCCTTATCCAATGAATCCAGTAAACCTTCCCATGATCCTGAAGACAATTATATATTCCCCATACTGCGTTTGCATATTCTCCAGATGGAAGCACCTATTATGGCTATAAAAAATTTTAAATTGGAACAGTCACTATTTGAATCTATCAAGTAGACTTACAATCCTGATACAAGAAATATGATCTCAATCATGCAAAGAAACTCTCCTCCTCTGGATTTAATCAATATCTTACCTGAAAACCTGCTAAAAACCTACTAATCAGGAAGGGGGGCTCTATGAGCTGGGCTATTACATTAATGGAACCAACATTCCAGTGTCATAGTAATAAACAAATAAGATCATATTTAACACATACTAGCTGAATGCCATGACAACTGCTCTTCTGGACACTCTTCCTCAGAAATTAATTTAGAAAAATTCAAACAAACTGCCTGGTGGATGAACTGGAGAGACCTGAAAATTGAATATTTCAACAGCTGTGAAAAATTCCAAAATTTCAATAGAACTAATGAAATAAATATTTTTACATTTACAGGAGATCTCTGAAACCAAAAACATATGGGAAGTCATTAACATGGAGTTATTTACTGGACTGCCTTCTGGGGGAGCCTAATCTTACAACTTGGCCTTTTTTAGAACCTAAAATTCCAAGTTACTAGCCAATCAAAAATCACACACTGCCATGGAAGAAGCATTAATCTTCTAAAGAAAGATTATTTAAAATTTATGGGTACCTAAAATAATCATATTTCATAGAGACCCAAAGTTTACCTCTGAGTTCTGGAGGAACCTTGATGAATTTTTGGGACCTATCCTAGCCTTCTTAACTGCAAACCATCACCAAAAAGATTGATTAGCTGAAAGAATGATCCAAACACTATCAGAAATTCTCAGAAGATTCTGCTCCTTTGGGCTAGAATACAGAACCACTGATGGATACTGACATGACTGGTTTAGCCTCCTACCTGCCCTCAAAAAGGCCTATAATAGCAGTAAGCATTCCACCACCAATGGAGCTCCTTATGTCTTAGAGAGAGGCTTTATCACCAAACTAACCCAGGACAAAATCAACACCCAACTAGCCACTATACACTCAACCTCTATGAAATTCAAGAAAATGATAGACATGGACAACAAACATGCTGCTAAATGTCTTGAAGAGGCTTTTGAATATAAAAAACATACATAGGGAAAAAAACATTCAGAACCTGACTTTAAAATAGGAGACAAAGCCCTAGTATCAACCACCAACTTAAAAGACTTGGCTGGCAATGGTAAACTCAGACCTGCCTTTGTAGGACCTTTTAATATCAAAAATTACATAGCAAGATTTCTGTAGAAGTCATCCTGAGTGAAGAACTATTCAGAAAACATCCAGTCTTCCCAGTCAGCCTGATCAAACACTTCCACCCCAAAATTGGAGAATAAATTCCTTCTCCTACCATACCTATGGAAGTGCCATAACACAGGTTTTTAAAATCCTTAAACTAAACCAATCCACACTCTCATCAGGTTTACTCTCAGTTCAAAATAAATTTCACCTACTTCTGTACCTGACACTGGGTAGTACTACTGCATATCTTTCAGTATCCACCTTCTTCTACCAGGTTCATCATCTCCCTTATGGGATAAACTCTATTTCCATGTACACCTTACCACTGTATCATTTCATTCAGCCAACCTTCCCAGTCTCTAATCCTCTATTTCTATGGCTTGATTCATCCTTCATCTCTCCTCAACCCAATTAGTATATGGGTTAGGACATATCACACACTTGGTATATATATAGTACATACTGTATGCTTTCTGCTCAGCCCATCCTTCCAGGACCTCCAGATCAGTGCATTTCACACCTTCCTGGACAGGCCCATCAACCAATCAGTCAACTAAAGCCTCCAGCCCAATAAACCAACATGCAATACCATTGGAACCCCAACCCCTATCACCAGCCACTCATCCCTCAAGGCCTCCTTCTCAGTTCTCACATATACTGGCCTCTCCTTTCCTCCTGGACTAATTCAAGTAATTATTATAATACTTCTTGCTGGTTAGTACCTAAGCCAGTATTTTTCATCTCAGCACAAGACAACCTTCACCCAGCCTGCTAAAATCATATCACCTTTTCCCTTCCTGGTGTTACTCTTATAGGATCAAAAAAATGCCTCTTCAACAACCTTCTCCTGAAATTCTTGTCCCATCCTTCCACTTCTCATCACTTTTAATCCTCATTTAATATTCTTCATTGCAATCCCAATCAATTATCCTTGAGTTCTATCAGTAATAGTGCCTGTGCCATCTGCTTCTTGCAAGCCAGATCAGTTTTGATAGGAAGCTTGCCCCCAGAAAGAAAAAGGGAAATTAAGTAAAATACTGAAAGAAAAAAGGAAAAGAATTCAAGGAAAATATGTAAGACTCTACATAGCATGATAAAAACAAGAATCAGCATAAAAATATGAATGGCTATTAGAAAATAACATCCCTGATGGTCCCATACACCTGAAAAATTACAGAGAAAGACACTAGAAAATTGTTTTCTGTAATTTTTTTCATATATTGAAATATCTTGGAGTGTGAAATAGCAGCCTTCTATTATCTCAGAGCCAGCTGGAAAATTAGGAAATATACAAAATAAATAATAAATAAATAAAAATATAAAATACACAAGAAATGGGAAAATACAGAAAATTATGTCATAAATGGATTCCCTACCTCAAATTAGGGAGGTTCATCCACTGGAACAAACCTCAAATTGCAATAACTTGAAACATTAATCAAACAAAACAAGAATCCACAGAACTGGGTTGGCACATTTTGGCCATTTTAATATTTCACATGTAACATCATGTATCATTTACCTCACAAAAATTAAGTCACAAATGGAGTGTTTTGTATACTTTAGGAGTTGTTGCAATATTTGTGTTTTTTAAAAATTCCCACATGCAGATGTGTGCATTTTAAAAGGCCTGAGACATGCAAACAGCCCTCTCTTCAAAATTTTCCAGACAGCCATGCCAAACCCGGCCATGGCCACTACCCAGGCTTTCAGAGCCAAAAATATCACAAAAGCACCTGAAAGAGAGGCTAAAACATGCATGTTAAAAGAATGCATATTTAATATGCATGCCAATCCATCAACCATTTCACAAATGTGTTTTTACGCTAGAGTTAAACTGGTGCCTTTTCAGGAGTTCAACTCCCCTACAATGCACTTCCCATTGGTCCATTTCCATGGGCGGAACTATAATTCTCTTTTGTTTTACCTGAAATATAGTTCAATCTTTTGAGGAGGTTTGAGTTATTGGTTTTGAGATCAAGGAATAAATTTGTCCTCCTTAAAAGGGGAATGTACAGAATAGATCCAAAATGAAACAGAAAATGAATGCATTATGCCTCCCAACACTTTTATCTTTTATTTGAAGCCAGTGGATGGGGCCAAAGTGTGAGGCCTCATGTCTATCTTGTATTTCCTTGTATCTTTTATGAATATTCAAATTTTTTCATGAATAATGCAATATCCACTAAAAAAAAAAAAAAAAACCATGTCACCAAACCCATAGATAATCTGGAATACAATAGAAAAGGCATGTGAAAAACCTCCAAAAGAGGCTTTGAAAATTTTAAACAAAATTGAAAAAATGAACAAAAACAACTTTCACAGGTTTCTCACGCCCAAACAAGTGACACCCACTTTGGCTGCATAACATAGAAATTTCCAGAAAATTATTTTGAATCAATTAGAATGTCTCTAAACTTCACACACATACAAATGAAAAGAGCAAAGAAAGGTCATGGTTTTCAGGTTTATTTCCCTGCCAAAATTGCACAATGAAAATTAAAAATGAAATATTTCTTGGAATTTGACAAGGCCATCCAGCCTACACAACCCAAAGCTGCCCATAGCAATTGAATGAATGCCCTTCTGGCCCCAGAACACGTTTTATTAGCCTCAAGTTACCCTGATAAACCTCATGGTAAACCCTGAAAAACTGAAAAGGGATAAATACCAGCCTCTGCTCAGGCTATTTATTGGCCATCTAATCATTATCATATTCAAAGAAACCATGTCATACAGGAATCAAGTACTTATTAAGGAAAAGTAAGTGATCAATGGCTTTGTTCTGACCCTTTTATTGAACATTCCACCATTTTAAATCAACATTTTTGCCCCGGTAAGCCCTCAAAGAATCATAATAGGCCCACTAAATATCCTTGAGCTCAACTAATTCAGTTACTCAATTTTTGACCCTCTAACCAGTACCTTATTCCTCTCCTCTCTGGCTGGTTTTCTACCCAATCCCAGCCATAAAATTTATTTTTCTGGTTAATAATCCCTTCTGTAATTTTGTATTAAGTTTCCAATTCCCAGGTGCAGGTATTATAGGTTTAATCCACTTAAGAGGGGCTTTAAAGATCCCAATTTTTAAAAGTGGCCCCTCTTTGTATATGATTAACAATTTATTTATAAATTGATTCACCATTAAACCATACCAAACCACCTCCTTTCACTTTATCTATCCATATCTCTAAAAATAATAGCGGCATCAAGTTGAATATTAACTTTTTTCTAGCTCTATCACCTTCAGTATCTAAAGGATTGCAAGGGTCCTGGCATCTGTTAGGCTGAAAATTCTTCATGAGAGTAATTTTGTAAGGGGTAATGTTAAATTCAGGGCTCATTGAGTCATGTAAGTGACTCTGTACACAGCTCTTTGAGTTGTGTAAACGGCTCAATGGGCTGTGTGGAACTCTACACAACTCAAATGAGCCGTGTGGCATGCTAAACTGCTCAAATGGGCCGTGTTGCATGCTACACGACTCAAATTGGCTGTGTGGCATGCTACATGTCCCATCTGAGTTGTACGGCATGCTAAAAAACTGAAATCAAGTTGTGTAGCCTCCAATAAATAATGAATAATAAATAATAAATAATAAATAATAAATAATAAATAATAAATAATAAATAATAAATAATAAATAATAAATAATAAATAATAAATAATAAATAATAAATAATAAATAATAAATAATAAATAATAAATAATAAATAATAAATAATAAATAATAAATAATAAATAATAAATAATAAATAATAAATAATAAATAATAAATAATAAATAATAAATAATAAATAATAAATAATAAATAATAAATAATAAATAATAAATAATAAATAATAAATAATAAATAATAAATAATAAATAATAAATAATAAATAATAAATAATAAATAATAAATAATAAATAATAAATAATAAATAATAAATAATAAATAATAAATAATAAATAATAAATAATAAATAATAAATAATAAATAATAAATAATAAATAATAAATAATAAATAATAAATAATAAATAATAAATAATAAATAATAAATAATAAATAATAAATAATAAATAATAAATAATAAATAATAAATAATAAATAATAAATAATAAATAATAAATAATAAATAATAAATAATAAATAATAAATAATAAATAATAAATAATAAATAATAAATAATAAATAATAAATAATAAATAATAAATAATAAATAATAAATAATAAATAATAAATAATAAATAATAAATAATAAATAATCAATAATCAATAATCAATAATAAATAATCAATAATAAATAATAAATAATCAATAATCAATAATCAATAATCAATAATAAATAATAGATAATAAATAATAAATAATAAATAATAAATAATAAATAATAAATAATAAATAATAAATAATAAATAATAAATAATAAATAATAAATAATAAATAATAAATAATAAATAATAAATAATAAATAATAAATAATAAATAATAAATAATAAATAATAAATAATAAATAATAAATAATAAATAATAAATAATAAATAATAAATAATAAATAATAAATAATAAATAATAAATAATAAATAATAAATAATAAATAATAAATAATACATAATAAATAATAAATAATAAATAATAAATAATAAATAATACATAATAAATAATAAATAATAAATAATAAATAATAAATAATAAATAATAAATAATAAATAATAAATAATAAATAATAAATAATAAATAATAAATAATAAATAATAAATAATAAATAATAAATAATAAATAATAAATAATCAATAATAAATAATCAATAATAAATAATCAATAATAAATAATCAATAATAAATAATAAATAATAAATAATAAATAATAAACAATAAATAATAAATAATAAATAATAAATAATAAATAATAAATAATAAATAATAAATAATAAATAATAAATAATAAATAATAAATAATAAATAATAAATAATAAATAATAAATAATAAATAATAAATAATAAATAATAAATAATAAATAATAAATAATAAATAATAAATAATAAATAATAAATAATAAATAATAAATAATAAATAATAAATAATAAATAATAAATAATAAATAATAAATAATAAATAATAAATAATAAATAATAAATAATAAATAATAAATAATAAATAATAAATAATAAATAATAAATAATAAATAATAAATAATAAATAATAAATAATAAATAATAAATAATAAATAATAAATAATAAATAATGAATAATGAATAATAAATAATAAATAATAAATAATAAATAATAAATAATAAATAATAAATAATAAATAATAAATAATAAATAATAAATAATAAATAATAAATAATAAATAATAAATAATAAATAATAAATAATAAATAATAAATAATAAATAATAAATAATAAATAATAAATAATAAATAATAAATAATAAATAATAAATAATAAATAATAAATAATAAATAATAAATAATAAATAATAAATAATAAATAATAAATAATAAATAATAAATAATAAATAATAAATAATAAATAATAAATAATAAATAATAAATAATAAATAATAAATAATAAATAATAAATAATAAATAATAAATAATAAATAATAAATAATAAATAATAAATAATAAATAATAAATAATAAATAATAAATAATAAATAATAAATAATAAATAATAAATAATAAATAATAAATAATAAATAATAAATAATAAATAATCAATAATCAATAATCAATAATAAATAATCAATAATAAATAATAAATAATAAACAATAAATAATAAATAATAAATAATAAATAATAAATAATAAATAATAAATAATAAATAATAAATAATAAATAATAAATAATAAATAATAAATAATAAATAATAAATAATAAATAATAAATAATAAATAATAAATAATAAATAATAAATAATAAATAATAAATAATAAATAATAAATAATAAATAATAAATAATAAATAATAAATAATAAATAATAAATAATAAATAATAAATAATAAATAATAAATAATAAATAATAAATAATAAATAATAAATAATAAATAATAAATAATAAATAATAAATAATAAATAATAAATAATAAATAATAAATAATAAATAATAAATAATAAATAATAAATAATAAATAATAAATTATAAATAATAAATAATAAATAATAAATAATAAATAATAAATAATAAATAATAAATAATAAATAATAAATAATAAATAATAAATAATAAATAATAAATAATAAATAATAAATAATAAATAATAAATAATAAATAATAAATAATAAATAATAAATAATAAATAATAAATAATAAATAATAAATAATAAATAATAAATAATAAATAATAAATAATAAATAATAAATAATAAATAATAAATAATAAATAATAAATAATAAATAATAAATAATAAATAATAAATAATAAATAATAAATAATAAACAATAAACAATAAATCATGAATCATAAATCATAAATAATTAATGATAAATAATAAATAATAAAAAATAATAAACCTACCCCACAGGCCATGTGGGGCCCTACATGGCTCCCAAACAACTGGAGCCGTGAATTTAACATCTCCCTTTTGTAATTATTCAGAGTTAAAATTATGAAATTGTTTTAATTCTGCAATCACTTTCTGATTTAATAAGAACTAGGGGCTCTTAGGAACACTGGGTAATTCCAATTAATTTTGAAGCATTATCATTCAAACAATGATAAAACATGAATTTTGATTGATCATTCCAAAAGCTCTGATTTATTTAATTCAGGGGACTCTGTGAAATACATTTCAGTCAATAAAATTGGTTGTATTTTCCGTGATATAATAGGGTCAAGTTTCAAGGTATTTTTTTGAAAATTCTCTTATTTTTCCTTGCTCTTTCCCTTTTTTTTACCTTTTATAGTTTTTTTTCTGGCTTTGAATGATTTTTCCTTTGAATTTTGGGTACTTTATTTGGATTTTGAGCCACTTTGAGAACTTGGGAAGGATTATGGATGTCCACAATCTGATCCTCCCAAATTATTGGTTGAGTCCTTTTTTTTTAATAAATACTTTTTGGTATTTGATATATATCATGTACTTTTGCATCACTTTAATTTTTATTATTTTTGAATTCTTGTTTTTTTTTAATTTCTTGTTTCTGTTGACATTTATTTTCATACTCACACTTTCTGTAATTTTTATGAAGTCATTAAATTTATTCCTCTTCTTTTCTTATTTCATTCATTATTATTTCCACACTTTATTTAAAACCTGCAAACCCACAAGTTTCACAAAAAAGTCACAACTCAGAACCCACTCCTCACTGTATTTGGTTTCAACTGCCTTCAGCATACCTACTCTCCTTGATCTCATTCCTCTTCTGACTGACCAAGACCCTGAAGGTGTTAATACTTCAAGATACCTTTGCTTGACTTGATCACCACTGTATCCAATTACTCATAGGTTTTGAATTTTCCTTGATTCCATACCTTTCAATACTGCAAAAAATAAAGAGGCAAGGCCTAACCAAAGGGCTATGAGACTGGCTGAACAACCAGTCCATTTTCCATTTTTATGGTGTCAGATACCACTGTGTGACAGTACCCTCAGTTTGAAGGGCACTTTTTCCCAAACTTTGTGTGGCTGGTGGCATTAACCCATGCACCTTGCAGCATGGAGCCTTATGCAGAAACACACATGGATTGAATAAGGAGCCACAAAGACTTGGAAGTCTTGCTTTTTAGAGGCGAACTCAACAATTTTCACAGAACAAGCCTCTCCAAAAAAATGGTCCTGATCACAAATTCAATCTGCAAAAGGCTTAGCCAGTCTACTTTCATACCTTGAAATGCTGAAACAAATTGATTGGCAAGGCCTCACCAAAAGGCTATGAGACTTTTTCTCTTATAGTTCTACCAATTCTACCTAGAGGACATAATACAGCCCATAGAATAAAGCTCTTATGCTGGTGAACTTTGATTCCATTGAATTGTTTCATTCTTTTTGCCTGTTCATCAACTCATTCTTTTCTTTAAGAAATTATTATTCTGGCCTAGGCTTTAAATATTTTAGAATTTCTTTTGGGATGCATGTTATTTTATTTCCAGTTGGTATAATGGCTAAGGATCATTTCATCCTATAGTATAATTGGTACCAAAGCAGTGGGTTTATTCCCTATTGAAGGGGGTTTGAGGGTGACTCTGAGAAGTTCTGGGGTGTATTTTTGGGGTATCAGCACGTAAAATGGAAATTCTTGAGCAAATTATTCTTTTATTCTAATTTTTTAATACAATTTTATGTAGGCAGTTTGATCTTCTGTAGTAGCAAGCTGAAACAAAAAATCAGGAAATATAATATTCAACATATTGTGAATTTAAGACATTTAGAAGTTCCAAAATTTAGGGCTTAAAAAATAAATAAAATACAAAATACAAAAATATGAAAAAATATAAGGGTAATGTTAAATTCACAGCACATTGAGCCGTGCACACGGGTTAAAAGGGGCCTTGTGGCACGCCACATGGTCCAATTTGGGCTGTGTATGTCCCCCCACCGCTCATGGAGTTGTGCACCCCACCCAGCCCAGTCCGCCGCCATGTGGAATTACACACGACTACATTCAAGCTGTGTGGAGTTGTACACTGCTCAAGTGTAGTCAAGTGGTATCCCATGCCGCACCGGACCGCGGTGAGCAAAAAAAAAAAGGAAAATGAATGAAAGGTACTAACACAACTGTTAAACTAAATAAACCTTCCAAAAAAACAGAAATCAACCAAAAAATCAAAGAATGTTCATTTTTTGGTAAAAAAAAACAAATAAATAAATAAATCAAAATAAAAAAACTGGTAGTATCCAATGGACTAGCCCTAAAGTAACAAGACCCAAAAAAACACAAGTAACTGGACTAGCCCTAAAGTAACAACACCAAAAAAAAAGACAAGTAACTTGACAAGCCCTAAAGTAAAAACACCAAAAAGAATACAACTAACTTTAAAAGCCCCAAAGTAATTTCAAATTGACTAGCCCTAAAGTAAAAGGGCCCAAAAAATACAAGTCTTTTGACCAGCCCTGAAGTAAAAGTGCCCAAAAAAATACAAGTCTTTTGACCAGCCCTAAAGTAAAAACACCAAAAAACAATTTCAACTTGTGTTAAGCTGATCCCATCCCAAGCTTAACATAATTTAAGCTTGTGATGGAATCAGCCCAACAAAAGTTGAACTGACTTACCATTGAACTCTCATTCAAAAAATTCAATATAATGATGTTAACTCAAAACACTCAACATAATGATGTTCAAAATGTGATAACCCTTTATATTAATAGAACTTGTTAGCTGCATTAGAATTACAATTTATATGAAACCCAATGATGAAATGAAGTCAAATTCTATTATAATCTAGAATAAATTTGCAGTTGGTCTTTGAGATGATCAACCCAACCAGAAGCTTTTTTAGAAATCAAGGAACATGGTTTTGCTACAATGGGCCGGATTGGAATCATTTCTCCCTCAAGTACTAATAGAACCCAGTGGTTATTGTTCACAAAGGAAATGAACATTGGATATGATTGATCAGTAACACCTTTTTTCATTGGAGTATGAGTATCACATGACTCCAATGAAATGAAACATATAGGTTTGGAATATTTGTCTGCTATAATTTGACCCATGTCTAATTTGGCCAGCCATTTTGAGGAGGGAATCTTTTCATTGATGTCTTCAAAATCAAGTTTTTCTTAATCTTTTCAACCTCATTTGCACCACCAAGAATCTTAATGTAGCATGCTTTATGTTTCTCTAATGCTTCAATCATTTCCTTCCTAAATTTAAACCAACCATGTTTTTTCATAACCAAGAGATTGGGCAATGACTCTAAATCCGCAATTCACATCTCCAATTGGATCCCAAACCTCACCCAAGAAATTTGGGTATTTGATTTAGGTATTTCAAATTTTGTTCCTATCATTAAAACTAACTTAGTATTCATTTCATTAATTGGATCAATAAAATCAATACTCACCAAAGATGAGCTTCTGGTTGAGCTTTTCTGCATGTTCTCTTCCTCTGAAGAGGATGCTGATTCCAAATTAAGTGATCCTGATTCACTTTCAGTCTCTTGCTCTCAAATATGAAATTCAGATTCAGATTCTGCCAACTTTGACAAACAATTAATCATTACTTAGTAACTAAGTTCATTAAACCAAAAAAATTAACATATCTAAAAAGAAAAGACTTACAATCTTTCTTCCTTTCTTGCTTGGATCCCTTCTAGTTCTTTTTTCCCCGTTGAGCTGTTTTTCAAAAAGCTCAAACCAAATTGGTTCTTGCTGTGTATCTGTCAATTTTGGCCTGCCCCTACTTGATTGTAAGACTTTAGGTTCAATTCTTGGCTTTGATCAATATTTTGTAACCTTCTGAATGATATACTTCAATAGTCTGCTTTTCTCATGATCTGGAGATTCCAAGATCATTGCTTTGAATTTTTCACATAACTGAGTAATTCTTAGGGTTTCATTCACATTGCACTGGAAAAATTCAAAAGGATCAATCATTAGTGAATTAGGCTTCATTAATCAAAAAGAATTCATCACATAGTGATTTGAACAATCCAACTTAAGCCAACTTACAGAACTAGAACTGCAAGGGTCATATTCCAACCTCCACTGAGGATGAAAATCTTTGGGTACCACGGATTCTCTGAATTCTAGACAGTCACCTTTTTGGTGGGAACAGGGAAAACCCATAGTTTTGAAATATGACTTTGTGCAGACTGTGCCATCATGATCACATTTGAACTTTTCAAATTGTTCCCTAACAAGATGGATTTCCTCTAAAGACAATTTGTAACCCAATGGTGACGGTTCAGGAGGAAAAACTGTCCCTAACTTAATTCAATAGTTATAAAGTGATGCATGAACTGATTTAATTTGATTCAAAACAATTCCGTCAAGGATTTTCCAAACATCCAACAGGTTTCCCAAAGATTTTGCAAGGAATTGTTTGAGACTTGCATGGGCCCCTTCAACCTGAGATGTTGTTTTGTTTCCAAAATTTGGGTTTATACAAGTCCACGCTGTTACAAACGTCTCTTTGATAGGGAAAATGTTATTTTCCATATACTTGAGTACATCCTCATAGTCTTTCAAGAAACATTATACAAGTCAAAAGGTCAGAACCCAAAACTAGGAAGAATACAAAGCAGTGATTTGGACCAACTCTGAGTTCCGCATCATTGACCTCTGCCTCCTCCTTGGTCTTTGAGGCCCCATACTTTGCCCACAGATTCATAAAGCTTTTCCATCCTTCAAAATCATTAACAAAGCTCACTTTACAGTTGGCTTGTATGTTTTTAGACAAGTGCCAAGTGCAACATTTTCTTGA
>CM062617.1:29572-117072 GCA_025617555.3 Puccinia polysora | reverse complement strand
TTAAGTAAAAAATATTGGCCTCTTGTGAGCCCATGATACAACAAGCCAAAAGGCAAATTTTCCACTCCAAAAGAGCTCTACAGGCTCTAAAGGCCTTGTTACTTGGTTTGGAATTCATCAGCCCGCATGGCATCAGTCCCTGTACCCTTACAACCAGCATATTCTAGTACTTTCTGGTGTTTCCACCTTTATGGGACTGAACCAGCCCCTGTGCTTTTCAATCCCTGACCTCACATACTGGCTGGTTGCCTCATGCAACCAGCCCCTGGCCATAAAAATGGCCAGGTGGGACCCAGGACAAACCTGGGTCCAATCTCAGACCCACATGGGGCGGGGGTGTGACCAGCAGACATGCTGTCCCCCCCCTTGTTCTCACAGATCCCTGGAGGGGGTGGTCAAATCCCCCTACCAGGGGCCCTGCGGGTTGATACCCCCAAGGCATCATCATAGAATGGTGGGCTGGGGGTTGGTCAGATCCCCTCAGCCCAGTTGCTCCTCCCCCTTGGTAAAGGGGGGGGGGAGAGCGCCCCTTTGCTTTGATGGTGGGGGGTGGTCAGGTCCCCCCCACCGCTGGTTGCTTTGTCCCGACCAGCTACCTTGTCATTGCCCTAACCACCTAGGGCTGGTGTGGGGGTGGTCAATTCCCCCCCACCGCAGGTTGCCTCAATGAAACCGGCCTGGGTGGCAAGCTGGTCGCTACCAGCTGCCCTCACCTCCCCCTTGCAATGGCGGGCAAGGGGAGGCAAGGGAGCCGGGGCCGTTGGCCCCGGCCCTTGCGGAACCAACATCCGGCGGCCGCAATTGGCTCAACACCCGCAACAACAGCCCCGCGCGGGCCAAAGGCAAAAACAGCGGCCCTAAGGGGGCCAGGACACGGGCAGCAGCCCCAACCGGGCTGCAATACAGGCAGCGGCCCCAATGGGCCTCCCCAAGCCCAAAAACTAAGTTAAACATACTTTGGCGGGCCAGCCCGTCTGGCCAAGTATGTCCAAAATAAACCTTGGGCCCAATTATGCCCATACAAGCTCATCTGGCTGTATTTGCCCATATACCTCACTGGGCCTGTTAGGGCCCATGTACCAATAGGCCTGTTTCACACGTTTTTAGGCCAGTTTCCCCAAACCCGTGACATCCACACAGGCCTGTATGGTCTGTGTAAGTTTCCAATG
Source organism: Puccinia polysora (assembly GCA_025617555.3). NCBI lineage: Eukaryota > Fungi > Basidiomycota > Pucciniomycetes > Pucciniales > Pucciniaceae > Puccinia > Puccinia polysora. The sequence goes on along the minus strand of CM062617.1, from coordinate 115,903 downwards.
GGCCAGAGAGGCCCATATGGCATCCCATTTGGATTACACTTATACATAGGACACGCGTAAGTGCATATGTATTTTAACACACTCCCTTAATACAAAAGGGGTTACATCCACATGTTAGTCACAAATCCTTGATGTTTGTTCCTATCTAAAGCCTTAGTCAAGATATCCCCAATCATCACTCCGGTAGTCATGTACCTCAACACAATCTCCTTGCAGTTAACTGTATCCCAAATATAGTTATAGTGAACATCAATATGTTTTGTTCTTGAATGGAACACTTGGTTTTGCGCCAACTCAATGGAACTCTGGTTATCAGAATACAACAAAGCAAACCCTTGTGGCTTATGTTTATCCTCTAAGACTTTTCTCAACCATTTTTCTTCCTGTGAAGCTGCTAAGTAAGCTCTATACTCAGCCTTTGTTGATGAAAGACTTATTGCCAATACCTTCTTGGAAATCCCTGACACCTGATTCTTACCTAAGAACAATACAAATCCACTTGTTGATTCCCTAGTGTTACCATCTACCCAACTTGCATTGGAATAACCAACAAAATCAAAGTTTGCTGAATTTGTAAACAACAGTCCCAGACTGTGCGTTCCTTTAAGATACCTCATAACTCTCTTAAACGCTGACCAATTCCTCACGCTTGGCTTCTCTAAGTGTTGCAACAAGACACAAATTTCAAATGCAATATTGGGCCTTGTACACTGCCCCAAATAATTAAGCAATCCAACAGCTGACCTGTAGTTGTTACCAGATTGAACAAACTCCAGATAATCCTCATCTGTAGACTTCTCTAAACAAATGTTTGACTGCATGGGAGTACCAAACTCCTTTGCATCCTCTAAGCCATATTGCTTAAGAAGAGCTGCCATGTAATGGCTCTGGTCTAACTTAATACCATTCTTGCTCTTACTGAATTTCATTCCTAGCACCTGTTGCACCAGACCAAGATCTTTTATGTTGAATTTTTCTTTGAGTTTCTCCATGACTCTCTCTTTGCCATTTCCAATAAAGATAATGTCATTGACCCATACAGACAAAATTGCATCCTTTCTCACAAAGAGACAAGGGTTGGCCTCAGAAGTCTTGAAACCAATCTGTATCAGTTTCTCACTCATGATATTATACCACAACCTAGCTGCTTGCTTCAATCCATACAGGGATCTACACAGCTTGAGGAAATATTCCCCTTTATCTGCTGAAAGAAACTTCTAAAACAGATTTTCTTCATGGTTTCTGGTTTAGTCTCTACTAACCATTCATGAAAACCATCAGGGATTGACATATAAAAAGTCTCCTCCTCTCCAAGTTTTGCATTCAAGTATGCTTTTAAAAAATCAGCTTGTCTGATTTCTTCACCCAACTCCACTTCCAGAGCAATGATGTACCTGAAGGTGGACAGCCTTCCAGTTGGTGAGAAAGTTTCTTGGTAATCAATACCCTCTCTCTGCTTGAAGCCCTGTGCAACGCATCTAGCTTTGAATCTTTTTAAAACTCCATTTGTGTCAAACTTGTTGTTTAACACCAATCTAGACCCCACAATGGTCTTTCCTTTTTGAACAAAATCCCGCTTAACCACTTCAAAGACACTATTATTTTTTAGAGAATCAAATTCCTCAAAAATAGCACTCTTCCAGTTGGCTCTCTCATCAGAATTCATAGCTTGGCCAAAGCTATTTGGGTTAACCCTGTTACCCATTTCTTAACTCAACTCCAGGACTTCATTGAGCATACACTGTTCCTGAAATTAATCTTCCTCATATCCTGTGGCAGAATAATGGGACTTCCATTCCCTGTACCTATCAACTGGTACTCTTACCCTACCACTCCTTCTAACTGGAGGTGGAGGCTCATCAGGTTCCAAATTAACGGACTCCCCTGAAGCGGGCACTGAACCCTCTGGTTGCACTTCTTCCATCTCTTCATCTTCTGGAACCACATTTTCCGCAGCCTTTTCTGGTGAAATAGGTGCTAATTCTATTTCTTGCTGTGACTTAATCACAACAACATCTTCATTCCTTTTGAGTGAAAAGGTACTTTCATCAAATTTTACATCCCTACTATGGATAACCTTTCTTGTCCCTGGACCATACATCCTATACAATTTACTTATTATATCATAGCCTGCAAGTGCCCCTTTTCTGGCTCTAGGGTCTAATTTTCCAACCATCTCATTATGGTGGACACTATAATACACCAAGCAACCAATTGTTCTTAGGTGTGATGTTTTGGGGTACAACTTCCAAAACTGATAATGAGGATTCTTCCCATTAACACTTACAATGTTGTGCAAAAGACAGACTGTACACATCAACTCAGCCCATAAGAACTTTGGTAGACCGGATTGAGACATAATAGTTCTGAAATTGTCCAGTAAAGTCCTTTTCATTCTCTAAACTATTCCATTATTTTGTGGAGTACTTGCAGTAGTGACTATATGAATGATACCATAATCTTTCAATAACCTCTCAAACTCTTTACTCACAAATTCACCACCTCCATTGGTGATAACCCTCTTGATCTCCTTCATTAGACCATTCTTTTTCCAGACTTTGAAGATTACAGAAACCTCCTCTGTGGTCTGATCCTTAGATTAAATTGGTTTAACCCAAACATAATTAGTTGCAGTATCAACTAAATTGATGAAGTATCTTGCCCCACCAAGGGACTCCGGTGTGAATGGCCCTGCCAAATCAATGTAAAATTCCTCTCTAGGAACATCAGTGCAATCTCTACTCTTTGAGAACACATTTCTAGTCTTAGCCCCCAAGTTAAAACTCTCACAGTTGCTGTCCTTTACCTTATGGCCACTTCTGTTGTGAGCAACAGTGCTCAAAGCTGAGATTTTGAAAAAGCTTGCACACAAAAGCTTGTTCCAAACCTGTCCACTAATAACAGCTCTCCCATTCATATCAATAACAAACCTATCTTCTTTAAAATAACAAATCTGGAAACCTTTTTTCCACAACACTCCAAGGGAAACAAGGTTATAAGGCAACTCTGGTGCATAGAAAACTTTCTCAAAAGAAATTTTAAAACCCAAGTGATTTGAAAGAATAACTTTTCCAATTCCTTTAATCTGAATTGTTCTGCCTTTCTGACAAATATTTACAACTCCATCATAATCGCTAAGATTTGAAAATAAATTTGGTTCAAAGAACATGTGATCTGTACAGCCAGAATCAATCAAAACAAGAACATCCCCCTTCAATCCTCCTAATAGGAAAGAAGCTTTATCAGTCACTGATAAGTTCTCATCTTTGAGGTTAAGATTACTCACTTCATAATCAATCAAGTCCATTTCTTGATCCTCATCAATTTTGGCCTTTTTTTTGGGACCTTCTTCCCCAACAACCATTTACATTGGACCATCAAAGGCCACCATTGCAACGTTTTCAGTAGTGAGATTGACCTCCTTGTCATTATCTTTGGAATTCTTCCTCTTCTTGGCCTCCTTGCAATCCTTAGCATAATTCCCCTTATTCTGAAAATTATAGCATAAGACCTTGTACAAATCCTTTTTCACCTTCTTGCAAGATTTTCCAGTCTTTCCAACAAGGGCTGTTCCAGAACCCCCCTTCATCTTGACCTCAAGATCATCCTTTTCAATCCTTTTCAGAAAATCCTCCTCCCCAGGAAGAGGATCCAATTGAAAAATAACTCTGACTAAAGAATCAAACTCCTTTGGTAGCTTCTGAAGGATTAAGAGTGACAAAAACTCAGGATCCATGTTAAGTCCTGATTACTTAAACTTGCCTATGCTAGACCTAGCCTCTGCAACAAACTGTTTACAATTTGAATATTGTAACTTGAACAGTTCATTAAAAGCTATACCCTTCTGGTGAACAGAATCACCATCATACTTGAAATTAAGCAACTTCCAAAGGATGCTGCCCCTCCTTCTCTCATCTTCCCTAAGAGTATTGGCAACCCATGTCACATGATTCTCATCAATATGCCTAAGAATGAGATGATAAGACTTTTTCTCCACTTCTGAACTGTTCAAAGTGTCATCTGCATCCATTATCTCCCCACAAAAGATGTTATCCAGCTCACTATCCATAAGGACAGCCCAAGCATTAAAATTCTGACTGTTCAGAACTATCTTGGTGGAGCTAACATCAGGGATATAGGACATATTCTTGGAAAACATGAGGTCTTTGAGGTTCTCCGGAGTAAGGTACAAGGGTCTAGATGTCTTGGAAGTAATGATGATGTTGGTACTGATAATTTGTTATAATTATGGACAGCAATTAGCTTAGGAAAATGAGCAGTATTTAAATCAAAAGAAATGCTGGAAACCTTGTGTCAATAATTGCTGATGGGCTCTCACAATGGGGAAATACTTTTAATGATATTGGTGATGAATTTGATTGGATGATGAATACAGCAGGGAGAAGAGCTCCTTAAGTACAAAATATTGGCCTCTTGTGAGCCCATGATACAACAAGCCAAAAGGCAAATTTTCCACTCCAAAAGAGCTCTACAGGCTCTACAGACCTTGTTACTTGGTTTGGACTACATCAGCCTGCATGGAATCAGTCCCTGTACCCTTACAACCAGCATATTCTGGTCCTTTATGGTGTTTCCACCGTTATGGGACTGAACCATCCCCTTTACTGTTCAATTCCTGACCTCACATACTGGCTGGTTGCCTCATGCAACCAGCCGCTGGCCATACAAATGGCCAGGTGGGACCCAGGACAAACCTGGGTCCAGTCTCAGACCCACATGGGGGGGGGGGTGTGACCAGCAGACATGCTGTCCCCCCCCCCCTCTTTCTCACAGATCCCTGGAGGGAGTGGTCAAATCCCCCTACCAGGGGCCCTTGGGGTTGATACCCCCAGGGCGTTGTCATAGAATGGTGGGCTGTGGGGTGGTCAGATCCCCTCAGCCCAGTCGCTCCTCCCCCTTGGTAAAGGGAAGGGGAGAGCACCCCTTTGCTTTGATGGTGGGGGGATGGTCAGCTCCCCCCCACCGCTGGTTGCTTTGTTGCAACCAGCTACCTCGTCATTTGCCTAACCACCTAGGGCTGGTGGGGGGGTGGTCAATTCCCCCCCACTGCCGGTCACCTCAATGCAACCGGCCTGGGTGGCAAGCTGGTTGCTACCAGCTGCCCTCACCTCCCCCTCACAATGGCCGGCGAGGGGAGGCAAGGGAGCCGGGGCCATTGGCCCCAGCCCTTGTGGCACCAACAGCCGGTGGCCGCAATTGGCTCAACACCCGCGACGACGGCCCCGCGCGGGCCGTTGGGCCCCATAAACGGGCCAAAGGCAAAAACAGGGGCCCCAAGCAGGCCGCAACATGGGAGGCAGCCCCAACCGGGCCACAACGTGGGAGGCAGCCCCAACCGGGCTGCGATTCCGGCAGCGGCCCCAATGGGCCTCCCCAAGCCCAAAAACTCAGTTAACCATACTTTGGCGGGCCAGCCCGTCTGGCCAAGTATGTCCAAAATAAACCTTGGGCCCAATTATGCCCATACAAGCCCATCTGGCTGTATTTGCCCATATACCTCACTGGCCCGTTAGGGCCCGTGTACCAATAGGCCTGCTTCACGCGTTTTGAGGCCAGTTTCCCCAAATCTGTGACATCCACACAGGCCCGTATGGTCCATGTGAGTTTCCAATGGGCCAGAGAGGCCCATATGTGCATCCCATTTGGATTACACTTATACCTAGCACATGCATAAGTGCATACCTATTTTAACAAAAATGTGATAAACCTTTATATTAATAGAACTTTTTAGCTGCATTAGAATTAAAATTTATATGAAACCCAATGATGAAATGAAGTCAAAGTCTATAATCTCTATAATCTAGAATACATTTGCAGTTGATCTTTGAGATGATAAAACCAGCCAGAGGCTTTTTTAGAAATCAAGGAGGGCGGTTTTGCTACAATGGGCGGGATTGGAATCATTTTTCCCTCAAGTACTAATAGAACCCAGTGGTTATTGTTTACAAAGGAAATGAACATTGGATCTGATTGATCAGTAAAACCATTTTTCATTGGAGTATAAGTATCACATGAATGCATCAAAATGAAACATATAGGTCTGGAATATGTGTGCTATGATTTGACCCATATCTAATTTAGCCAGCCATTTTGAGGAGGGAATCATTTCATTGATGTCTTCAACATCAAGTTTTTGTTTAATATTTTCAACCTCCTTTGCACCACCAAGCATCTTAATGTAGCATGATTTATTTCTCTCTAATGTTTCAATCATTTCCTTCCTAACTTAAAACCAACCATGTTCTTCATAACCAGGAGATTTAGCAATGACTCTAAATCTGCAACTCCCATCTCCAATTGTATCCCAAACCTCACCCATCAACTTATGGAATTTCTTGGGTATTTGGTTGAGGTATTTCACGTTTGGTTCCTATCATGAAAACTAACTTAGTATTCATTTCTTTAATCAGATCAATTAAATGAATACTCACCAAAGATGAGCTTCTGGTTGAGCTTTTCTGCACGTTATCTTCCTCTGAAGCGGATTCTGATTCCAAATTAAGTGATCCATATTCACTTTCAGTCCCTTCCTCTGAACTATGAAATTCAGATTCAGATTCTGCCAACTTTGACTAACAATTAATCATTAGTTAGTGACCAAGTTCATTAAACCAAAAAAATTAAAATATCCCAAAAGAAAAGACTTAAAATCTTTTGTCCTTTCTTATTTGGAGCCCTTCTAGTCCTTTTTCCCCCTTGAGTTGTTTTTCAACATGCTCAAACCAAGATGGTTCTTGCCACTTATCCGTCAATTTTGGCCTGCCCCTACCTGATTGTAAGACTTTAGATTCAAGTCTTGGCTTCAACCAATATTTTGTAATATTCTGAATGATATACTTCAATAGGCCGCTTTGATCATGATCTGGAGATTCCAAGATCATTGCATTCACTTTTTCACATAATTGAGGAATGCTTAGCATTTCATTGAAATTGCACTTGAAAAATTCAAAAGGATCAACCATTGAAGTAGGAATCATTAATCAAAAAGCATTGATCAAAAAGATTCAATCACACAGTGATTTTAACAATCCAACTTGAACAATCCAACTTAAGCCAACTTACAGAACTAGAACTGCAAGGGTCATAGTCTAACCTCCACTGAGGATGAACATCTTTGGGTACCACAGATCCTCTGAATGCTAGACCGTCACCTATTTGGTGGGAACAGGGCAAACCCATAGTCTTGGAATATGACTTGGTGCACACTTTGCCATCATGATCATGTTTGAATTTCTTGAATTTTTCCCTAATAAGATGAATTGCCTCTAAAGACAATTTGTAACCCAATGTTAACATCTCAGGTGGAAGAACTGTTCCTAACTTAATTTGAGAGTTATAAAGTGAAGCATGAACCAATTTAATTTGATTTTAAACTGTTCTGTCAAGGCTTTTCCAAACATCCAACAGGTTTCCCAAAGATTTTTCAAGGAATAGTTTGAGAGTTGCATGGGCCCCTTCAGTCCAAGATTTTGTTTTGTTTCCAAAATCTGAGTTTATAAAAGTCCACTCTGTTACAAAGGTCTCTTCAATAGGGAAAATTTTATTTTCCATATACTCAAGTACATCCTCATAGTCTTTCAAGAAAAACTATACAAGTCAAAAGGTTGGAACCCAAAACTAGGAAGAATAAGAAGCAGTGATTTGGACCAACTCTGAGTTCCGCATCATTGACCTCTGCCTCCTCCTTGGTCTTTGAGGCCCCATACCTTTCTCACAGAGTCATAAAGTTTTTCTATCCTTCAATTTTATTAACAAAGTGCGCTTTACAGTTTGCTTGTATGTTTTTAGACAAGTGCCAAGTGCAAAATTGTCTTGATTACTCAGGGAAACTAGATCCAATAGCACAAATCAGAGCTTTTCACGGCCTGTTGCAAAGACTTTTGGAAGTCACTCAGGATCATAAGCCAACTCCTTTAATGCATTTACAGACCAACTGTAGAACTCAAAAGTTTCTTTTGTTATAAAAACAAGACCTTTTGTGAAAGTTTATCAATTGGCTGTCATTCCTACAATATCTAATAGCGGTGTTTTGTACTTATTTGTCTTATAAGTACAATCCAACATAGCAATATGACCAAATTATTTTGAAAGCTTTACTGCCTCAGGATGTGCTAAGTACAGGGCCTCCAAGTGACCCTCTTTACTGAACTTTTACCGGTGAATCCAAATTGTTTCTTCAAGCTGTTCCTATAGTACCTGCAGAACACTTTTCCCCTTTAGTTCTGCAAGCATTACCTTCTGCTTAGTGTTATAGATTGTTTGGTCATCAACATAATTTCTTCCATCAATCTTGCTCAATTTTCTCATAAGTTGTAACGTATTGAGCCCATAATTCATGCCTTGTATTATATTTTCTAAGGCCACCCCCAAGATTCTCCACAATTGAGGATGCACAGAGGGATGTTCAGATGGTTGATGGTTATGTTGGGTTTCTTTGTAGGAGATTTTCCACAAGCAGTCTGCTTTTGTGAGACTTGCATGGATTAAAAACTTGCACCCAACCTCCCTTGTGTGAGTTTGTCTAGACCATTTGGTAAGAAGTTTTCCTGAATAGGAACCATGGCAATCACAGGCCGAATCCACATATTTATCTTTCTTTGAGTTAAAAACCATCAGAGCGTAACCATGCTTCATAGCCAATACTTGAAAATAGTTTTGGGCCTCTTCCCTAGTAGGAAAAGTTCTCACAGGAGGTGGTTCAAGTGGATTTAGTAAACATTCATTGGTTAAGTCATAGTTTCAGTTACATGCACCCATTAGTTTCAATCAAACTTAATCCAGCAAAGGCCTCAGTAACATAAAATGTTACTTAAAACCAGAGGTTGAATCCAACTGTGAAACATTTTGTTCCTCAAGTGTCACCCTTGATGAGGATGCAATTGGGGATTCCAATGTTTCATTAGCCAAATCCTTTTTTTCTTTTTCCAAAGCTTTGTTGATGGCACTATCAATGTAGACCTTCCACGCAGCCATTTCAGAAGAAGAAGGGCTTGCCACTGCTCCCATGCAAAAAAATGCAATGGTATACTTTAGTATTCAATCCAACTTTCAATTGAACAAACAAAGTCTGCTCACCTTTGAGTTGAGAAGAAATTGTTTCCAGGTTTTTATTTGATTTCAATTTTCACTTTACTTTCACTTTTGAATCACTAGGTTTGGAACAACTGTCCCACAAAGTATGTGTCAATCCCAAATTTGGGTTGACAGAACCCAAGTGTGGTCCAGGGGGTGCACAAAATTCTGGATCAACTTCCAGGGGGTTGAACACCCCAAAAAATGGCAGTTTTGGGCCATGTACGGGGGAAGACAGCTTGAAATTGCCGTGTTTGGGGGGGGTAAATGTCTCCTAAACAACCCCCTGGGGGTTGCGCCTGTTTGGAATGGCCCTTTGTGCTTGTCTATGGGCCCCCATGGCTCATTTGAGCCGTGTCTACACAACTCCCACACAACTGGAGTTGTGAATCTAACATCACCCAATAAAAATAAAAAATGAAAAAATAAAAAAATAAAAAAATAAAAAATAAAAAAATAAAAAAATAAAAAAATAAAAAAATAAAAAAATAAAAAAATAAAAAAATAAAAAAATAAAAAAAATAAAAAAATAAAAAAATAAAAAAATAAAAAAATAAAAAAATAAAAAAATAAAAAAATAAAAAAATAAAAAAATAAAAAAATAAAAAAATAAAAAAATAAAAAAATAAAAAAATAAAAAAATAAAAAAATAAAAAAATAAAAAAATAAAAAAAATAAAAAAATAAAAAACACAAAAAAATAAAAGAATAAAAAAATAAAAAAATAAAAAAATAAAAAAATAAAAAAATAAAAAAATAAAAAATAAAAAAATAAAAAAATAAAAAAATAAAAAAAATAAAAAAAATAAAAAAAATAAAAAAAATAAAAAAAATAAAAAAATAAAAAAATAAAAAAATAAAAAAATAAAAAAATAAAAAAATAAAAAAATAAAAAAATAAAAAAATAAAAAAATAAAAAAATAAAAAAATAAAAAAATAAAAAAATAAAAAAATAAAAAAATAAAAAAATAAAAAAATAAAAAAATAAAAAAATAAAAAAATAAAAAAAATAAAAAAAATAAAAAAAATAAAAAATAAAAAAATAAAAAAATAAAAAAATAAAAAAATAAAAAAATAAAAAAATAAAAAAATAAAAAAATAAAAAAATAAAAAAATAAAAAAATAAAAAAATAAAAAATAAAAAAATAAAAAAATAAAAAAATAAAAAAATAAAAAAATAAAAAAATAAAAAAATAAAAAAATAAAATAAAAAAATAAAAAAATAAAAAAATAAAAAAATAAAAAAATAAAAAAATAAAAAAATAAAAAAATAAAAAAATAAAAAAATAAAAAAATAAAAAAATAAAAAAATAAAAAAATAAAAAAATAAAAAAATAAAAAAATAAAAAAATAAAAAAATAAAAAAATAAAAAAATAAAAAAATAAAAAAATAAAAAAATAAAAAAATAAAAAAATAAAAAAATAAAAAAATAAAAAAATAAAAAAATAAAAAAATAAAAAAATAAAAAAATAAAAAAATAAAAAAATAAAAAAATAAAAAAATAAAAAAATAAAAAAATAAAAAAATAAAAAAATAAAAAAATAAAAAAATAAAAAAATAAAAAAATGAACAAAAACAAAAAAATGAGGCCCTCAAACCTGGAATTCATGCATTTTGGATGTCCCCAAAATGTCCCCCAACGTCCCCAGAGCACGCGGTCAACCTGGGAAAAACGTGGTATTTGGGGGTTGTCAAAAAAAAAACTAGGGGATAAGAGGGCATTTCAAACCCTGGTAGAAAAAATCTGAAGAATTTTGGCCGTTTTTAAGGCCTTCAAAATTGCCCTCAAAAAACCAAAAAAAAAAATGCTTCAGGTCTCAAATCTTTCCACATTTTAATCTTTTTTCTTTGATTTTTTTGAGAAATCTGAAGAGAAAAAAAGTTTCCAAATACGGCAAGAAATTTACTTATAATTTTTCCACAATTTTAGTGCTTCACTTTCCCGCCAGAAAATGGGATTTACATAAAAATGAGGCATTATTTTCAATTCTTTTTTATGTTATTTTTACATGACATTTTCCAAAATTTTAGTTTGCATTATTTTAGTGGGAATTGAGAAGGGCCCAAAAAATGATTTGGGGATTCTTAGGATCAATTATTCAACCCAAAAAAATTGATGCATCTATAAGAATAATGGGAAGTGTCTGTTTGGGGGTGTGTTTTGAAGCAATTTCTGATACTATTTTGATTCTTTTTATGGACAAACTGAGTTTAAAGTTTTAAAATGCGCTCTAAATGAAACACAGAAACACTATTTTCTTTTTCATCTTCTGATAATTTTGAAGGGGTGGCTATTGATCAATTCAGTATGAATTGTTTTTTTTTAATTTCATCTTAAATAATACTAATCTTTTTTTCCTTAGTATCAATACAAAAATTTCATTTTCCCAAAGATAGCCATACCACAACTTCACATTTTAAAGATGTGATGTTTGATGTGAAATGTGGGTATAGATCAGTAGAAGTCAATTTGGGCCGTAAATCTGAAGATTGGAACTCAATAGGTCAGAAAAATGATCAAGGAAATGCAATCAAACTCTATCTTCAAGGATGAAAACTTCATGGATCAGGTCTGGGATGAAAATTTGAACAAAGCAAGAAAACATCTCATCCAGACTTCTGGACCTGCCCCTCAAATTTACTGGATGAAATTCCCTTGCCATGGTTTCCTGATTGTAGATACATACAATAGGCCAGTGGTACTTTTATCTAAGTTGATGCCTACAACTTATTTGCCCATCAATTCACCTCCAACTGCCAATTATCAAAAATCTCCCATATGTTTAATTATTTTGGAAGATTTTCAGCACATACTTTCTTTCCACAATTATCCTGAACTGTGGCCAGGTCCCCAATTAGATCCCCTTTGGAATGCTTTTGCTGGCAAGGAATCACAAAAATGGTAAGATTTGATTCATAATAACTTGGAACTTTGTTTGAAGATTTTTTTTCATGGTTCTAAAAATAATAAAGTAGTACAAATTGATCTTGATTGAATCATTTTTCTGGTTTTTTTTATCAATTTTTCATATTTTTTTACTCATTAATTTAGAGAAAAAAACACCACTTTTGTGTTTTCAATTATGAATTCTTTGGGAAACAATTAGCTACAAAAAATCCCCCAATAGTTTTTTTGGGCCCTTTGCAATTCTTACTAAGATAATGCAAACTGAAAATTTGGAAAATCTCATGGAAAAATAACATAAAAAAAGAATTGAAAATAATGTCTCATTTTTATGTAAATCCCATTTTATGGAGGGAAAGTGAAGTACTAAAATTGTGGAAAAATTACAATTGAATGGCCTGCCATATTTGGAAAATTTTTGTCTCTTCACATTTCTCAAAATAATCAAAGAAAAATGATTAAAAATGTGAAAAGATTTGAGATGTGGAGCATTTTTTTTTCAGTTTTTTGAGGGCAATTTTGAAGGCCTTAAAACTTGCAAAAAATTTTCAGATTCTTTCTACAGATGTTTGAGATGCCCTCCTATCCCCTAGTTTTTTTTGACAAACCCCAAAAACTGTGTTTTTGCATGTTTACCGCATGCGCTGGGGACATTGGGGGGCATTGTGGGGACGTCCAAAAACCGTGAATTGCAGGTTTGGGGGTGTGAAAAACCCAACACCCAAAAAAAAATATAAAAAAGACAAAGAAAATAACCAAACATGAAAATTAAATAATTTTCTAAAATTAGTTACAGACTCTTTCTTGATTTTTAGAACTTTTTAACAGCCTTGGGTTGATTGATGGATGTGTGCAGTGATAAATAATGTTTGGTTATTCAATAAAAAAATATGCTTTTTGAAAGCTGAATTGGTTTGGATATGGCTTGCCTAAGGTGGCAGTAAGTTGGCAGAAATATTTGAGTCAAGTTTATAGGAAATATTGATTTAGTTATGGAAGACTGGTGTTTCTTGATTCAACTCAAAATTTAAATTTTATTTTGCATAAAATAATTTACAGAGTTATGGGAAAGTTTTCAAAATTTGACTTTTTGTATTCCTAAATAGTTATTCTAATTATGTACAGATTGATAATAAAAAGGAATGATATTTGGATATTTAGGGAATAACAAGCTTTGTTATATAAAACCATGCAATATGCTTCAGGATAATAAAACTCCACCAGTTTTTATTCAAAGATGAATGAATCATGGAGGGTGGTTTTAATGGAGAATATTGAGTTATTATGAGTAGAAATTTTCAAAGCTGGACCTTCTTTGATGAAGGTTTTCTAGGATAAATCTTTTTTGATGACTGATGGGTGAACTGAATAATTTTTTTTTCCAGCTTATATTTATTAAATTTGACGGACTAGTGCTCTATCACGGAATTTCAGAAGTAATCAAAGTTTCTCATGAAGTTAAATAATTTACAAAGAAATTTCTGTTTATCTTTGTTCTTGTTTTGTCTATTTGTTCATTTTACGGTTGTTAGAATTATGGCCAGAAATTAGCTTAGGCAAATGAGCAGTATTTAAAGCAAAAGAAATGCTGGAAACTGGGTGTCAATATTGGCTAATGGGGCTCTCACAATGGGGCAATATCTTGGATGAATTTGATTGGAATGATGAATGAAATGGATGGAAAACAGCAGGGAGAAGAGCTCCTTAAGTACAAAAGATTGGCCTCTTGTGAGCCCATGATACAACAAGCCAAAAGGCAAATTTTCCGCCCCAAAAGAGCTCTACAGGCTCTACTGGCCTTTTTACTTGGTTGGGACTACATCAGCCCGCATGGCATCAGTTCCTGGACCCTTGGGACCGGCCTATTCCAGTCCATTCCAGTGTTTCCACCGTTACGGGGCTGAACCAGCCCCTTGCTGTTCAATCCCCTTGGCTGGTTGTCCGTTACAACCAGCCATGATGACCTCATTACCTTTTTTACGGGCTGGTTGCCTCATGCAGCCAGCCCCTGGCCCCTCTAATGGGCCAGGTGGGACCCAGGGCACACCTGGGTCCGGTCTCAGACTCACATGGGGGGGGGGGGGGTGACCAGTGGACATGCTGTCCCCCCCCTCTTTCTCTCAAATCCCTGGTGGGAGCGGTCAGATCCCCTCACCAGGGGCCCTGGGGGTTGATACCCCCAGGGCGTTGTCAAGTAAGTTGGCCTGGGAGGTGATCAGGTCCCCCCAGGCCCATTGCTCCTCCCCCTTGGTAAAGGGGGGGGGGGGGAGAGCGCCCCTCCTTGGTCGCCTCACACAATCAATGGTGGAGGGGTGATGAATTCCCCCCACCTGCTGGTTGCTACCCTTGCGGCCGGCGCAGCCACCTCCTTGGGCAAGGGGGTGGTCAGGTCCCCCCTGCCCTGACTGACCGCTCTGTTGCGGCCAGTCGCTGGCTGGTTCAACCCAGCCAGCTCGCCCCCATCCCCCTTGCAACGGCGAGCGAGGGGAGGGGGAGAGAGCCGGGGCCGCAAGCCCCGGCTCCGCGGCGCTGGTTGCCGGGCGCAACCAGCCGGGCCCGCGCGGGATCCCTTGGCCGCATGACAGCCCCGCACGGGCCATTGGGCCCCACGTAGGCCGTACCAAGGAACACAGGCGGCCCCAAACGGGCCGCAACGCGGGCAGCAGCCCCAAGCAGGCCGCAACACGGGCAGCGGCCCTGAGCGGGCGGCGGCCCCTAGTGGGCCGCGACAGGGGCGGCGGCCCCAATGGGCCGCCACAAGCCTGAATCGTGAGAATTACATACTTTGGCGGGCCAGCCCGTCTGGCCAAGTATGTCCATAATAAAGCTTGGGCCCTTTTATGCCCAAATAAGCCCATCTGGCTTGGGTGGCTCATCCACCCTGGCGGGCCCGTGTCCGAAAAGACCATAAAAACGTGTTTTGGCGCCCAAATGCCCAAAACCAATAACACCCACATAGGCCCACATGGCCCACGTGATGTCCAATGGGCCGTGGAGGCCCATTTTTGCATCCCATTTGGATTACACACTCCTATGCACATTACCTGAGTGCATCCGCATTTTAACAAAGGTTCCCTTGAATCTTTGGGAAAAGTTAAAACCAATTTTTTTGATTCAAATTTAGCTGCTTCTGAAGCATCTAGAATCAATTTCAAAAAAAAAATCAAAGTCAGGACTGAAACTTTATGGAGCAAAATTTGATCAACATTACTTGCAATTTGTATCCCTTTGTTATTTTTTTCTTTTTCAATGGAAAATGCATTTTTATTTAAAAACAATGCTGGAAAAAATGATGATCTTATCTTGATGGATATTTCTCAAAATTTTTACAAAATCAAAGTCCAGATACAATGTCAGAAATTGTTTTCCCTATGCTGAATTGTCATTAATTGAACTGTCTGAGTTGGAATAAATCATTTAGAAGGCTCTTTCCTCCCACTGTAAATTAGGTTGACAGAGGTTGTTTGAATGGCTGAAATTGATGAGTTATTTTAATTTTGTGTATATTTAAACCAGATTATTTAGCTCAAAACAGGCATTAATTTGAGTTCATGGGACTATAAATTTTAGAAAATCCTTTTTTACTTCAAAAAAATCCATAACTTGAAAAAAAAATGAAATTTGTAATGAAATATTCTTGAACTATTCAAAATGTACTTTATTAAGAAAGAATCAAAAAAAGCTGCCATAAATTCTGGTTCTTCTTGGGTTATTCTTGAAGGTGGATTGAAAGGCTGAATTTAATTAAGTAAATGTTGATATTTCATGGTTCTACAAGTAATTAGAACTAATGTGATTAATTCTGATTTATATTTGCTTGGAATTGGTAGGATGGTTATCAGATTTTTGAGATGGAAATTTTGGAAGTCAGGGAAGTGATTTGTACATGGTTTTTCAAGATTTTCAACCATCAAATTTTTGTCTTATTTTCAAATCTGCTTCCTTTGAGCCTTTATTTACCCTTTATTTTTGTAAATTCTTGTATCCATGAGGTTGATCTGGAATGGAGAAATTTTTCATGGCTCTAGAATTAATTCCAAAAGGTGGAAATTTCAGGCTTGCAATGCAAAGGTAGGTCCTTTTAGCTACTCAAGCTGATAGGAATGGGGTTTTTGGGTATTTTTTTGTTTATATTTCCTTATGAATGAAGAAACATAAAAAGTGGGGGAGCAGAGGAAGTGGGTCCTTTAGTTCCCCAAATAGGATCTCATAGGTACCTAGCCAAGAGATTTAAAAAGTGATTGAGTGGTGTCATTTTACTTTGGTTATTTATTTATTTTTGATTCAAGGGGTCATCACTACTGAATTAAATTTGGATCAGAAGAGGATCTTTAATATCATTTTCTTGAAGCTCTTGAAAAGACTGGTCAGTTCTTATATCTATAATTTTAAGTACTCCTTAATAATTATAACATGTTGAGTTTTGATTTTTTGTTCCTAAATATATGGTCCTGTTTTCTTTCCTTATCTTTGAATTATTTTTATAAGTTCTGGTTTGTTTTAGGCCTGACTGGTTTATCTCTATGTTGGAGTCTTGGTTGGGCATTTGGAGTGTTTTATTACTCTGGGTTTAACAATCTTGGGGGAGATGGTATTTTGGGGGGGGGGAGACCTTGGGGCAGAATTCTTCCCCCAATCAGTTTATTCTAGTTTTTTCATTTTTTTAGATTTATGATCTTTGTGTATTGATTTCAATTTTATCATTTGTAATTTCTGGATTTTCATTTTTCTTAGGTCTATCAGAATGTATTTCAGAAATTTACAGTTGGTATAATGGTTAAGAATTGTCTTCCTGAATCAATCATGGTGAAGTTAGAGAGTTCAGTCCCTACAGTGACCTTTTGGGTGATGCTGAGAGACAGCTGTGCATGTTTACAGTCTTTAAATGTAAATTGCAGATCCTTGAGCATATTACTTTGAAATTCTAGTTGTTTAGTATGTATTATGGTAATTTAGGCAGATTGCTCTGCTATAGTAGCAAGCCAACAGCCAAAATCTATGCCTTGATTTTTTTGATACTCTTGATCCTTTAAATAGACCAATGGCTAGAAAAACTCTTCTTCTAAACAAACCAAGCCAAGATTTAGTATCAAAATAGAAGAGTAGAACTTCCAAAGTCTAGCTTACCTTGATTATTCTATCAGTCAATAAAGCCATATGGGATTGATACTCTAAAACTAAGACTGCAATGATGATGAGCTGGGTCAACTGGAGTGGGAGTCAGATGGTGGAATGGTCAATGTAAGTGATGTCATTTCCCAGGCTTCATCAACACTGTTTGAAGTACCTGGATGGGCTCACTTCCAAGAACAGTCCCACCATTTCTGTTCAACTACTGTGCATGACTGACAATGCTGACAACCGCAGCTCTAGGAAGTGGATCCTTTGAATTCAGATTGAAGTTATTACATTGAACTAATCACCCCACATCTTAGTCCATACAAATTGACTTGAAAAAAATCTCAACAAGCTCAAAGAAAGAATTGGACCTCTGCTATAAATCAGAATGTGAACTTATTTTTGTTTCCGAGGGCATTTTATACCGACATCATGTGGCGGTTGTACCAATACTTTCTTGATCGGTAACTTTTGCTGGAGTCATCAAGTGATTCGTTCTTCCCGCCGACGTCCATCTCAGCGTAGCATCGTTATCGGCACTGGTCGATGGGTGCCGACTTACATGGCCGGCGTGCTTCTTTCCCAGCTGCCTTGGAATTCAATTTGGTTAAACCATCCCAACAATACCCATTCGTAGTACAACGGGCCAGTTGAGGCTCAGGGGGTTATTGGCAGGCGGCTTGCCATTAACTGATTTATGGCAGCGCTGAAGTCGGTGAGAAATGGGTTGCATAATGGATGCGTGTAATCAAACGATGGGGACAAGTTCATTGGTTGGAGAACGACATGAGTACTTTTAAAAGCACAGAACGTGACTACAATTCATTTTTGCACCAGCATAGCCAATTCAGTTTTCATCAATTTTCCAAGGTCATTCTTTCAGGCCATTAGGGCTGATGGCGGGTTTGATTAAGGTCCAATTACCCAAGAATACCGCTGAAAGCGGATTTTCAATCATCTTCGATTTTAGGAGCAAGGTAGTATCGAACATCTTTGGCGGAAAAAGTTGCCCGTCAGCTTCGGCCCCTCAAATTTCCATCAAGAACCAACTTACAACCAGTGTCAAATTCATATGCGACAAGAAGCGGGACTTCGTTCGACATGTGTAGCTGTTGTTGGAAAGTTCATTAAGCCAGATTATGCCCGGGCAATCCCATTTGAGATAAAAAAAATCAAGACATACCGTGAGTCGCTTAGCCAATGGAGTAGCTTTGGTGAAGTTACTTAGGTATTTGATGCTGAATGTCAAAGACACGCTCTGCTGAAGCGAGATCGAGACCGAAAGATCATCCTCTTCTTTCTTCTCTTTTCCTTTATCACCATCGCGCTTTTTGGCTTTGGCCTTAGCCTTGTTACCTGCATCCCCATTCTTTGACAACTTGCGTTTCTTCGACTTAGGGGCGTCATTATCATCGTCTACATCCTCTTCTTCATTCTCCTCCTCCTCTTCCTCATCTTCGGAATCCCCCATTTCTTCATCCTCTTCATCGTCGCCCACAACTTTTTTAGACTTCTTTGTCCCGTTAACTTTGGGTTTGACGTCCTGAATCTCATCCGGTTCTTGGGATTGATCCAAGTCCCGGCCTGCGCGTTCCTTAGTTCCCTTCTTAGTTTTAGCTTTGCTGCGTTTGACCGAGACTTGGTCCTCTGAGTCCTCATCATCCTCGTCTCGCTCCTTTGCTTCGTCACTGTCGATGTCAATGACGTCTTCGTCCTTATCAACTTGGACGCCTTTGTTGGCACCTGCATTGTGTTTAAGCATGACGGCCCCAGTGCCAATGTCACCAGTCGCGGAAAATTTCACTCCTTCCTTTGTGGCTTCGATGCGAATGGATTCGCCCATCTGGTTAAGATCGCGAATGATCCGATTGAATTCACTCGAGGGCAATGCCACCTCGGCATCGTACCTAGTATCTGGGATTCCCAGATGTTCTGGACATTGGAAGGCTAGATTAGGATCGAAATCGACATAGTAAAAGAGCATCATCCTCACCAATATCAATATCCATCATCTTCATTTCATACTCGGCGACACGGTCGGTATCTAGATTCGAATTGACTATGAGTACTTGCTAAATTCTGTAAATATGGATTTTGAGGACAAGTTGAACAGACTCAGAGTCTCCGAAACAATGCTGAGCACATCACCATCATCATATGCACGAAGCGTCAAAATATCCTCGTTGGCAGCACATTTGGTAATTTTCTGAAAAGAAGGCACGTTGATTCCGAGCGTCATTTGGCGATCGCAGCTGTGTGAGCGGAGTCAAAGATGTTTTCAATCATCACGTCGCAATCAAAGTATCTGCTAGCATCAACAAACCGATATTGTGAAAATCCACTGGCGCGCAGTTGAAGGGCAACCAAGGCGACGTGCGAATTGTCCATAGCTTGAAGTTTCTGTGTGACACACGATCCGTAAGCTCAACCGAAGGTCAGAACCGGTATTGGAATGACGGGCGACAAACCATGCCATCCTCATCACAGTCGAAGTTGACGTCGGTGACAAGTTCCCTAATGGCTAAAATGATCATCTGATGAGTTGTGGCGAAATCTGCAAATGAAGGTGTGCGCGCCCAAATGTAAAACTAACCGTCCAGTACATGTTTCAACACACCCGCCTGGTTAAGTTTTGCCTCAAACATGGTGAGTGTTGGATGAAAAGGGTCAGAGGTGCTCGCGACGACTAGTTATTGGAAGCGTAGGATAACTAGACGAATGCTGATGAATAGATGATCGACCGTTATGTAGGGGGGACAATCGGAGGAGGAAGGAACTAGGAGACGACAGCGATGCGTTAAGGTGTGGATCGATCAGGTGGAGGCGCGGGGCTTTCCCGGTCCCAGACCGATCGCGACCGCGAATTTTTATGGGCTGGGGTGTCCCCGCGGGGGCCCCATCCGGTCACCAGCGCCTAACAGGGGGTGTACCCGATGACAGATTCACAAGCGATCTCTCCTCACAACAAAAAACACCACTGTTCTCATTCAACATGATAAAATGAGTTTTGAAATTTGGTGATGTTGCATCATGTACAAAATGGGCGTTCTGGCTTGCCAGTGATTCATGTCACCATCTAGTCCCATATGCTAGCCCATTGGAGCACTAATGAAGAAACTTTGGTTCACAAATGAAAATCCTTGACTTCACCAAATGTTTGCCATGCTTCAAACTCTAAGGTTTAGTGTTTACCATCATTTAAAAAGACCCCCACTCCTCAGCATTAACTACCTCAGTCTAATAGTGTGACACAAAAGCATGCTAACAATCAAATACAGCCTGCCACTACTTTCAACATTAACACTAGGGGCCTTCTATCTCTGGAAACTGTCACACACCCGCCCCACATACTGAGAAGGGGAAAAGATTTAGGCAGGCATGGAACAAATGAGAATGAACAATGCTAAAAGAAATCTCAAAGTTAGCAAGGCTATCCTTTGACGTTCTGTCATAACCACAACTTGACTCTCCATGCTCAGTCCCCTCAGCCATTCTCAACCCTCAGTAAAATCAACCTCTACCTCTGGATCTACTAGCTCCACCTCCTGAAGTATCTGCCTGCATCCCCTGCAGGTCCTGGGAACTCTCCCAGGATTTCCCTCTCTCTCTATGGCATGGTGCATCCTCTATCTCTCCTTCAATCTAATTGGTATGAGAAGTATATACATTACATAACTGTATATCCATAGTACATACTCCTGGCTGAGCAATGCATACTTCCAGTTCAGTACATGCCATGACTTCCTGGACAGGCCCATCACCCAGTCTTTCAGCCACTGCCTCCAGCCCAATAGGTCAACATGTAACACCATGAGGAATCTCAGCCCCAGCACCAGTCACTCACTCCTCAAGGCCTCCTCTCAGCTCCCACATATACTGGCCTCTCTTTCCCTACTGGACTAATTCTTGCCAAGGAATGAGTATAATACTTCTTATTGGTTAGTCCCTTCCAATAGGTGTCATATCAGCACAAGAAAGCCAACCGGCCTGCTTACTCATCAAACCTTCCCCTGTGGTATTAATCTTATAGTATTTAGTCAATCTGCATCCTTCAGAGCCTTACTCTTGGATTCATCTCATCCCTTACTTCATCAAATCTTGTCCTTGTTCCATCCCTCATACTTTGCAATAAATTATTCTCTATCCTGAGCTCTGTGAGCAGTAGTGCCTGTGGAATCCTCCCCTTGCAAGTCTGGGGCTGTTGTTGTGAAAGACTGACAAGTTCATCAACCTATGACAGAAATTTTCCGCTTGTTTCAGGATTCACACATAGCATTGCTGATCTTAAAGCTCTCAGAATTCCATTGAAAACAAGATTTCTAAAGTCCATGGTGATGCTGTCTCTCTCTCTATCTCTAAGAATTTCTATTTAAACTCATGTTTTTAGCACTGTTGTTTGTCCTTTGGAGGACCTCAAAGAAGCATTTTCTTACTATTTGCTTGCATCAATTTGTCTTGCATTTCATCTTAACTCATAGTTTGTCTCAAGTACATCTCCCCAACACTATCTCACTTTCATAAAACAATCTGCCACCCACAATGTGTTTCTCTATTTTTTTCACCTTTCTATAGGTAAATTTTCTGATTCTTTTCTGTGTTGTAAATCTGTTTTCTCAATTGCTATATCACAATTTTGATAGCCACTTGAAACAATTTGCAGCCCCAGTGCTTTTGAAACCAGCAAAGGAAGGGACTCAGAATCATTGAAACATGGCCAAAAAAGATGCCTCAAACACCAGGGGTAAAATGGAAGCACATGCTAGAATTTGCCTGTCTTTAATGTTGGTTTTAATGAAATAAATAATTCTGGTGTAACTGGAGGTTAAGAAAACCATATCTCCAAAAACAAAAACATTTAACTCTTTTCCAACAAACAGCAAATTCAGTTCTAACTCTGATACATTGCACATGCATCCCAGGTTTGACAGAGGACATTAGCTTCAAATTTCATAGCAATTAAATTAAAAATATTTACAAGGAAGATGATAAAAAATGAAGCATAATTATGAAAACTGATATTTTTGGTTGTGCTCATAACCAGAACTTCAATTTATTCTATAATGCCAAAGGAATTTAAGTAGTTTTTGAATTTATCCTGTTCTTTGGATTTAATTGAAAATTACTCAATTTTAGCATTGACAATACCTGATGGGGGCATCAATGGAATGCTTTAATTGAGACAGTAAGGTGACTTTGAAATATTTTATTCAAAATTCTTCATGGAACCTATCATTTATCAAAAATATCTTCCAGATGAAAAAATTTGGAAATTGATTTTAAATTGCTCACTTATTAATAATTTAACCAAGCTCAAACATTTTTGAGAGGAAAAACCCAACAGAGAACTAAAAAAAATAAACTGACTCTCAACCAGTGGAATTCTTGTTTAATGCTTGTACAACCTCAATCCACTTTGATTTTCATCCCGGGCCTATTTGATCCTTTCTCTGTTTTGTTTTTTGTCTACCAGATTTTTTTTAATTTTTCTCTAGAACTATGTATAAAATCATCCATTGAGCTCTTTAAATGGAGGTTTGTGTGTGCAAAGGATTAATAAAACAACAAAATATTCATTCCAGGGCACCAGCTTGAACCAAACCAACCAAAAAGACTGTTGGACTAAGATTTCATCCCAAAACCAAAAATTTCATTTATCTGGAGTTTTTTCCAGACAGAAAAAATCTTAGTTATTATTAATGCTGATTGAAAATGGGGGAGATATTTAGAATTTAATTTTTTGAATGAATTAACCAAACCATATCAACAAAAAATTTTAACATGAAAAATCAAACACCAATGAATAATAAAATTTTTGAAACAACTTGAATTCATTTGGAATACCACATCCCAAAATATTTTCAGATGGCGGATTGCTCAATATGGAATTTTGTGGGATATTTTTTGGTTTTATGAATGCCACAGTCTTTCAAAATAATTTTTATTGAACTGGAGTATGATTTATTTTCAGAAAACAAAACAAAATCCAATTTGGAAGAAGGTTTTGGAGCCATGCACAAGGACACTGTGTATATGCATGCCAATTTTTTTAATCCTAAATGCATAGAGTGTCCCCCAGACCTTTGGGAAAAGGTCTGAGGGAAATTTCTGTCTCAATTTTGAAGTGTTTGTGGAATTGATTCATATTGGGCATCCTTTAAACAGACAATTAAACACCAAATACCATATTTTCAACATGGATAACTCCATCAACCCTGGGTTTTAATTATATATTGAAGGAGCTGCAACTCAATTTCCAAAATTTTAAATACCTTGAATCTGTGTCCCCCCTTTTCCAAGAGAAAAACTGCAATTTTTTTGTCTGAATTATATCTAACTGTAAAAATTCTGAGAAATATTACAAGAAAATTGATGGGTGCATACTAAAGCAACCAAATTTCACTCATAAAAACTTATAGAGAATTCATAATTTGGAAAGAAATTGACCAAGTTTTTTTTAAGGGTAGCTTCCTGAACATTTGAATACCTGAATGGTTAAAAATGTTATTTGACAAATTTACCAATACTTTAGTCCAAAAACACCCTGTGGAAGATATTTTAAAATTTATTTGGTACAAAGGGGATGCTGTGGATTCAATGAAAAAAAACAACACCAGATTACAACCCATAATGAAATTCTATCAAACAAAGAAATCTGCGGGGAAATCAGGAGAGCAAGTACATAATAAAAGCTTTCAAAATATCCTAATAACCTGATTTTCTGCAATGGTATCAACAAACTGGAATATCTGCAAGGGGAAAGAAATTGGAAATACATTATAGATTGATTTTATCTTTCTGACTGACTAATTATTTTACTCCACTCCTGTTGTGGGATTTATGAAGCTAATGATTCAGCTATGCATAATAAGCCAACAAGAGTAACCAATAATTTTTTTTAATTTGAAAAAATTTTACTTCTTTAAGAAGTTTTGCTACAAAAATATGTTTATTTTTTATTTAAATAATGAAATTATTTGATTTTTGGTTCAGAAATTCAATTTTTACAGTCCCAACCATGACAGAAAATCAGAAACAAGAGTGATGGTTCTATTCACTATCAACCAAAAACATGGTTAAAGAGGCCCTGAAGAACTTATAAAAGCTGAGGAATATTCTTTTAGTATGAATAAAATAGCTAATTAAATTCTCAATATCATTATTTGTTGAAAATACTAAGCTTATGAGAAAGTTTTTTACAGCTTAAAGCTTTCAGTAAATTCTCTTGCAATGCTGGAGTTTTTATAAAAGTTTTGATGCATATACTGGCCCATACTGGTGAGTATGTTATTTCAAAGAACATGGTTTAAAACAGGATAGAATATATTTTATTTTGAAATGAATAAGGAAGAATCTTGACTTAGGTTGTTTTCAAAGCTTAAACTTCAAGATTATCAGCAGTACAATTCTCCCAAGATTGATTTATTTATTTAACTTTGAATTTTTTTAAGACAGTACTTCAAATTAATTTTATAATGGATTTCCAAGAATGAAAAAATTTAAAAATATTGGTATAACCTTTATCAAACTGATTTTTTAACCATACATAACAAAAATATATTAGAAATTTGAAAGAAAACTTGAGTTAAAATTGAACCTCCTTTCAAGCATGAATGACAATGGATTGCAAAGTAGTTATAGAGTATTTCAACAGAAGTTGTTTTTTGTGTATTTGGGAGTTCTTTGGATAGATTTCCTGAATTTGGACAGAGTTACAACCCAGTTGTAACCAAGTTGAAACATTTTTAAAGTCTGAAACATGCTAGAATGTGCCTCCATTTTCCCCCTGGTGAAAGGACATCTCCTTCACCCCCATCATGGATGGGACCAACTTCAGCATTTGGAAGGGAAGGATGAAGAAGCACCTTTGATCCAAAGATAGTCTTGATTTCTGTGAAAAGGAACCATCCAAAGATACCAATGCCACAACCATTGAAAAGTGGAACAAGGCCAGCTATGAATCTATTAGGATAATTACTAGTAGAATAACTCAGACTGTGTTTGTTGAATTTATGGGCAGCACTATGGAGGAAAATGCCTGTAAACTGTGGTCAAAGATGAATTATCAATACACATCAACCATGGCTCTGAACAGAGGAAATGTCTGGATGGAGTGGGAAGACCTTTTCCGCAAAGGGGATCTTCAAGCCTTCATCCAGAGATGATGCAAAAAAATGTTAGATGTTGCATCCATAAACATTTAAATTCTGGAAAATATTCTCTCCTATTCAATACTTGGGAAGTTATGTAAATAAAATCAACTTTTTCACCTTATTGCTGGACTTGTGATTGAAAAGACTGTGGTCAAAAACCCCAAAAATACTCTGATGCTGCTTCAAAGCTTTTTTAATCACCTAAGATATAAATATTGGTCTAAGGAGAAACCCACAACCAATGCCACTGACCTTCATAATTTGGAAAGCAATGAATATATCATTGTGCAAATGGGAAGCATAACCCATTGGTAACAACTTGCAAAGCCACAAAATTTTGGATTGAATTTCCTCACTCAAGGCCTGAAAAGTGATGAATGGATGATTTGAAGGCTTCAGCTTGCATTAATGCTGCTGCTGCATAACATTCCAGTGGGATCAAAAATGCAAATCTCCCTAATGAATCAACAAGTGACCATTTTTCTCAAGTTCCATTATTAATTGTGGAGAAAAAAATCACATGTTCTCAAATTCAGAAAATTTTTTAAAATTCAATACCTTCAGACCATGGCCAATAAAAACTGGAAATGACAGAAGTAAGCTTATGGCAGAAGAAAGAGGCAATTTCATAAAAAACATAGGGGAATTCACTCATTGTCTGGTGGATTGTCTATTTTATCCAAGGTTCAAGCAAAATCTTATGACACTTCTTCCTCTGATCAAGAAATGCATTTCTATCAACAAGGATGGTAAATTTTGAAGATAATGGAGGGAAAAAAAGTGTTCTTTCTTGGGGATATTGTAGGCAGACTCATGATGGTAAAATTTACACTTCCAAAAGCCTTTTTTGCCAGTTCCAAATCTGAAATTTGGCACTACTGGTTGGGTCATCCAAAAGAAAGGATATTGCATTCAATTGGATTTTCCACAAAAGAAAAATCCAATTTTAAAAAATTTTGAATTTAAAAAGAAACTACAAAAAACTATCTATGAAACTTTGAGCAAGTCAACAAACCTCTTGAATTTCTGCAATTAGATCTGGTTGGACCAATAAATCCTGGAAGTGTTGCTGGCTACAAGTATTTCCTTATAGTTGTTAATCAACAATCACCTTTCAATTTTGTACAATTTCCCAAGGCCAAGTCCAAGGCTTTCCAACAGTTTGTCATCTTGAACAACCTTTTTGAGAATCTTCAAGATTGGTCAATTAAGAAAATTTTGTTGGATTGAGGGGGAGAATTTGTCATCAAAGGCTTCCAAAAAATAGCAGAAGAAAGTGGATTTATTCACACTTTCTCTCCTCTTGAAACCCCTGAACACAATGCCTTTTCCAAGAGGGCAAATTGAAAAATCCTTCAAAAAGCTTGTTGTCTTCTTTGAGGATCCAATTTTCCCAACAACTTTTGGGTGGAAGCCATCAGCACAGCTTTTTGTTTTATCAAATCTGACTCCATCAGTGTGACAAAAGAATTTTTTTCCATATTTTCTATGGTCCAAGAATGCACCAAAGATTAAGAATCTGAATTTTTGGTTGCAAAGCCTACATTGCAGTTCCAAAAAATTGATTGAGCTGGAAACTTGGGGAAACTGGGGACAAAGGAGTAATTTTGGAGTATGAGAATGAAACTGCTTTTTACAGAATTCTTTGAATCTGCAATAAGAAATTCATCATCACCAGGCATGTAAATATCAGCAAAGACACATTTCCATCCCTGAAAATCAAAGATGCTGTACCCTCTTCTGGAAACAGGTGGAACGACCTTGAGCTAGAAGACAATGATGTCTTCTTTGATTGTGAAGAAAAAAATCCAGCCAAAGCAGCAATTCCTTCCCATTGATCTTGCAAGGACAGGCTGCACCAAAAAATGAGGAACTTCTTGACTTGGAAAAAATCAGATTGTCAATGTTGGAATCTCCAGCTCAGACTTCATAGCATATCAAGGTAATTTTCCCAAGGCATCTGACTCACATTGATAGTCACATCTCACCCATCAACATCCTCCCCTACACAAGAATAATGGCTGTGCATGTTGCCGCTTTAGGAACAGAAAAGGTAACCAGAAGCTATAAAGAGGCGCTGGAGTCACCAGAATGGGAACATTGGATAGCTGCAATAAAAAAAGAAATTTCAAGTTTTGGTCAAAAGTGGAAAAGAAAGGTCAACTGAAAATGTGGTGGAATTATGTTGCCTTGGGATTGGTAACTACATTGCAGGCTGCGCACTCAGCTTCAGGTGCAAAGTGGGCTCAGAATTGGATTTGTGGAAGGCTCAGTGTTGGTTGTGCGGTTGGCTTGGAATTGGCTGTGGCAAAACCGCAATATTCTCTAAGGAAATAGAAAAAGAAAAAAAGCATATCCAGTCAATATTGAGGAAGCAGGAGGGGGACGGTTTCCCAGGGCTATCTGGGGAGGAAACCCAAAGATGGGCCTGGTCAAGGCCACCCCATGAGAAGGACAAACCTGGATGGATGTAATGGCAGGCTGGCATCAAGGGCTGGAGAGGGTGGGAGGTTAGGGTTATTTGTTCTAAGTTGTTTTTGTACCAAGGTTATGGTTGAGAGGGATGCCTTAATACCTTGCTCTCAAATCCAAGTTGTAGATAGATCAGAGAACCAGAGACCAGCTCCATAACTCTAGGAAGTAATGAAGGAAGGCTCCCAATATCTTTTTCTATAATTCTCACTCTCCCCCTCTCTCTCAGGCTTCTGGTTGAAAGGCATGCTCAGCTCCTTGCAGATGCAAGGGACCAATAGCTTCCAAATCTTGGGACAATTTTAGAGGTATTCCCCTCTTGGTTCCACATCTGGGGGTCTGGCCAAAAAGTAATCTTTTTTTCCTTTTCTCTCAAAGGTAAATGGGTGAAATGTCTACTTTTTACCTTCCAAAAACCTCTTCAGGGTCCAACACGCCAACTCCTCTCCCTCCCCTCCACCAGTTGCTTGCGGTGCTAAGTTTTACGGATTTTTCCCTCCCCCCTTTTCCAATGGCAATGATGCCCCTCAACCAGTTTGCATAAGGCTGCGGGACTACCCACATATTTGGTTCAATACCACAGATGTTGAATGGTTCATTTTGAATTATCAAGGTATTACAGAAGCAAAAGGCGGGTTGGATTCAGACAAGGAGCGGCTAGTTTCTCTGTTTATCATGGAAAAGGAAAAGCACCAGGATGTGGAAGAAATGGAGGGGTGTAAGATTCTTGACTGGAAAAAGCTGCAGGCTGAGATCATGAAATGGTGGGGAAGGTGCAGACCTTGGTTCTGGGAAAGTGACTTCAAGAAAGTGGCATTGGAGGCAAGCGCGTGCGGAGGAGTTTGAACATGGGAAGAGCTGATGGATTATTTGGCAGCTTTTGATCAAATCTACAGGTATATGGCAAAGAATGAGGTGGTTGAGGGTCAAATGGGTGCAAAGAAGAAGGTGTTTTTAGGTGGACTTGGAACTCAACTCTTGGAACAGGTGCAATATCATCTGTATGACCACAACTTGGTCAAGCATTCATTGTACGTGAGAATTGCACTCCTCACCAACTTGGCAACCATCTGCTGGGTTGTTGAGAACAGGATCAATTTGGATGAGCTCATTGAGGACATGGAAATTTCTTTCCCGGAGGCTGCATAGAAGTTGGGCTCCCACCCTCCTCTGTCCCCGGTGCAAGCTGCAGGTCATCCCACTCCTGAATGTGTTCCAGAAGCGCAACCAGCAATGGAAATGCTGGTGAGAAAGTTCAAAGAAATCCTGAAGTACCCAAAGAGCTGTTTGAATTGGATGGCATCATTTTTGTGTGGTCCGCCACCCCACATGGTGGAGGGTTTTCAGCCCCCTAGCGCCCCTCCAAATGTGTTTCTTGTTTTGGCCTGTAACTGCTGTGGTGAAAATTAGCACTGGAGATTGGGGTGTGATGAGTTTAAAAAGGACATGCATGCAGGATTGGTTTTCCCAATTGGGATGGGGTTCATGTTCCCAACAGGTGAGTGGATCTCACTGGATGCAGATCAGCCCACTCCCATGCAGCAAGTGTGGACACCTGGCCAAGCAACAACAAAGACAGTGCAAGTGTTGCTTGGAATTTTCATGGTGCACTTTGTGGGTGGAAGCCAAAGTGAGGAAATTGGCAGCAAACAAAAGGCTCATTGCAGATA
Source organism: Puccinia polysora (assembly GCA_025617555.3). Taxonomy (NCBI): domain Eukaryota; kingdom Fungi; phylum Basidiomycota; class Pucciniomycetes; order Pucciniales; family Pucciniaceae; genus Puccinia; species Puccinia polysora. Next base: position 86,495 of record CM062617.1, on the reverse strand, counting down.
AGATGGATGTGGATGCAAAGGAACCACCATTGCCTTCCACTCCAAAAATAGTTGCTTGTGGTCTGGTTGCGGAGGGATAACTAAAAAATCCTGCAGGGAAGAAGAAGGCTGCAGATATTGTGCAGAGGGTGATGGTAAATGAAGCCCCAATCCCTCTGACCTTGTGGGAATTTTCAGCAGTTTCCCCTGTTTTTGATGTTGACAAAATGTTCCAGGCTCTGTGGGATTGCACAAAGGGGTGGATTCCTTCTGTCATAACCGTAGTTCTGACACTCCTTCAACTAAACCAATCCAATCTCTTCATCAAAATCACCCTCATATCAAACCCAACTTCACTACTCCTGTACCTTCCACCAGATAGTACTACCTCTGCATCTCTTGCAGTCTCCATCCTCTTCCACCAGCTTCACCCTCTCCCTGTATGGTATAAGCTTTATGTCCATGTACACCTCACCTTTCATGTGATTCAGCCAACCTTCTCAGGACCTCTCACTCTCTCCATGGCTTGGTACAACCTTCATCACTCCTCAACCCAATTGGTATATGAGTTAGTACATACTGCACTTAGTATATACATAGTACATACTCTCCACTGTCTGTTCAGCCCATACTCCCAGGACTCCAGATCAGTACATGTCAAACCTTCCTGGATAGGCCAATCACCCAATCAGTCAACTAAAGCCTCCAGCCCAATCAGTCAACATGTAATACCATGGGAACTCCAACCTGCAAGACCAGCCACTCATCCCTCAAGGCCTCCTTCTCAGCTCTCACATATACTGGCCTCTCCTTCCCCCCTGGACTAATTCCCCCCAAGGAATTAGTATACTACTTCTTACTGGTTAGTCCCTCTGCCAGTAGGTGTCATCTCAGCACAAGACAACCTTCACCCAGCCTGCTTAACTCATATCACCTTGCCCCTTCCTGGTGTTACTCTTATAGGATTCAGCAACCCTCTCTTCAACAACCTCCTGGACTGGTCTTCTCATCCTTCCTCTTCTCATCACTTGTACTCCTCCTTTCATCTCCTTCATTGAAATCCAATCAATCATCCTTGAGTTCTATGAGTAGTAGTGCCTGTGCCTTCAGCCCCTTGCACGCCAGGGGCAGTCGTGACATTATACTAATTCCTTCCCCTTAATTACTGCCCACTCTCTACCTCTCAAATCATCACCTTCAACCAACTCCATCCCATCCCATCTTTGACCTTGGATAATACTGCCTACGCATGTTGTGGACCAGTGTGTGATTGAGCTGAACAGTGTGCAGCCTTTCACGTTTCCAAAGGAGTGCTATACAAGTTGTGGCTACCCCTGCAGAAGCTATCCATTCCCCTCATCAACTGCGCATCGGCCAAATCCCTCAATTTTCCTCTTCAACATCTCCAACCCTCCGTTTCAACACTTCCTCAAGAGAATTTTCAATGCTTCTTTGACTATTCCTAGGCGCCTCCTCAACAAAAATTTGAAGCAATTACGGCGCCCTGGGCCGCCCTTTGATGCACTTTGACGCTTTGACCTTTGACTTTGACGCTTTGACTTTGACACTTAGACTTTGACACTTTGACTTCGACGCCTTTGACGCGCCTTCAAAATATCTTCAATGCCTTTGACGCGCCTTCAAAATCTCTTCAACGCCTTCGACGCGCCTTCAAAATCTCTTTGACGCCTTTGACGCGCCTTCAAAATCTCTTTGGCGCCTTCGACCATCTTTGACCCTTTTCAAACCTTTCCTTTGAAGCTTGTTCTACGCTTCTTTGACGCTTCCTGAACGCCTCTTTGACGCCAGTTCGAAGCAATTACGACGCCCTTTGGCGCCTCACGGCGCCCCTACAATGCCCTTTTGGCGCCCCCTTCCTTCGAAATTTCTGGGAACCTTCTTCATTGAAAATTGGCCGTTCGTCCTCAAATCTTCTCTGGGTACTTTTTTTTGGGACATTTCTCTTCTCTGGCGTATTTGGACACCATGCCAGCCCAACGTGCACAACCTTCATTCATTTCAAGTCCACCCCTCACCAGAGCAGCAAGAGGCAGAGGTTCTGTCATCAACATCTCCGATTGGGACCAGACAACTCCTCAAGCTTGTAGACGTGGGAGGACCCCTTCAAACCTTCCAATGCCAGCATGCTCCACTTCCATGGACACTGGTATCCTTCCTCCAGCTCCTCCTAGAGCTTCTCTTTCTACTGCCCCACCTGCAGTTAGTCGTATCACTAATCGTGTAATTGGTCAATATCCCCAAGCAGGCTTTGGATTAGATTCTCCATCTTATGATCCCAGCATCATTCCTATTCCGGAAGGAAAGGACAAGGAAGGAAGTAAGGACTCAAAATTTGATTCAAGGATCCTAAATAATCTTAATTCACAAACTAGGGAACCTCAAGAAGCATTGTCACCTTCAGCTTCTACTTCAATCCCTGGACCTCCAACACAACCTCAACCTCCAACATCTGCTGTGGATCCCAATCTATTAGCCCTTCTCCAGACCATGACTTCTTCTTTGGCAACACTCTCTCAACCCCCATCAACCAATACTTCTCACTCTGGCACCTTCAAGTCTCCTTCCATGAATGCTCCGGATACGTTTGAAGGCAACAATCCTAGCAAACTCCAACCATTCCTCCAATCTTGTGAACTCATTTTTGCAAATGATGAAGGAACCTTTAGCTTGGACCGGAAGAAGGTACTTTTTTCAGCTTCCTACCTCTCTGGAAGTTCCAATTGATGGATCCAACCCTATCTGGCTCACCTTTCCAACCAAGAGCCCTCTTTCCTCCTCAACTCATGGTCCCACTTCACAGAGCAACTTCACACCCTCTTTGGCGACAGACTAGAAGTGTTTAAGGCTGAAAAGGAACTGGTGAACTTGAAGATGAAGGACTCTGGCTATGCTTCAACCCACATCACTGAATTTTGATCACTTATGACCAAAGTTTCTGGGTGGGGTGATAGAGCCTTGTACTTCCATTTTTGACAAAGCCTCCCTTCACACCTTCTGGACCAACTAGCAGGGTACAATTTCTCTCAAGAAACTCTCCAGGACCTTATGGATATAGTTTTGGACTATGATACAAGGTATCATGAAAGGGTAAAAGAAAAATCCTCTTCTCTCATTAATTCTCAACCCCACAGTTCTTCTCAATCTCAATCTACCTCTAATCAACCTTACAAGGGTAGCGGTGAGGGTGGGGAGCATGACCAGTCCCCAGAAAAGTCAACTTCAACTACCACATTTACCAGACCCTCTTTGGACTTAGGTCCAGATGGAAAACTCAAGGCAGATGAAAGGGCAAGAAGAGAGAGGGAAGGCTTATGCTTATATTGTGGTGGTAAACACAAGACAGAAGACTGTAGAAAGAAACCTGTCAACTCATCTTCTTCTCCTAACCCAGCACCTTCCAGTGCTTACCCAAGGCCAAACCAAGATTAGGCTCACCCTTTTCTTCCTCTTTTTCAAGGCTTATCTCTATTGTTTGTTTGATTCAGGTGCAAATCAATCTGTAATGATCAATTCACTGGTTCAAAAGTATCTATAACTTGCAGCCCCTTCCTTCTGGGCAAACATATTTCATCTTTCCAATCTCAGCTCATCAAATCTACTTCCAAATGGTTTTAATTACTTCCTTTCCTAGCTTTGAATGGGAACCCCTTCAAGTCAATGCACCATCCCCTGAAACCTTCACCCTGGGAATTGACTCTTCTCATCACTGGAATCCAGAGGCAAACTTGGAAGATGGGGCTGATCACCTCAAGACACCAACTAACCACTGAACTTCCCTCCAATCCTGTTGAACTCAACCTGGCTACACTGCCTACAGCTGTCCTTCCCTTCAACTCTGCCTTTGGCGCTGCAGCCCAAAGCATTCCCCCTCACTTCAGAACCTTTTGCAATTCCCCAACACAAATTCCAATTCCCTTTGAGTTCAACACTCTTTCCACTTGCTCGGATATTCATTGATCCTTTATTTTTTCACAGGAGGAAGATATACTGGATTCATCCTTGCATACAATGCAACTGGTTACTTCTTCTGATGTTTCTCTTTGTTACTGATGAAGTTCCTGAAGAATCAGAAACCGTGTTGAAGAAAGTTACTGCTGATTTCCATCCATTCTGAGATTCTCTTCTCCCAGGTTAAAGCAGACCAACTCTCTTCACACCGCGCTTACAACCACCATGTTGGACTGGAAGGGCTCATACCTCCAGTTGGGCTTGTCTGTTCACTACCTCACAATGAAAATACAACCCTACAAGCCTACATAGCAGAGAATGTAGAGAAAGGTTTCATCCAGCCCCAGCACTTCAAGCACTGGAGCACCTGTCCTTTCTTCTTTCAAGAAGAAGGATAGTGGTTTACAATTATGTGTTGATTTTTGCAAACCTGACGCTGTTATCAAGGAGAACCTTCACCAATTTCCTCCAATGACTTTTACTGAATGTCTTTCCAGGTTCTACCATCCTCACCCAAACTGATCTCAGGGTGCTTACCCCTTAAGCATCACAGGCCTTTGATTTACTAACTGATCTTTCTTCTCTAAAAGTATTTCCATGTCTTCCAAAGCTCTCATCAGAATACAAGGGTATTTCATGATACTCCTTTCCTTCTTCAAAACTCACATACAGCCTATGGAAGTTCTTTGTTGAATTCACCTGGCCTCCTGTCACGTTGGGACAAGGTGTTTCCAGACGGGGGAATGCATACTCTGAACAGAATCCTGATGAACTTGAAACTTCTAAACCTTTTTACCTCTCTTTGATAATTCTTGAAGCTCAACTGAGTGAATTGACCATAAATCAAAAAGCTGACAAGTTACTCCAGGATATTATTTGTAGATTGAAGAAAGGGAATGAAGTGACTAACAATTCTATAGATTCCTACAGTTGCTTACTTCTGTTCATGGTTAAAGTGGGTATACCCAACATGCTGACTAACTAAAGCTAGAAATACTTCTTCAATCAACCAAACTCCTTTGATCAAGATCAAAACAGCCTATGGATAAGTATAGGAAATATGCTGACCTTGATAGAAACTGAATTCCAAAAGGCATCCATCCTGGGAATTAAGTATGACTATCTGCAATGAAAATCACTACTGACAGACCTTCCAAGATAGCTCTTTGAGCGTTGGTTGGGAACCTTTTCTTATTTTGGAAAAATTAGACCCTCATGCTTCAAATCCAAAACCCTGATCAATTCATCCATCCATCCATCCATCCACCCACCCATTCAACCATCCTCAATCTCACCAACTACCTTCTGGGAACCAACATCCAACTTCATCACTTCTGGATTTCCCTGCTTCTCCATCAATTCATTTCCATCCATCATTCCAAACCCAACTCATCCTATAATCATTTTTCCCAATCCACTTTCCAATCAATCATTTCATAAATCAAATCAAAACCAAAAGAACAGAAAATATAAATGATAAATAAAATATTTTCCTTCCTATCCTTCACCTTCCAAATAGTCTTTTCCATCCTAAATATCATATCAGAAAATACTTCCAAATCAAAATATACTTCATTCCACCTATCTATTCCTTTTCCATCCCTTATATTTCTTCTTCCTTCAAATAATCAATCCTCAAATCCATCAACATCAAATCACCATTATCCTCAATCATCCATCCCAAACATTCCTGGAAACCTTCCAACTTCACTTCTGGATATTCATCACCATCAGAACTTCAAACCAATCTTTAATACACCAGAACCCTCCAATAAGCTTTCATCTCAAATACTTCCAACCTCTTCAACCATCTTCCAGAACCTCCTCTTTTCATTGTCTCTTCTCTTCCTCTATGTTTTTCATTCCCTTCATTTTCATCCAATCTCTCCAGGAGCACTCTCATCATCAACCCAGTCCAAGGAAGAATCCCCCTCAGTCCCTTTTAAATACCCTCCAATCCTCTCCAACCCCCTTCAAGTCAAACTTCAAAGTCAAACCAGTCAAACTTCGAAGTCAAACCAGTCAAACTTCAAAGTCAAACCAGTCAAACCAGTCAAACTTTGAAGTTTGACTCGTTCGGGGTTTGACTATGAAGTTTGACTGGTTTGACTTTGAAGTTTGACTGGTTCAACTTTGAAGTTTGACTGGTTTGACTTCAAAGTCAAACCAGTCAAACTTTGAAGTCAAACCAGTCAAACTTCAAAGTTGAACCAGTCAAACCAGTCAAACTTCAAAGTCAAACCAGTCAAACTTCAAAGTCAAACCCGTCAAACTTTGAAGTCAAACCAGTCAAACTTCAAAGTTGAACCAGTCAAACCAGTCAAACTTCAAAGTCAAACCAGTCAAACTTTGAAGTCAAACCAGTCAAACTTTGAAGTCAAACCAGTTGAAATTTGAAGTCAAACATTGAACTTTGAGCCTCAAACCAGTCAAACTTGCGGAACGTAGAAATTTGAACTAGTCAACTTGCCTAACTTCTCAAACTTCTCAAACTTCAAATCTCCAACTTCAACCTTTCAAACTCCCATTCTAACCTCAGACTTTGAGTCCCAGACACTGTGCAATAATTCACATGCTTCAAGCTATTTAACCTTGCTTCCAAGCCTGCCAGCTTCCAACCAGAAAGTACAGCAGACCTCAATCCTCACCCCCAGCACATCCTTCTTTGGGCATCAGGAGCTGCCCCTTCCCTTTCAGGGGGGGGTACTGTCATAACCGTAGTTCTGACACTCCTTCAACTAAACCAATCCAATCTCTTCATCAAAATCACCCTCATATCAAACCCAACTTCACTACTCCTGTACCTTCCACCAGATAGTACTACCTCTGCATCTCTTGCAGTCTCCATCCTCTTCCACCAGCTTCACCCTCTCCCTGTATGGTAAAAGCTTTATGTCCATGTACACCTCACCTGTCATGTGATTCAGCCAACCTTCTCAGGACCTCTCACTCTCTCCATGGCTTGGTACAACCTTCATCACTCCTCAACCCAATTGGTATATGAGTTAGTACATACTGCACTTAGTATATACATAGTACATACTCTCCACTGTCTGTTCAGCCCATACTCCCAGGACTCCAGATCAGTACATGTCAAACCTTCCTGGATAGGCCCATCACCCAATTAGTCAACTGCAGCCTCCAGCCCAATCAGTCAACATGTAATACCATGGGAACTCCAACCTGCAACACCAGCCACTCATCCCTCAAGGCCTCCTTCTCAGCTCTCACATATAATGGCCTCTCCTTCCCTCCTGGACTAATTCCCCCCAAGGAATTAGTATACTAATTCTTACTGGTTAGTCCCTCTGCCAGTAGGTGTCATCTCAGCACAAGGCAACCTTCACCCAGCCTGCTTAACTCATATCACCTTGCCCCTTCCTGGTGTTACTCTTATAGGATTCAGCAACCCTCTCTTCAACAACCTCCTGGACTGGTCTTCTCATCCTTCCTCTTCTCATCACTTGTACTCCTCCTTTCATCTCCTTCATTGAAATCCAATCAATCATCCTTGAGTTCTATGAGTAGTAGTGCCTGTGCCTTCACCCCTTGCACGCCAGGGGCAGTCGTGACATTCAGATATTGTGCAGATGGTGATGGTAAATGAAGCCCCAATCCCTCTGACCTTGTGGGAATTTGCAGCAGTTTCCCCCGTTGTTGATGTTGACAAAATGTTCCAGGCTCTGTGGGATTGCACAAAGGGGTGGATTCCTTCAATGTTACAACAGGTGAATGTGGCACAGGAAAAGGTGGATTGCAATTTGTGCCAGTTGAAGTGAGTCTTGATCTCACTTGCTTATTTCTGAATGAAGGTAGCAGGAAGGAAGGTGTGTGAAATGGTTCATAGTGGGTCCATTGTAAAATTTTTTCCATCAAAGCTGGTGGATGAATTGGGTTTAGTTTGGCAGAAGTGGGAAATGGGACTCCAGGAGTTGAGTGGTGGAAAATTTTGTGTGGACAGGTTTGTTGAGGAGGAAGAGGTTGAGTTTGAAAAGGTCCAGAGACCCTTGTCTTTCCTCTTGGTGGAATGCAGAGATGTGATCTTGGGGCAGCAATTAATGTTTGGGTTCCAGGCACAAATTCTTTTTGATTCTGAGGTGTGCATGGAGGCATTGAGGGTGGAATGCTGGTCTGGTTGGAAGTTTGAAATCAGAATTTTCAATCATGTGCAGGAATTGGCAGCTGGAAACAAAATTGATCTTGAAAGTGGTACCAATTGTGAAGGTCAGTCCCCAGAGGATTTTGGATGATGTAGGAGGTGAAAAACTTCTGGGAGGGATGAAGGGCTAAGCTTGATTTGGTGAGGGAGTGTTCTAGCCAGTCTAAACAGCCAGAACAACTGGACACCCCAGAATCTTTGATTTCTTATTCTTTTTATCAATTTCATTCCTTGGATTTTTTCTGGCATTGGGTTGTGGATTTTTTTATAGATTTGCAGGTGCAGCATTAAGAAAGGGTCCATACATGCAAGGAGGAGCCCTGTGATTGGAAGGCAGGAAAAAGAGTGGTGAAAAAAAATATGTATATAGAAAGGATGGTTCAGGATGGGGCAAAGCTGGATTTGGTGAGGGGGTGCTCTAGCCAGTATACAGCTGGGAAAACTAGACACCCCAGGATATCCTTTTAATTTTTTATTCTATCTCTCTTGTGTTTTGCATGTGCACTGGTTTTCCATTTTTAGTTTGTTTGCATAAGGGGGTACAGGGAATTGTGTGGTAGTTTATCTGGGGAAGTCCAGGTACCTCTCTGGGAACTAAGGACAAAGAGGAGGACAGACATGCAGGGGTTACAGAGGTGCAGAATAGCAACCTTGGGTAGCTTAGTGGTCTCACTCACAAGTGCATGGATTTTGCGCAGGGACGCAGACCTGAATAAAAATTCATCTCTATCTCTCACTCAGGCTGGAGGCTGCTTGCACAAAGAGCTCATCTGGATTGAAAATTGTGGAAGAAAAATTTTATTTCTTTTGGTAATGTGGGGATGAGGTTGTGGGAAGACTTTTGGGGGACAGAACTCAAGCTGCGGGGGGGGATGCGGTGGCATTATATAGCCTTGGGATTGGGAAATATGTTGCAGTCTGTGCTCTCAGCTTCAGTTGCAAATTGGGATCAACATTGGATGGGTGGAAGGCTTAGAATTGGTTGGGCAGTTTTCTTAGCATTGGCTGTGGCCAATTTTCAATATTCTCTGAGGAAATGGACCAAGAAACAAAGCATATCTGGTTGAGTTTGAACATGTTGCTAGTTTGGGGAGGCAGGAGAGGCATGTTTGTGCAGGGATATCTGGGGAGGAAACCCAAAGACAGGCACTTTGGATGGATGTGGACAGGCACACGGGGGCTCCAAGTAGGGAACAGGCAAGGCTGCCCCATGAGAAGGAAAAACCTGGATGGATTTAATTTCATGCAGGTTTCAAGGGCTGGAGAGGGCAGGAGCTTAGGGTTGTTTTTTCTCAATTGTTTGTGTACCAAGGTTAGGGTTGAGAGGGATTCCTTAATACCTTGCTCTCAAATCCAAGTTTCAGATAGAGTGGAGCATCAGAGACCAGCTCCACAACACTAAAAAGGAATGAAGGAAGGCTACAAACCTCTGTTTCTATCATTCTCACTCCCCCCTCTCTCTCAGGCTTCTGGTTGAACAGTGCGCTCAACTCCTTACTGATGCAAGGTACCAATAACTTCAAAATATTAGGAAAAATTCAGGGGTACTCAACTCTTTTTTCCATAACAGAAGTAAAAGTATGGGTATTCAGAAAAAAAAAGATCACACAGGAAATTTCTTGGAATACAAGGCTCCAATTTTTGAACATGGATTCACTCAAATTAGTGGTAAAGACTCTCCAAAAAACTTTGCTCCAAAGGGGCAACTCAACTCCTTAAGATCTCTGATTGCACATGCAGTGGAAAACAATCTGAAGTTTTATCAAATGGATGTAAAATGGACTTTTCTTAATCCAACTTTGGATGAAATTGTTCAAATCTCCATTGTGGTGACCAATTTGGGACACCACGTAAAAAAGGAAAATTTTTAATTTTTTGATGCGTTCTTTCATCCAACTTCATACCAAAAAAAACATTTGGTTTGCTATGGCCACTCCTCATCTTTTCCCTCTATCAACTTCTCATTGTCCCAGCGGTCTAGGAAGGCCTCCCCTGGGTTCTCCAAACTCCAAGCTCCCTGTTCAATCCTTCCTTGGAGTGCTCCCAGCACAATTGTTTTGGCCAAGGGCGCAATTGGTGTGGTGTTGTTATATATTCTCTGATTGGGAACCGCGCCGTGGTTGGCACGCTCAGCATTTGGTAGGTCAGGCTCAGCACCTGGATTCAGGCAGTCTCAGCAGAAGTCGCAGCAGGCTCAGCAGTAGGCGCTGCGGGGCTTGGAATACTGGGCATGGGTTGGGCTTGATTGGATGTGGCGGGCCGCGGCCCGCTCAGACATTACAGACCCAAGAATGAAGCCAGCCCAACCAGGTCCGTGGCCAGCTAGTTTGGGAGAGTAGGGAAGGGAAATTTGGGCTATGGGCGCGGGCAGGCCCATGGGGCAGGGAATCACGCGGTGCGCAAAGCGGATATGGAAAAGCGGGCGGCTCTGAGTAGGGTGCGGTGGAGGGACGGGTCATGAGAAGGAAAAAATGGATGTATTTAATGGTAAGCAGGCAGGGAATGGGTTAGGGTTAGGCTAGGGTTCTGGGCTTAGGGTTTCTTTTACATTTTTTGTTGAGCTTTTATTGCGCTTTTGCTTAGGTTAGGGTTGAGAGGGTGGGCATAAAGTCCGCACTCTCAATACCAGCTCTGGGGGGATTATCTTATCTTATCTTACCATTGGATTGGATCTTGGGACAAGGAAAAGAAAAGGAAATAGAAAGAGAAAGAGGAAAGAGGATGGAATGAGGGATGGATGAATTAAAGGAAATCCATATCTTTAGATCTCTCTCTCTCTCTCTTCACTGGAGAATCCTTAACCTTACAGACGCTAGGACCATTGATACCAGAGCTTGAGGATAATTAAGTGACTTCCACCCACCTTGTTTCCACATCTGGGGGTCTGGCCGGAAAATTCTTTTGTTGCAAGTCTCTTGAAGGTACTCAAGATGCTACCAGTGGCTGATTCTCCTCCTTCTTCCTCCTCCCGCCATCTCCTCATCAACCCAAAGGATTACCCTCACATTTTATTCAACACTGCAGATGTGGGGAAATTCATCTCACAATATGAAGTAATTGCGGACTCCAAAGGCGCATTGGATTCCAACAAGGCATGCCATGTCATCCTGTTGATCATGGACACGGAAGAGCTTTGGGACATAGAAGAGATGGAAGGCTACCAGAACCGGGATTGGCCAAAGCTGAAGGTGGACATGTTGGCAAGATGGGGGAAGCGCAAGCCTTTTTTGCGGGAAGGAAATTTTAAACAATCCATGGCAGGGTCCTGTTGCAAGCAGAATTGGCTTACAGGGCAGGCGCGCACGGCAGGGTCTGGTTGAAAGCAGGATTGGATTACAAGGCAGCGTGTGCTCCAGCCCCACCGCCGGCAACCATCCCTTGGGTTGGTCAACTTGCAGAGTTGGCAAGGTACCTTGAGATCTATTTGAAGGGTATTCAGCTCCCTAGTGCACCTGTGCCTCGGGTGTGCATTTATGGTGACAATAGCGGTTATTGGCGGTTGGGAAACAAGAACCAGGCCACAAATTCAAACTCAGGATTGGTTTCCCCAGGGGAGACAGGATACGCGTTGAGAAAGCGGGTCTTGGCGGACTTGGATCAGCCCATTGCTACAAAGCAAGCAAGGAAGAGGGAATAGGAAGCAGATATTGGGCATGGCTTGGGAATCAATGGGCAGAAGGCAAGTCTTGCGGAGAAGGGGATGGGAGAAGATATTGCGCGCGGCAGATGTTTCTGGCGGAGAGGATAGGAGTGGTGGCAGAAGGAGTGGGCCAGGTGTTAGAGGATTGCAACCGGAGTTGGACCCCTTTGATGGCGGGGAAAATAGATGCAGAATGGAAGGACACAGAGCATGGGGAATCTGGAATGGGTGTTCCAAAAACGGGCCCATTGCCATCACGGCTAGCAGAGATTTTGGAATTTGTGCAGCAGAAACCTGCGGCGGGGCTTCAGGTGCAGAATGGGAAGGGATTGGGCATTAACGGTATAACTGGTGAGAAGGAAGTTGGGGTTGCAAGGGCTTTGGCAAAAAAAGGCGCGCCTGGACAGAAGGTTGGGAAAACAGCCAGTGGACACAACCCGCGTGGGATTGGATGAGGCCGCACATCTCTCTCTCCCGGCGGAGCAGAAGGTTTCAAACCGCTGGGGACAGCTGCCAAGCTGGGGGGGGCGCTAGGAAAGAAGGAGAAGCTTGATTGGGTGAGGGGTTGCTCTAGCCGGTTCACAGCCGGAACAACTAGACACCCCAGAATGTTTGTTTTCTTAATTCTTTGATTTGATTGGGCTCTTGGATTGGTACTTCCCTTGGGTTGTAAGATTGCAGGTACACAGGCGCCGCACAATGCTGAGTCTGTATAAGCAAGGAAAATCCCTGCAGAGGAAACAAATTTTGGAGCAGAAAACGGGAAGAGGAGCGCTGCAAAAAAAATAAACCTTTTCTTTCCTTTTCTTTTACTTTTCCTCTCTTTCTATGGGTATGTTTCTCTGTTTCCTTTTTTTTTCTACAGATGGGCAATGGGCTTAAGGGGATGGAAGTATGGTTGGGGTACGGCAGGACAACCTTGACTTGGTGAGGGGGTGTCCTAGCCAGTTCACAGCTGGAATAGCTAGGCACCCCAGAATGTTTGTTTTCCTTATTGTCTCTGTCTCTTGGATGGTTGTGCACGCGCGCTGGCTGCTTGTCTGTTTATCTTTTGTAGAAAGGGTATGGGGAACTGTGTGGCAGTTCTTCTGGGGCGGTCCAGGTACCTTCTGGGGAACATTGGAAACTCAGGAGGCACGGAAGCGGTTTTTTCTCTCACTCTCATTCACGGTGCGTGGACGCGGATCTTTCTCTCACTCACTTGCTCAGGGAATGGGTTTTTCTCACAGGATGACTAGCTGGGAAATGGAGGCGTGCATGGGAAGCCTGTATTTCTCTAAGAAATAAGGAAGGTGCGGATACATGTGGTGGAGAAAGGAAAAAAGAAAAGGGGGGGAAATGCGCCTAGGCCATTCTCATCATATCCTCCATTTCCTCCCAGAATTTTTCCAGGAGCTTGCATTGGGAAGCTTAGGATTGCGCGCAGGGAGCTGCAAGGAAAGTTTAAAGCATTGAGGTCGATTGTTTGGCAAAGATGTCAAAGTTGACCTCCAAGAGGGCCATTGAGGTGGGGATCTCCAGGATCTTGGGCGGACTTGGCGGAGGGGAGGCTGGTGGCAAGGGAGGCGCTTTGGAAGGACCACTCAGAGGGCTCAATCCAAGAGGAGGAAACAAGGCAATGACAATGGGGGATGGTGGCTGCAGAGGAGTGACACGCGGGGTTGCGGGCCTTTTGTCCAAGTTTACAGGTTTAGGGGCCGGAGAAGGAGCAAGTTTGGGGGCCAGAGTAGGAGCCAGAGCAGGAGCTGGAGGAGGAGCAAGAGGGGTGGCCATGAATTGCCTAAGGATTTCCTCAATGCACAGATCCCTTGCCCCTTGGGTAACCCAGACACAATCCGCCCAGTATTGAAGAGTGGCCCAGTATGCCGCAAACGTTGGGAAATCCTCCTTCTGGGGTGGTCCTGCGTGGTGGAGTGGAAAGGTGGAGTTGCAGTCCCTGCTTGGAGGAGCGCAGCGGCAAGGCAAGCCTGGTGGAGTCCACAAATCCTCCAAAATTTACTGTCATCCAAAACCACAAATGGATCCAGACAAGCCCTCTTGCGCAACCAGAGGCAAGAACCAGATTGAGGAGTGGCCTGGGGCATTCCTTTGCTAAGGAAACAGCGGCGGTGGCCACAAAAACAGGCAGTGCATGCGCAGCAACCAGGGACAATTGAGCACACATGCCCATTTTGAGTGCAGAACTTGCAGGCTATCATGGCAATGACAGAGGAAGGGTGGTGGTAGGACGGTAGGGCTTGCAGGAAAAGGTGGTGGGTGTGGGAAGGGAGCGTGGGAACAGTTGAGGTAACAATTGGAAGACCTCTGGGGACAGAACTCAAGTTGGGGGGGACGTGGTGTTGTTATATAGTCTTTGATTGGGAATGGCATGCTCAGCATTTGGTAGGTCAGGCTCAGCACACAGATGCATGCAGTCTCAGAAGTGGCTGCTGCGGGCTCAGCAGAAGCCGCAGAGGGCTCAGAAGTAGGAGCCGCGGGGCTTTGCATACTGGGTGTCATCTTGCTACTATTGCATAGCAAGCTGCAAAAGTAACAGAAATAACATAAAAATAATAATAATAAAATTAACCTAAGAAGGATAAGAAAAACCATAAATATTATTGCAAAAATGGATTCTCCACCCAAAATTAGGTAGGGTCACTCACTGACCCCACCCTTGAAATCCAACTCCTCATATTTTTAAATAATTAAGGAAAAGAAAGACCAAAATGCCACGGCACCACTATTGAACTTTTTGGCCAATTAAATATTTCACACGTATTGTCACGTATAGGTTTCACACCTAAAATTCAGTCAGAATTGAGGTGTTTTGTATATTTTAGGAGTTACGGACGGAAATGTCTTCTGTCACAATTCCCCCACGCAGCCGCGGCAGCCAATGCACCCGCGCGCAGCTGAGATACAGCCCTGTCACTCCATCAAGGTCATGTACGCAGCCCTGGGCCTCTGACAAGTATACAGCCGCGGGACTATGGGTTGACAAAGTGACAGGCGGCCTGAGAAACTTGGGTACCGCGTAAACATGCTACAACCCACACGTGAACATTCTAAATATGTAATAAATGTTGCCATGGATAGTATATAGTCTAAAAATACATAAAATTATATAAAAATACTTAAATAACCATTAAATGTATTTTTTATTAAATATAATTCAAAGTACCAAGAATGTTGAAAATAAGACAATGACAACTTCTAAAAATATATTAAAATACTTTAATATACTATTATGAGAATTTCTAAATATCAATATCTCTGTGACATACTGAGAAAACTAATGATGTAAAAATACTACATGAATTCCCATGAATTACATTTTTAAGTAATTATTTTAGTAAATCAACTGAATTTTGAAAATAAGGAGTAAAATTGAGATAATGACTTTAATCCAAATATTTAATAAATAATGAGAACTCACCTGACATCAAAATATTCATAGGAATGTCTATTAAAATAATTATTAACTTACTGGGAACGTTTACTAAGGATAATTAATTAAATAATACATAAACAAGACAGATTAGTGTTATTCACCCGTCCAAATATCAATTATAAAGTAGAATAATTCCCATACCCTGAGGAATTAGATGCTACCCATGCTACAGCACCAAGAACACGTGACAGGCTACCACTGGTTACCCTGCTAGCCTCAGTGTCCGTCCCTTTGAGCCCCTGTACCCCTCAGAAGGATAATATTGGGACCCCAAAAGGTATAAATAAAGAGCTCTTTTGAGGATATTGATGGGCTGAGACTCAGTTATATTTATACCCAGACACCGTGAAAAGGTAATCAAATACTTATAAAAGATAAGTAAGTGATTGATGGCTTAGTCTGATCAATAATATCCATCCTCAACATCTTTTTATCAATTAAAACTGCTGAACAACCTTATAACCCCTGTATACAGTTTTAACCCATCAGTGCACATCCCAAAAAGATACCCAAAGGATTTAATAATATACCAGTGAGTTTTATTATTCTTTCTCTTTTGTGGAATCTTGGTTCAAAATCCCTGCCACTGCACCGTGTATTTTATATAAATATTATCTTTGGGAAAAATATCCTTTAAACTAAAGAGCCTAAAGTAACCAGGACTACGTGTTTTTGTACTGAAATCCCCAAAGAGAGGAGTTAAAGATCCCCAATATAATTTTGGCCCCTCTATAAAAATATTTAACAATCAATTTATCTATATTGATTTATAATAACAAACCATAACCAAACCAATTAACCTTGCAATAAGCTTTATCCAAGTATTTTATGCATTTTTGCTGCATTTATTAAATAATATATTTATTATTTATACTATCACCTCTGGTATCTAAAGGATAGCAAGGGTCTTGGAATCCAGGAGGCTGACACTGGGCATGGGTTGGGCTTGATTGGATGTGGCGGGCTGTGGCCCACTTGGACATTACAGACCCAAGAATGGAGCCAACCCAACCAGCTTTTTGGGAAGCTAATTTGGGGGAGTAGGGCAGGGCAATTGGGGCTATGGGCGCGGGCCGGGAAGGCGCAATTGTGGGCCCACCCGCAGGGCAGGGAATCACGCGGCACACAAAGCAGATACGGAAAAGCAGGGGGCTCCAAGTAGGGTGCGGCAGAGGGCCGCATCATGAGAAGGACAAACTGGATGTAAGTAATGGTAAGCGGGCAGGGAATGGGTTAGGGTTAGGCTAGGGTTCTGGGATTAGGGTTTCTTTTAAATTTGTTGTTGGGCTGTTATTGCGCTTGTACGTAGGTTAGGGTTGAGAGGGTGGGCATAAAGTCCCCACTCTCAATCCCAGCTCTGGGGGGATTATCTTATCTTATCTTATGACCGGATTGGATCTTGGGACAAGGAAAGGGAAAGAGAAAGAGTAAAGAGGATGGAATGAGGGATGGATGAATGAAAGGATAGGGAAAGGAAAGGAAATTCATATCTTTATATCTCTCTCTCTCTCTCTTCACTGCAGCATCCTTAACCTTACAGACGCTAGGACCATTCATAATGGAGCTAGAGGATAATTAAGGGACTTCCACCCACCTTTTTTCCACATTGGCCAATCATTCCCTTCCTCATCAGCTTTTAATCATTGGAATCAGAAGCAATGACAAAGAAAACCTCCCATTTCACCCATTGATCCCCCCTTCTTCATTTAGCCAGTCAATGGTTTACCTCACCCCATCATCTATCCCCCCCACCTAGCTCCTCACAGCCCAGCCTCAACTCACTTGCCAGCATGCCCGTGGGATTCTCCGGCTCATCCCTTGTTGGCTCTCTGACCATCAAGACCAATCCCCTATGACCAACAACTGCAAGCATTGTTTGCGGGTGTTGGAGATTCCAAAACACCAAAAGCTCCAATCCCTCTATGATGCCTGCAAGCTGTTGCTTGCGGCCATTGGAACCCTCAAAATGTTCCCCCTGGCCATACTTGCAATGCTTGCAAGCCCAATCTACCACTTCAGAAAGCAACCCCCCAAACTAGTCCTTCAATCCACCAAAGCCCCCTCACATCACTGGTTGCGGCGGTTGTTGACAGTTTTTGCGGCCATCTGCAAACTTGCAGAAACCGGCCAGCAACTGAGCGCTTTGGCTCATCATCTCTGCCCTGTTTCTTTGTTTTCAAATTTCCTTTTTTACTATTTAATCATCAAAAAAAACTCTTTTTCCACTCTCATTTGTAGTATCTGTTGTAAGTAGTCTACAGGGCTCTTGTCCATAAAAGGAGTTTCTCTCCCCTCCCTTTTTGCCCAAAAAAAATGAGCATCATATCATCTATCTATCATCAATCCATTATTTTTTGAATCAATGAATCCACGGGTCCATCCCCTTTATCTGAGCATCTCATCATCCTTATCCTGGGTATATCTTTTGATTGCCCCTTGATCCTTTGAGCCTCCATACTCAATAATTTTATCTTTCCCCTGTTACCTGATCCTCATCACTAACCAATAGCCTTGCTGGTTGAAAAAGGATTCATTGGGTTGAATTCTTGAGTGTGTTAAGCCACTCCATTGATCCCTTTCTCCAGCCTCTTTGGTCCTGATCATTCATTTGATTTTCTTTCCCAAACAGTCATGTTTGGCTGAGAGTTTTCTTTAAGTTTGAAACCTGGAGTTTCAAACCTCCCTTTATTCCCTTAAAAGTTGAATTCAACCACCCTATTCTTGAATCCCTTGAGAAGTTTTGGGTCATTCTTGTTCAATTTTGTTACTTCTTTGATTCTGGAGCTTCTTAGAACAAATTGCTTTGTTTTTTACAGCCACCCACAGTTATCTGGTACCCTTCAAGCGCTTGATTGCGGAGAGTTGGGCGGGTTCATTGGGAACCTGAAGGTTGGTTGGGATTGAGTTTATCTTTCCTAGTTTTCTGCCAACAACCATAGTTATTAGCTTGTGGGTGTTTTTACTGACAGCTGCCTTGTTCTATTGAACTCTGAAAAATCTTTAAAATTATTTGTTCAAGTCTTTTCCTGCACCATCTTGCCTCAGATAGTGTTGTCTTCCATTTTTACCAAATAATTCCAAACCCATCCCTTCTATTGATTCTTCATTCATAAGGTTCTGGACCTTGATTCTGGTTACATTTAAATATTTTTGTAACTCTTAGGAGGGCAGCCTAAACTGAACCTTTCCCCTCCACAGAACTGCCTCTGGCTCAGCACCATTTGGAGTCTAACAATGCTCCTCAAGGAATAATGCTGGATCCAGAATATTGCCTGTGCTTGAATAAGGCTCTCTATGGAATCAAGTAGGTTCCACTTGCTAGTTATAATAAATTGTCCCAATGGCTGAAAAAAATGGTTTTTGCCTGCACTGTGTCAGATTCTTGCATCTTTCACTGAGGGGGGGGCATCTACAATCTGGCTGCTTTTGAATGTAGACAAAATTGCAATTTTTTCAATTAAGTGGAAAAATTGAAGGAATAAATAAAAAATGTATTTGAAATGAAAGTTCTTGGAGAAGCCAAATTATTTCTAGGTATGCAGGTCACTCAGAGGGACAATAGGATTGAACTATCACAAGCGCATTATTCCAAGTCCATACTTCATGATTACAGTATGATAGATTCTAGAATGATTGCCACTCTAATGATACCCAACATGCATCTTGAACCAGGAAAAAATGATGATTTAAATCAACTCCAAATTGCATGTAAACTAAAAGAGCTCCATAGGTTACCTAAGACATCTCAGTATGGCCACCAGGCCAGATCTCACATTTGTAGTAAGTACCTTGTCAAAAAAATCTAAACAACCAGGGATTAAACAATGTAAAGATATTCTGCATGTGCTAAAATACATTTGTGGCTTTCTCAATCTCATTCTAAAATACATAGAGAATAATCCCTCCATTGTGTTGACATACTCTGATGCAGATTGGGGGAATTGTTGTATGAATCAAAGGTCTGTCTCCGGATATCTGGCTATATTCTATGAGTGCCTGGTACTTTTGAGGTCAAACAAACAACCCTGTGTCCCCTTATAAATAGCTGAAGCTGAATATTAGGCACTTACCAACGTGGCTTGCAAGCTACTATGGCTTAAAAATTTCCTAATCAAAAAGAAGTTTCTGGAAAATGACCTAGGGCCAATTATTGTAAATGAGGAAAATCAAACATGTTTTGAAACTGCAAGAAACAAAGGCAACTCCAATCATAACCACATGAAACACATCAAAATTCAAATTCACTTTATAAGGGAAATCATTAAGAAGTATGTATTGTGCCTGGAGTAAATTGAAGGTTCCAAAATGCTGGCTGGTTCCCTCACTAAGCCTATTTGCCAAACTTCACTTCATCAAGCTGCTGAGCTTCTTGGACTTCTCAATCTTGATTTAAAGGGGGGTGTGAAAGACTGATTGATTCATTAAGCTATGACAGAAATTTCCCACTTGTGTGAGGATTCATACATAGCATTGCTGATCTTGAAGCTCTCAGAATTCAATTGAAGACATGATTTCTAAATTCCATTGTAATGCTTTTGCTCTCTCTATTACTAAGAATTTCTATTTAAACATGTGTTTTCTGCATTTTTGTTTGTCCTTTGGAGGACCTAAAAGAACCATTTTCTTACTATCTGTTGTTAACCCTACTGCAAATCAATCAGTCTTTCTATGACATAGTTGATTCACTACTGCACCAGACCAAAGTGCACGGTTCTTCTTTTCAATTCTGTTTTTCTTCTATCCCCATGTGGACAGTCCACTCTATTTCTTGGTCAAGCTGGCTCAAAGTGCATCCCTGGTTTAATAAATGGATCAACATCCTTTGGAGACCATCATCACTATCACCCTCAGATCTCCAGATTATTTGTTCTCCCTGTTATTTCTGTTCATTCATAATCATCAATCATCATCCACTGACTTCATCACCTCAATTCATAAATCAAGCAAGAAAGTACATCAAGCTGGTAATGGATGATTCAACACATCTCAAGCTCTCCTATCAATGTAATGACCATTTTGAACCAACAGAACCACAAACTCAACCCATCAGCAGGTCTCAAGGTCACTTACAAAGCCTAGAAGACCAAAGCATTCACTTGTCAATGTGTTCCAGTTTAGTTTGGACTATATCAAGCTTGTGCTGATTCTTCAACTCATAGAATTTTTCCTGTTGGTTTGAATGCTTCCACTTGTTTTCCATTCAATCCTCTTTTTGTCTAGTTTTTTACTGAATTGTCCTTCCATCTTCATCATGTGAAATCAATCAGTGGTCCTGGTTATCAATCATCTTTTCCTCACGATTAAAAGCCGTAAAATATCAAGATGACCAATCAGCAGCCAACATCAGGACCAGGGGGAAACAGCAGAATGCAAAAAATCACTCTGAAGACCCTTGTGGAGTTGATCTGTCTCCTAAATGCAGACAATTACCCACTATGGAAGGTCAAAATGGAAATTTTGTTTGATCTACAAGTTATCCTTCATATCATGGGGAAAAAAAGCAATGATGTTCAACTAGATCCCAAAATCAACAAGGAAATGGCTCCTTTTCTCTTAGACAAGCTAGAACCAGCTACTCAAACTAACATCATCAAAACCAGGAACTTTTGTAACACAAAAGAAATCTGGATTGCAACTAAGAATTAATTTTCCTCTTCCCAATCAGCAAATAAAGAAAGGGTATTCAAATAATATCTCTATCTTCCCTTCAGCAAAGACAATTTAGATAAATTTGTGAAAAATTTGCACTTAAACCTCAATAAATTATCAGAAGTAGGAATCAAACTGCCTTAAGACATTTTTGCCTACCTCATGGTCCTCAACTCCCATCCAATCTGAAAAACATGGCTTCTCAAATAAAGCATGATGACAAGGAAATCAAAGTCAAAAGAGTATTGGATCACTTGATACAGCAAAAAGACAAAATAAAGAAAAAATTAAAGGAGGGAGAAACCACTTTCAAAGTGGATATGAATCTTTATTCAAGCTATCTGCATTTCAAGAATGGTTTCCATAATCCAGAGGTTTAAAACCAACCTTGTGAAAAATCTTTGATCAAATTTCCAGAGCTCTGACCCAAGGGATTCAAATCACGCAAACCAGAAAAGAATAAAAAAGACAAATTTTCCAATTTCTTTTTGTACTATCATTGCTTCACAAACATACTTCCAACATTTCAATCATCTTTTATTCTAGACTCTGGATGCTCAATTCACAGTTTCAACAACAAAGACTGTTTCAAATGGATGAATGTCAAACATGTCTCAAATTTTATCAAAACTGTCAAAAAGGCTCTGCCATTGCAATCAGAGGAAGAGGAAACTGGTCCATCAACTCCACAACAGGCACACTTGAGCTTTAGAATGCAGCATGGACACCAGACGCTTGTGTTAACCTACTCTCAATGGTAGCTTTTCTCACAAAGGCAGCCAAGCTAAACTTAAAAAACTGAACAAGACCAGCTACCTTTAATTTAATTTCCAATCATTCAGTCATCTTACAAGGGAAATTAATAAATAATCTCCTGTATGTTGATATACATCAAATAAAAGTTATAACAGCTCTGGAAATCCTGATCTTGAAAAAATCAATGATCTTCATCTATAACTTGGCCACATTTGAATTGCAAGGATGGAGAGATGCCTCAAAAAACCATCCCAGCAGATATCAAGAAAAACTTCTTGTGTCCCAGCTGCAAGAAGAGCAAAATTAAACAAGCAAGCTTCAAGGATTCCTCAGTCAGAGACAAAAAAGTCTTCCAAAGACTTCATGCAGACCTTATTGGACCAATCAATCCAGTGTCAAAGGGTGGGTTTTGATACTCTCTCACTTTGGTCAATAAATTCAGTGGATAAATAATTTCATTTTCTCTTAGAAACAAGAGAAACAACATCAAGAAGATCAAATTAATCCTACTGAACAAAATCAGCAGAATTTCTTACTATCCCTCATAATTCTGTTGCAACAGAGGAGGCAAATTTACTCACAACAAACTGACTAAATTATTTTCAGAAAAGGGAATACATCAAATTATCTCCAAAAAGTACCATCCACAGCAAAACAGAAGGGCCAAAAGAGAAAATTGAACCATGGCCAAATCTGTCAGAGCAACCTTTGCATTTTCAAAAATTCTGAAACACTACTGGCACAAAGTGATCAGAAGCTGCTGCCTGGCCTTAAATAAAATACCCAATTCCAAAGGACTTTCAGCCTCCTGGATGCCAAGACCCTTGCTATCCTTTAGCTACCAGAGGTGATGGAATAAATAATAAATATATTATTCAATAAATGCAGCAAAAATCCATAAAATATTTGGATAAAGCTATTGCAAGGTTGATTGGTTTGGTTATAATTGAATATTATTAATCAATATTAATAAATTGATTATTAAATAAATTAAAAGAGGGGCCACAATAATATTGCGGATATTCAACACCTCTCTTCAGGTAATTCACTTGAAAAAACATAGACCTGGTTACTTTGGAACCTTTAATTTATATTAAGGAGGTATTGCCCAAAGATAATATATATATAAAATATATGATGGAATGGCAGGGCTTTTTTAACCAAGCTTCCATGACAGAAAAAGAATAATAAAACTCACTGGTATGTTATTGGATCATTTGGGTACCTGTTTGGGATGTGTAATGATGGGTTGAACCTCTCACTGGGGTTGAAAGGTTGTTCAGCAGTTTAAATTGATAAAAAGGGTTTTTGGGACAGATAATATTGATTAGAACAACACAATAAATAACTTACTTATCTCTTATAAGTATTTGGTTACCTTTGCATGGTTTCTGGATGTAAATATAACTGGGTCTGGGGTAACAATAACTTCCAAAGGGGCTCTCTATTTATATCTTTTTGGATACCAAGTCTGTCCTTCTGGGGGCTATAGGGGCTCAAAGGGACGGGTTCTAAGGCCAGAAAGGTAACTGGTGGTAGCCTGTCATGTGTTCTTGGTGTTGTAACATGGGTAACATCTAATTCACAGGGTGTGGGAATTATTCTACTTTTTAATTGATGTGTTGACATGTGAATAACACTAATCTATCCACCTGATCATCATTTCATTAATTATCCTTAGTAAATTCTCCCAGGATGTTGATATTTCTTCTTATTAGACATTCCTATGGGTAATCTGATTTCAGATGGGTTCTCATTATGTATTAGCTGATTAGAGTAAAATCATAATACTGATTTTGGTCCTTATTTTCGAAATTCTGTTAATTTACTTGAAATAATTAATTAAAGATATATTCTATGGAAATATATGTGATATTTTTACATAATCAGTTTTCTCAATATGTCACGGACATACTGCTGTCTTGAAGTTCTCACAATTGTATTTTCAAAGTATTTTAAGATATTTTTCAAACTTTAGTCATCTTATTTTCAAAATTTTGGTAGTTTTTATTATATTTTATAAAAAATATGTAGAAAGTTTATTTAAGTATTTTTATATAACTTTATTCATTTCTAGACTATCTACTATCCACAGGGACATTTGTTACATATGTAGTATGTCCCCGTATTAGTTGTAGCACTTTTATGTGGTACCTTGGCTTCTCAAGCTGTCTGTCAGTCTGTCAGCCTGTAGTCCCGCGGCTGCATACCTTTCAGATGCCCAGGGCTGCGTACCTGGCTAGTCAGGGTAAGCAGAAAGGGTGGCAATGCTGCTGCTCAGCCGCACACGGATGTATTGGTTGCCACGGCTGCATGCAGGAATTGTGACACATCACATTTCCGCTTGTAACTTCTCCAAATCACAGAATTCCTGGATTCTGAAACAAAATTTGCTGTGAAAACTATATGTGGGGGTTCATGTGATATATTCAAATGGCAAAAATCCCAAGGCCATGCCTCTTTATAAATTTTCATTAATTCATTTAAAAATGTCAGAAGTGGGAATTTGAGGTAGGTGTCAGTGAGTGACCCTACCTTAAATTTTATGTAAAATCATAATTTGAAATAATATTCCTAAAATTATTTCTGCTTTAATATGTTATTTATTTATATATGTTAGTTTGTTAATTTTGCAGCTTGCTTTGCAATAGCAGCAAGCTGACAAGGACTTACCCCATGGGAGATGATTCACGGTTGTCCCTTGCCAGATGGATACCTTTGGCCTATAAGGAGTAGTCTCTTCTACCTTGATATTGGAAATAAATCACAAAAGAAATTTGATGAAGAAGGGTTATCTGGGAGACTTGTTGGTTTTGCTCCTAAGCTCCAGTCCTATTGAGTGCTGACCAACTCTGGAAGCGTCATAGAAACCAAGAATTTCAAGTTTAGAAAGTCCCTGTTGCAAATCTTAGATGATTATACAGCGGCTCCAGGAGAAACCTCAGTAATTAAAACACATATTTCAACTTCTCACCCAGATAGCTTGATCACCCCAGAAAACATCAAAACATCAATCAAAGTAGAATCCAAAGATGAAAATTAAGAATCAGAAGAAAATGAAGATGTGGCACAGGAATCAGTTCCAAAACCCCAATCACTTAGAAATCTTCAAGAATTGAGACCTCTGGAATGCTATGGATATTTCTCTGAATCAGTTCCAAAATCAGCTGCAGAAGCGCTTTGATCACCTGTCTGGTCCAAGTTGCTGCATAAGGAACTGAAAAAGTGTGGAGATTTGGAGTATGGGAATATTACAATGGGCCCAAGCCCAAAAAGTTTCTCAACATCACCTATGTATTTTGAAAAAAAGGAAACACACACAGAGAGGCCCCAAAATATAAGTCAAGAGTCTGTGTGCAGGGATTCAACCAACAGTATGGAAATGACTACTTCAAAAAATACCAACCTACTGTAAAAGTGGACTCTCTCAGGGCCTTCCTATTGCTCTCCATGGGCAGAAACCTCAATATGTTGCAATTTGATGTCAAGGGAGCATTCTTAAATGCTCCCCTAGACAAAGAAGTCTTCATTCAACAACCAACAGCTCCAGAAGAACACCAATCCTCAAGCTCAACAAGTCCCTATACAAACTCAAACAGGCTCCAAAAAAATTGGTATAAAATTCCCAGCAAATGGATAAAAGAACAAGGATTCACTCCCTCAGAGGCTGATCTGTGCCTTTACCTTTGAACTAATCAAAAATCCTCAATATTTGTCCATGTTGAAAATTTACTGGTAGTTGAAAATGTCAAAAAATTCAAGAAAGCATTTTTGAGCAAATTCAAAAACTCATTGGCGCACTCTACCAACACCCTTCTTGGCATTAAATTAAAAAGATCTCCTGAAGGAATAAAATTGTCCCTTCCTCTGCACATCAAAAAGGGGCTATCCAAGCTGAACTTAAAAGAATGCAAGCCAACAAGTACTACCTGCACTCCAGGCATTCATTTCACTCTGGCTAGCACTGAATAAATGGATGAGTTCAAGAAACTTGGAAGAAGCTATTGGTCACCCATAGGATGGCTCAACTTCATTTCCAGACTTGCTTGGCCTAAAATCAGCTATGCCATCTTGTCTCTGGCCATATTTTTGTAAAACCCAGGGATAGCTCATGGGAAAGAAGTGCTGAAAGTCTGGAAGTATCTTGCAAAATCCATGGATCAGAACCTCCTCATTGCCAAGAAAAACAATTTAAACAATCTCATATGCTACAGCAATTCTACCTGGGCCAATGACCCAACCACAAGAACATCTCAAACTTGATTTATCTGTTTCTACTGTGGTTCTCCCCCATTCTGGACCATTTGGCAGCAAATAAATGTTACCTATTTCTCTACAGAGGCTGAATGAAATTCTCTCTGTAACAGTCAGTCAGAATGCAGATGGATCAATTATATTATCCAAAAACTTCAGAGAAAACCCGTCAAAACCAGCATCCAAATGATCAAAAATGAAGTCCTCAATGACAAGATCAAAAACTTTGGCAAAAAAATCCAAAACCAAGTTCATTGACTTGAAGACAAAGGGACTAAGAGAAGATGTTTCTAAAAATTTAATCAAGATCCAAATCATCAAGTTGGACCAAATGGTAGCAGACAGGATTACCAAGGCTGCCAATAAAATTTCAATGCTGCAACTCATCCATCATTTCAGTACCTAGATATTTCACGCTTTGAATCAAGGAGGGCTGTTGTGAACCCTAATGCAAATCAATCAGTCTTTCTATCACATAGTTCATTCACTCCTGCACCAGACTGAAGTGCATGGTTCTTATTTTCAAGTCCATTGTTCTTCTATTCCCGTGTGGACACTCCGCTCTATTTCTTGTTCAAGCCTGCTCAAAGTTCATCCCTGGTCTAATCAACGGATCAACATCCTTTGGAGACCATCATGACTATCACCCTCAAATCTCCAGATTATTTGTTCTCTCTATTCTTTCTGTTCATTCATCATAATCAATCCATCATTTTCCACCAACTTCACCACCTCACTTCATCAATCAAGCCAGAAAGTACCTCAAACTGGTAATGGATGACTCAATGCACCTAAAGCTCTTCCTTTAAATGTACTGACCATTTTCAACCAACAGACCCACAACCTCAACCCTTGAGAAGGTCTCAAGGTCAATTACAAAGCCTGGAAGACCAAAGCATCCAATTTTCAATGTGTTCCAGTTTAGTTGTGACTATTTAAAGCTTGTGCTGATTCTTCAACTCATTGAATTTTTCCTATTGTTTTGAATGCTTCCACTTTTTTTCCATTCAATTCTCTTGTTGTCTATGCTTTTAATGAATTTTCCTTAAATCTTCATCATGTGAAATCAATTAGTGGTCCTGGTTTTCAATCATCTTTTACTCACTATCTGCTTTTATCAATTTTTCTTGCATTGAATCTTAACTCATCATTTGTCTCAATTAGTTTTCCCCAACACTATCTCACTGTCATGAAACAATCTGTCACCCACTAAATGTTGCTCTGTTTTGGGTTCAACTTTCTATGGGTAAATTTTCTAATTCTTTTCTGCATTTTCAATGTGTTTTCTCAATCAAGATCTAAAAATTTATACAGCCTTCAAATTCAAAAGTTGTGACATTATAATAATTCCTTCCCAATAATTACTACCCTTCTCTATATCTCTTGTCAATCCTATCCAATCCAGCCTATGGATATCACTGTCTATGGAAGTTGTGGACCAGTGTTACATTGACCTAAAAATTTTGTGGCCCTTCAAGTTTCCAAGGGAGTGCTAAAATAGTGTGTGGCTACTCCTGCAGAATATATCCATCCCAACCAACTCCACTTTTCTGGCCAATTCTGATGCAAATTTGATGGATTTTAAACAAATTGATTCAGCTTTGAGGAAACTTGAAGGACTTCAACAAACATCATCCAAATTTGACAAAACTTGAGCCATGACCATAGTTCTGAAACTCCTTCAAATAAAAAAATAAAAATTCTTAATCAGCTTCCCCTTCATATTAAACCCAAATTCACTTACTCCTGTACCTTCCAATAGATAGTACTCCTGCATCTCTTGCAGTCTCCATCTCCTCCTACCAAGTTCACCATCTCTGTGTATGGTATGAGCTCTATGTCCATTTACACCTCACCACTTTTTCATGTGATTCAGTCAACCTTCCCAGGCTATCTGACTCTCTATCTATGGCTTGGTACATCCTATTTCTCTCCTCAACCCAATGGGTATATGATTTAGTACATATTACACTTAGTATATACATTGTACATACTCTCCTCTGTCTTTCCAGCCCATACCCCCAGGACTCCAGATCAGTACATGTAAAACCTTCCTGGATAGGCCAATCACCCAATCAGTCAACTAAAGCCTCCATCACAATCAGTCAACATGTAATACCATGGGAATTCCAACATGCAAAACCAGCCACTCATCCCTCAAGGCCTCCTTCTCAGCTCTCACATATAATTGCCTCTCCTTCCCTCCTGGACTAATTCCCCAAAGGAATTAGTAAACTAATTCTTAATGATTAGTCCCTCTGCCAGTAGGTGTCATTTCAGCACAAGACATCCTTCACCCAGCCTGCTTAACTCATATCACCTTGTAACTTCCTGGTTTTACTCTTATAGGATTCAACAAAACCTTATTCAACAACCTTGTCCTGGAATTCTCTATTCCATCTTTCAATCTTATCATCAACTGTAATCCTCCTCTGATCTTCTTTATTTCAATCCCAACAGATCATCCTTGATTTCTATAAGTAGTAGTGCCTGTGCCTCCAGCCCCTTGCACGCCAGGGGCAGTTGTGAAAACTTGAAATGTTGATTTTCTTTGACTTCCTTCAACCAGCTTTGACCCACTTTGACCAGCTTTGACCTTCTTTGACATAATTTGACCAGCTTTTACAAAATTTTACCAAGCTTGACATGAATTGAAAAGTTTTTAAACCACTTGAATCCTTCTTTTTGGACAACCCTTTTCCCTCAACTCTCCTCTCCAGGGATGTACTTGGGTCACTTCCTTCCAGAATAACTGGAAATCATGCCTCATCAGCATGCACAACCTTCCATCATCACCAGTCAACTGTTGAATAGAGCAGCAAGAGTAAAATTTTCTTTTCTCAACATTCCAGATCAGGATAAATCAACCCCTCAAGCTTGTAGCCATGGGAGGACCTTTTAAAACATGAAAATGCCAGCTTCATCCAATCCAATGGAAAGTGGTATACTTCCTCCAGTTCCTCCAAGGGCTTCTCTGTCCCCAACTCCTTCTGTTGTCAGACCCTTTTCTAATTGTGTGATTGGTCAATATACTCAAGCAGGCTATGGATTAGATTATCCATTGGAAAATCCCAGGATGATCCCTATGCTTGAAAGATTTGGGGTGCTCCAAAACCTATCCTATAGCCATCAGACTCACTTTTTCTAGTATAAGGGTATATCCAACACTCAAAATAACCTCAAAAAGGTGTTTTAAACCAAAAATAACCTATAGTCACCCAGCCAATGAACCACTCTATCTCTCATGGATTAGAAGATACAACTCAAAACAACCCTGGCCTGCCCATATCCCAATCAGGTGTCACAGATCAGTGAAGGGCACCTGGAAATACCACGGAAACTCTCAGAAAATGCAAGTGAAAGGTTAAATTAACAAAAATAATAACTTGACCAAACTATACTTATACCAGAATTTATCATGTAATCATCCAGCACAGCCTTAAACACAAGTCAGCTATCAAACAACCACCCCACATACTATAGGGCAATCTTAGATGATTGTGAGCACAAGGGGAGAGGCTGAGTAAAAGGTGAAATGCAAGGTAGTGAGTCTAACCACAAAGTGCAAAATTATGATTTGATGGCTCAACAAGCAGCAAGAGGAAGAAAGTGTTCCAATGGAAAGGAACTAAAGCCAAGCCCAATGTGATGAACGGATTTAGAAAAATTTAAGAATTTATGAAATTAACTAACTGAGGAGAAAATATTCAGGTAGGAAACACAGCCTTTATAAGGTCATCCAAAGATGACTAGATATAAACCAATGGATTTCCAACTACAGCTAGAGAGCGGTGAGGCACTGAATGACAGGAATGGAATGGGAGATGAAATAACAGTTCATTCATTTCCAAGGTTGTAACGTAAGTGTGAGACAACAGAATCTGAGTGTAAAAAGACGTAATGGATGATACAGGAAGGAATGGCATGGGAAGACAATGCAAATGTGAAGATGTAGTTTATGCAGGGTAAGGGACTAGTCCATTTTTAAACTATACAGTTGATATGGCTTTCTAGGCATGAGTGAAAGCTAGTTTCAGTGCGTGACGAAGAATTGAAGTCCAAGGATTGATGATATCCAGGGTAGAAGGGCAAATTTCAAATGGATGGTTGTCAAGGATTTAGAGTAAACTGCAAGATTTGCATGTACATACTGAGTTTCCAAGATTGGAAGGTTGTAACAAAAGCCAAAGGTGGTGAGCGGACAGAACCATGGATTTTGTGCTTTTTTTGTGTCATTCTTATGGACTGAGGTAGATGGTACTGAGGAAAAGGATATGTCAAAGGAATGGAAGACAATGAACCTTAACCTTAGAGCATGACAGTTGCCCAGTTATAAATCCGCAAGCTCCTGCAAGCGTTCAGATGATTTTCCCCTCAATTACAAAAGTTTATTTACCTACTGTATACCCTTAATTGGTACTGTACTTCATTGCTTTTAAATAAAATTTTAAATTAACTATGTCTTCATCCTCATCTTGTTGTTGAAAAAACTGCATTTTCCAAAATGAAAGATGTGTCCCTAGTACTGCTGCTTGGGGTCTCCAAGGCAAGTGCAAGCAATTCTGTCTTTGAAAAGTAGCTTGCAAATTTTTTTTAAATAGCAAACCGGTGGTTGATACCCCAGTGGCGTCCACAAGTGAAGTATGAAGTTGAAGATCTGCTCCACAAGTGAATGATCACATCCTGTCAGTGCTGGAGATTTAATTCTTAGGAGTACAGAACCCAGGTGAGTAAGGCTAGAGACTGACCAAATGGGAAGATGCAAACTAATATAATGTAACAATTTCTCTTTGTAGTATTTCCAAGATTCTGGAGGCACATAACTAACATGCCACCTCCACCACCACTGTATTTTTGACTGTTTGCCAATTTCTCAACAAACCAAATGGATTCCAAGGCGCAAAGCAAGGTGCAAGGTGAGGAGAAAGTTGCAGTGGTAACCAAGGAGATAAGGGCAGAACGGGTGGAAGCAGAAGGAGGAAATAGAATGGGAAAAGAGGAAGGAAATGAAGAGAATGGAGGAAATGGAGAAGAGGAAAGAAATGAAATGGGACAAGAGGAAAGGGTTGGAATGCAAGGAAATGGGACAGAAGGCCAAGGCAAGGGGAACCAAGTGCAATTTGTTGTGCCAATCAAGACTGATGCAAGGCGTTTGAATGGAAATGTTGGAGAGGGTTCCTTGCAAGGTTGAAGAAAGAGATCTTATGAAGCACTCTTGAAGGAAGGTGGATGGAATTCCCTGCCAAAGAGGGCTTGGACTGCAAAATGAAAGGAGATTTTCAAGAAGCATTTGGTTGCAAAATTTCTTGTGTTGCAAAAAATTTTGATTCTAATAAATGATGAGCATTTGGATGAGTTTAGGTTAATGGTAGCAGAATTGACCAAAAATTGGGAAGAGCAAGAACAGGAAATAAAATAAAATTTTTAAAATTTTTGATTTATTTTTGTTATTGTTATTATATATATATATGGGTGATGATAAATTCAAAAATCCCAGTTGTGTGGGAGTTTTTTAGGGCCCCACATAACCTAATCAACCTGTGGGGGCCCATACACGCATCAAATGGGTTGTTCCAAACACAATTTATTTTTTATCTAACTATCTATTTATTTTTTATTTATTTATTTATTTAATTAATTGATTGATTAATGATTATCATTTATTCATTCATTCATTTATTTATTAATTAATTGAGTAATTAATGAATTAATTGAGTAATTAATGAATTAATTGATTAATTTATTTATTTTAACCAAAAAATCAACATATTTTGATTTTTTGGTTGATTTATGTTTTTTTGAATTTTTATTCAATTCATTTTACTTTTTTGATTTTTTTGATTTTGGCTCATAACACTTTTAGTTGTGTGGAAAACTAAAAAAATGCATTTGAGTTGTGTACAGCCCCACACAACTTGAATGTAGTCGTGTGGGGTGCCACACAACACACAACCGTTGTGTGGGGGCTACACAACTACAGTAAAGTTGTGTAGAGGCCACAGGACTCAATTTTAGTTGTGTAGCATGCCACATGACCCATTTGAGTTATGAATTTATCATCACCCTATATATATATATATATATATATATATATATATATATATACATGCATATTTTTTTTGTTTTTTTTCAGAGATGTTTTTTTTCAGAGATAAAGGTTTTGTTGCTTGAAATAAATATGGAAAATCAAAGTTTTCAATGAAAAAGAAAAAAATTAAAGAGACTGGAAATGAGATAGGATGAGATGGAATGAGAAATGTGATGGGACTGATGAGATGGAATAGGATGGAAATGTGGAATGGGATTAGAAAGGATGGAATTAAGATTGGTGAGGTTTGAAAGGGTAGTTTGAATGAAATTCTCAGACCAAATTGGGAGAGTTGTAAAGGTGATGGGCTGGTTCCCACAAGGTGCAATCTTTGTTGGACTGGAAGCCAGTCCATTCAAAAAGTTATTGGAGTTTTCCTTTGCGTAACCTGGAATCCAGAATCCAGCTTACTTCCCATTCTAGATGATCTTGGAAACTGACCGGTTCCGGAGGGGGATGAGTCTTGCCTGGGTATAGGACTTGAGCTGGCTCTAGGAGAGACACATGAAAGACTGGGTGGATACCTTTCAATTTTTCAGGTAAGTTAAGTTTGAAGGCATTGGGAGAGATGACTGATTTGACTTTGAAGGGGCCAAGTTTTCTTTCAGAAAATTTTTGGGTTGGGCAAGTACTGCAAATTTTGCAAGCATCAAGCCATACCTGATCTCCTACTGTGAAGGTTGGTGCCGTATTCCAAAGTTTGTCTGCTTGCTCCTTGTAGCGCTGATTTTCTGCTTCAAGTTTGTTTTGAGGTTGCAATTGAAGAGATTCAATGTGATTGAGATCATTGGTAGCAGGTTTAGAAGGTGCTATGTGAATAGAATCAAAAGATGGGTTTCTACCATAAAGATTCTGGAAGGGAGACTGTCTGGTGGAGGAATATGTGGAGTTTTTGTAGGCAAAGTTGGCTAATGGGAGCCATTGCAACCAGTTTTACTGTTTATAGGCAACATACATTCAAAGATACTGTTTGAGAATCTGATTAACTTGCTTTGTTTTACCATCCATTTCCGGGTGGTAAGCCGTTGATAAGTTTCAAGTGATCTTCAAATGTTGGCATAGCAAGGTCCAGAAGCTAGAGAAAAACAAAGATCCACAATAACTAACTATATTATCAGGAAGACCATGTTTCAAAAATACATATTCTCTGAATAAATTAGCTAAATATTCCAAAGAGGCAGTCACAGTACTGCAAAGAAATAAAGCCATCTTCAAGAAGCAATCTAATAATACTAAAATAGCCTCATAACCACTAGAAATTGGCAATTGTGAAATTAAATCCACCAACAACAAGTTCCAAGGAATAGGCAGTATTGGAAGTGGCTGGAGCAGCCCATACTTCCAGTGTTTTGAGGACTTGTTATGATTGCAGTCATAGCATGCGCTAACATATTCTTCTACTTACTTGGTCACAACAGGCCAATAAAATTCTTGTGCAATAAATTGGTATGTTTTATCCTGCCCATCATGAACAGAAAGTTGAGAATCATTCCAAGACTCAAAGATATCTAACTTAATGCAAGAATTATCAGGTACTACTATACAATCTTCATAAACTAAATAAACATGTCCATCAATACTGTAATCACTATCCAATAATTTTGAACTCTTGAAAAGTTTGTTACACTTGCGGTTGTCAAGTTGAGATTGTTGAAGTTTGGAAGCCATGTCTCAAAGGTGGGTGATGATCAAACTTATTTGGGCATACTGGTTGAAGAGGAGTTTCCTAATGTTTGAAGGGTTTTTATTGGCAAAGGTGCCCCCCTACTGGCTAAAAATTGTCCCAAGGTGAGAAATCATCAGGGACTACCACTTGTTTCCCAGGGCGGTACATGATTGTAAAGTTGAACTTGGAGAGGTATTTGGCCCAATGTGCCTGTCTACATGTAAGGAAGTTTGAGCTCATGAAATAATTAAGAGGATTGTGATAATTTAAGACTTCAAAGGGTCCCATAAGACTCAAAAAGAATGAACACCATTTATTTAAGGAATAAAAAATTGTGAGAATTTCCTTTTCATGAATATTTTGTTTAATCTCTGCAGCAAGAAATTTGCAATACTTGAAGGCTACAGGATAAAAAAGAGAGGAAGAGGAAGAAAACTGCAAGATTACTCCTGCAATTTCATAGTTGCTTGTGTCTTTTTCCACAAAAGTGCAAGCTAGCTTTTTAAAATGAGAAAGTATAGGAGCAGTAGTGAAGGCTTTCTTTAGAGATTCAAACTCCAAGGCAGCTTGCTCTGTAAAAACAAAATGAGTATCTTTTTGAAAAAGGTTAGTAAGATTCACGGTGTGGTGTCTTATTTATAACCTTGGATTGGGAACTGCACTGCTGGCTGCATGCTCAGCAGTTGGGTAGGCCAGGCTCAGCATTTGGTGCAGGTCCGCCCCACTTTAGGCGGGGCGGGCTTGCAACCTGCTTGGATGAAGCGGACCAAGTAATGGAGCCAACCCAACCAAGCTAGTGGGCGGCTAGTTTGGAAAGTGGGAGTGGGGAAATTGCGGGATTGTATGCACTGGGGAGGTCTGCGTGAGCATAGGTGCGGACCAATCTGCAGACAGATAAACACAGGGGGCTCCAAGTAGGGCGCCGTGGAGGGCCATGGCATGAGAAGAACAAACCGGATGTACGTAATGTGAAGAGTTTAAGATGAGGAGCGCGTTTATTTGGAGAAGGAAGGAGTATGTTATGCTACTGAGGAGCCAAATGAGAAGTATTGATAAGGATACAAAGAGCCAAGGGAAAAGGTAAAATACTTGTATAGTCAAGTGGAACTGATCTGAAGGGGAGGAGGGGACACTCTGGTTTAGTTGTCTGGTGATCAGATGGATTTTAATTCCTGGTCCAGGGAAGGACCAGTATTTAAAGACAACTGCAAAACCCCAAAGGGGGCCTAAGGAAGCAGGGTTAAGGACAACTAGAGATCCCCCAGAGGGGGCCTGAGACAATAATAATAGGATAATAAAAGCTGTAAGATAGAAGTAAGGCTGACTAAATTTGTCAGTTACAAAATATGAACAGAAAAAATACAACACACCACATTAACTGACAAATTTAGGAAACAATTTAAAACCATTCAACATTCCAGGGATTCATGATAGATGAGAAGAGAATATGAGATTTCAAGGAATAAATGACAAGACATCACCTTTTCAGGATATTAGATGGGGAAGTAAAGCCTATTTTAAGAGGAGAAACAAGGAGCTCAGGCATAGTTGCCTAGCATGATATGGGAGGAATGATATTAATATTTTAAAAGGAGCAACAAGGACATCAGGCATAGCTGCCTAGCTTAATGGGGAGGATATGATGATGATGATGATAATCATAATGATAATGGTGATGATGAGGGTAATGGTAATGGTAAAGCTGATGATGATAGATGAGGTTAATGGCAATGGTAAAGATAATGATGATGTTGATGGTGATGGTGATGGTGATGGTGATGGTGATGGTGATGGTGAAGAAATTGATTGGTAGCAGTTGTTGAATAATGGTGGGTGATCATTGTCTTGAATTATAATTAGTGTGATTTTAGTAATGAAAGAGGGTCAAAAATAGAAAGGTATATACAGATAGTATTGAACAAAAGAATGGGAGGATTCCAACACACCAGCCTGTTCAATACTAGATGGGAGCAATTTTGATGTGTTTTTGGAGTTGAATTGAATGTTTTTGATGGTGTTTAGAGGTAATTTTTAATGTGATTGATGGATGATATTGAATTGGAGTGTTGCAAAGGTATTGAGAGATGGTTGTTGATGTGATTGATGGATGATAAGCTGGGATGGATTGGAGAATGAGGTTGAGTGGATGAATTGATGATTAAGTTGGGTTGTTGTTGGAGATTGTATGAGTTGTTAGAGGGTGAGATGCAATATTGGATGGAATAGAGGTGTAGATTGAGGATGATGGGAGTGTTTATGAAGGAGATGGAGTGAATTGGGATGTAGTTGATGGAGCAGGTGAAGTGGTTGGCAAGAGTGACAGGACAGGCAAAATGAATGAACCACCCTGTGGAATGATGGCAGTAGATCATATTGGTGGAGATGCAAAGTTGAGGTGGAGCAGCAAGAGGCAATCTATGTTGCAATCAAGGTGTAAATGAGTAGCAATTGGAATCAGGAATAAATTGTAAGAAAGGTTGCAAGGTTGAAAGGGAGGATGCAAGCAATGTGGGGATGAGAAGCAACCAAGGTTGCAAGAAAGATTGTGCAAGGTTGAAGGGTTGAAGATTGAACGTTGAGAGGGAAAGTGCAAGAAAGCTGGATTGGGGAGAGTGAGCAAATGGAGAAAAGCAGATGGAGAAAGAATCCAAGTTGGTGGATGTTTGATTGATTAAAGGGGATAAAAGAAGAGCATTGATTGGTGGTAAGTTGAGGAGAATGGTGAGGTTAAGGTGGAGCAAACAATGTTGCTGATGAAGCGCAAGCGGGAAAGAAAGTTTAGGAGAGCATTGAGAGAATGATCAAGATGGCAAAGTGGTAGAGGATGTTGGGAGAGAAAGAAAGATTTTGAGAAAAGTAGGAAGAAATTGAATAGAAGCAGAGGAGGAATATGAAGATAAAATTGAGTGCAAAGAGGAAACCAAGCAAGGAATCAAGAAATGGGAGGTAGGATTGAAGGAGTGAGGACAGCCAGGATGATTTGCAAATTAAGAAGCAAGCAAGGTGGAGGAGAGATGATGGGAGGTTGCAATGACATTGCAGTTGACAATGAGATTGCAGAACAAGTGCAAGAAAAGAAGGAAAGGTGAGTTGATGGTGGTAGGATCAAAGGATCCATGTAGAAATCAAAGTTGAAAGAAAGAAATTTTGGTATTGAAGTTGTAATGCTGAAGAAGCAAGGAATGTCAAAGAAGAGTGATGAGATGAGGAAGCAATAAGTGGAAGCTGGAGTGGTGATGGAGGGAATTTGAGAAAGTGGTGGAGGGTAAGCGGGAGTGATAATGAAGCAGGAGCAAGATTAAGATGAGAGGAGAGGAGTGTGACCAATGTGGCAATTGAGCTAGCAAGAAGAGTAGGGGATTTATGAGGAAGAGAGAGCAAACAATGTCCCAATTGTTGATTAGGGAAGGATTTAAAATAATTTTTAAACTGAGAGGAGGATGAAATGATTGCAAGGAATGGTGTTGAAGTGATTGGGATTGGAGGATAATGATGGGGAGATGACATTATGATGGCATTAAGAAAAGTCACAATTAAGCTGGTGAGCAGAGAGATTGATTGAGATGGAGTTTGTAGATGTGATTGAAAAAGCAGAAAATTGAGAGGGTCAAGAAGAGGAGGAGGATTTTGAAATCAATCAAGCTCAACTTGGTGATCCAAAACGGGAGGTAATGATTGACGGTAAGGGAGCTGCTGGTCAACAAGGCCAATGAAGGATGGTAGTAGTAATCAAGAAGGAGTTGATTGGGATTGATGGTATTACAGAACTGATGGGCCTGAGATAAGGTTTTGGAGGGATCAAAGGAGGTAGATCAGAAGTTCAGGAGATGATTGGACAGGATGAGAAATTTTTAGGTTGGTGTTCCAAAAGCCGTTGGTGAGGAGATGAGACAAGAGGGGTGAGTAGCCAATCTTGGGGCAACTCAGTTTGGATGGTTTGAGAGGATTTAGGTTAAGATCAATGGTCAAATAAATGGGCAGAAGTGATCATTGATGGGATTTGGACCAATTGGCCAATGAGGATCAGGCCAAGATTGAGCCAATGGACAAACCTTGATTTAATTCTAGAGAGCCACCCAAAGACCACTAATAAATCTGGGCTGCCAGCCAGGAAGTGAATAAACAATAGACAACTTATGGGAACATCAAGGAGGGAAGAAGAAGGGATGCTGATGGAGATGCAAGCAAGTGAGGGTGGAAGCTTCACCATGACAAAGGAGGATAGGTTGTAGACCTGAGGTTGTAAGGAATGAGTTTGGAGGAGAGGAGATGGATTTGGCTGATGAGAGGAGGTCATTTGGGCCCAAGTTCCAAGCTTAAGGAGGATGATAGCTTGTCAGTCTTTATTTTGGCTTCCAACAAGATCAGTTTTTCCAGAAGGTCATCCTTGTCATAATCCTTGGACTCATAGCGGAATTTTTTGGAAGATTCTCAGAGGGTTTGAGTGGTAGATGATGATTACAAGTTGGTGGGACAGGTGATTGAGAATGAGAGCTGGGGCTGAGGTCCGGATGAGTGGGAGATAAGAAGTGAGGTTGAGTTGGTCAAGGTAGGAGATGAGATAGATTGGTTGCAAAGGGTTTGAAGGAATAGGGATGGTTGGAGATGATGGAAGAAGGGATTGATAGGAGGGATGATGATAGGAGAGAAGGATGATTGGAGGAGGGAGGTTGGGAGACAATAGTGGATGAGATCATAGAGTTGCCAACAAGAGTCCAGTCCAATGAGGGTGAAAGCTTTGATGGCCAACCAGGAGAAGCAAGATCAAGGGATGGATGATTGGAGTGGACAAGCAAGGATTTGATGGAGAGTTGATATGAGAGATGAGTCCGGGCAAATGACAAGGGTTGAGAGGATGAGGTTGGAAGGATTGGGGTGGATTTAGAGTTTCATGTTGATGAATGATGATGTTTGTAAAAGCACAAAAGAGGGATGGAAAGGGATGTTTGTGGTAAGGCAACCTGTGGGAACAATGGAGTTTACTGGATAGCTTAGCAGGATGAGATTGGGCTTTTAACCATGAAGAGTTTAAGATGAGGAGAACGGTTATTTGGAGAAGGAAGGAGGATGGTAGGCTACTGAGGAGCCAAATGAGAAGTATTGATAAGGATACAAAGAGCAAAGGGAAAAGGAAAAATACTTGTATAGTCAAGTGGAACTGATCTGAAGGGGAGGAGGGGACACTCTGGTTTAGTTGTCTGGTGATCAGATGGATTTTCATTCCAGGTCCAGGAAAGGACCAGTATTTAAAGACAACTGCAGAACCCCAAAGGGGGCCTAAGGAAGCAGGGTTAAGGAAAACTAGAGAGCCCCCAGAGGGGGCCTGAGACAATAATAATAGGATAATAAAAGCAGTAAGATAGAAGTAAGGCTGACTAAATTTTTCAGTTACAAAATATGAAAAGAAAAAATACAACATAACGGCAGAAGGTTTTGGGAAGTATGGGTTAAGGTTGGGCTAGGGTTCTGTATTTTAGGGGTTTTTTCTTAATTTTGTTGTCAGGCTTTCAGTTGCACTTGTACTTAGGTTAGGGTTGAGAGGGAGGACTTAAAACCTCACTCTAAACTCTGGGTTGTATCAGCATCTCATAATATATCTTATCACCAAAGGATGAGGGGAGGATTGAAGGGCAGGAATATACAACATCATTTACTTTAGTCATCTTTTTCCTATAACTATCTCTCTCTCTTTCTCTAAAACCATCAGTAATCAACCTCCTTATCCAAACTTGAGGACAACTTAGGGGAGTATCTCTCCCTTGTTTCCACAACAGTTTTCTTGGCATAATGCTCAATAAAACTCCTGTAGAAATTACCGAAACTGAGGAAAACCTCAAGAGATTTGACCAAAGAAGTTGCAGGCCAGTCCAGTAAGCACTTTCTTTTGGCTGGGTCCATCAATAGCCCTTGCTGCAAGACTATGAAACCTAAAAACTGAAGAGAATGAGTGTGAAATTTTCACTTAGAGGCTTTTGCAAACAGGTTATTATTTTGAATTTGCTGCAGCACCTCTTGCACATGTGAAATGTGATCCTCAAGATTTTTTGAGTAGAAAATTATATTTTCAAGATACACCACAAGGTATTTCTCTAAAATTTCAGAAAAAATGTCATTGACAAAATTTTCAAAAGTGCAAGGAGTGTTGCAGAGGCCAACAGGCATGACGCTATACTCATAACTGCCAAAACATGTTCTCATTGCTTTCAAGTACTCATTACCCTTTAAAATGCAAATTTGTTTATAGCAGCCTCAAAGTTCTAACTTAAAGAAATAAGCAGCCTCATGGAAGAGAGTTAGGAGGTGCAACATAGGCAGTAATGGATATGCATTCTTCTGGGTTACCTGATTCAGTTTCCTGTGTTGAGATTGTAATCCCTGTTGAGTGAAAAACACTTTTTATGACAAACTGATTAGATTTCAAATTGAAATAGAAGGTAATTTGGACAATGGTGAAAAAAAGAATCATCTCAATATTTTGAGTAATAATAAATTTATCAAAGATTAAGTCTCTGAGAAGTATGTCACAGAAATATAAACACAGCCCAGTAACCTGGTTACATCATACTAATGAAGAAAAGGAAAGAAAGTATGAAATGTATAAGGAAAAAATTGAAAGGAATTTCAATTGATTTAATCCTGAGATTTCCTATAAAGATAAGAATAGCAAGGACTATCAGAGAAAATTAACATTTCATGTTAATTTCACTCCATGGAAAAATAAAGAAGCCAAGGAGAAAAGCAATTTTCATTTCTTTCACCCTTAACTTTTATATATTAATATTTTTGATGGAAAGCTTTTCTATAAAAGACCCCCTCTAAAAAGTTGTATTCCCTTCCATTGATTAATTCTTTCATTGGACATTTAATCCATAAAATCAACTAAAGTATTATTATATTTACCTGCTGACTATATAGCTATCACCAATACATTATCAGTACCATCTATCAACCCAGTTGGTCTCATTATCTTGCTTGTGTTTTTTTCTTGGTGGCTCTCGGTTGCATTTGGTTCCTGGTGGCTGTCTTACTCACCTCAATTTTGTCTCATTGGCCATCTTATTTGTACTTGTCTTTATTTGGCTGTATTGGCTGTCTTATTTGATCTTGTTTGTTGCTCTTGGTGACACATATTGTCATATTCAGCCAAAGGCTTTCTTACCCCTTCTTGCTTGTTGTAGTTTTCTTGTTTGCTAATTTCCATATTTTCACTTGTCTCAATTTGGCCACATTGGCTTACTTGTTTTGATTCAGCCGGATTGGTCATCTTACTTGTATTGGTTTTGATTTGGTAGTATTGGATGTATTACTTGTTTTTTTCTTGGTGGCCTTTTGGCTGCATTCAGTATTGATTGATTGAATTAATCGTCTCCTCTTGGCTGCCCATTGTGCCATTCTTTATTTTTAATCACTTGCTTTCATATTTGTTTTTTGATTGCCTTACCATATCCCGGGGGCTGTATTTTCTTTTCTCATCAAAAGTCTTTCCCTCCTCATTGCCACTTTGATAAACTTGATTCAATCTGTTGTTGCTTATGTTGCTTGTATTTCTCATCTTGATTTCCACTGCTTGTGCTCAATCATCCCTCTTGCATTTGTTATGTTGCTTGCACCTCTATCATCCTTGTTTGTGTGTGTAGGATTGCTCTTCCCGCTTAGCATTGGCTTTCATTGCGCTTATATGTTTGTCCCAATTGCCAACCCTTGCACCTTTCAGCACTTGTTGTTGGTTTCCGCCCATATTATCTTTGATTTTATTTTTTGCTTGTCTTGTTTATTCAGTATTATTAATAATAATAGTAAAGCCAAATCAAAAATGGATAAAACCCAACTCACCAGTAGAATACTTCTGAAAGAGGAGAAATATTTCACATGGACCACTTTGAAGGATTCCAAAATTGATGTTATTGGACCCTTGGAACTCATACTTGTCATTAATCCTAGTGCACCTCAAACTAAGGATCAATTGCATAGAAATGCATATAGCATTATAATTAGATACTTGGATGAAGCAAATCTTGCTTATGTATCTAGTGCACTTGACCCATCACTCAAGGAGAAAGGTCAAGCACTTTGGAAAATATTACAAGAAAAGTACAGAAAAATGATATTGCCAGTGAAACATGAGAATTTGCTAATTTCAGTAAAATTGAACATCATGAAACAACCTGTTTCATTGCAGATATTAGAGGTTCTGTTATTAAAATGAGACTTGTTTGTTTCAATTTAGAAGAGAAAAAGTGAAGATTTAAAGTTTTTTTCCCCTACAGGATTAAGGGGGGGTGTTGAGATTGTAATCCCTGTTGAGGGAAAAAAAAGTTTTTATGACAAACTGATTAGATTACCAATTGAAATAGAAGGTAATTTGGACCATGATGAAAAAAAGAATCATCTCAATATGTTCATTAATAATAAATTTATCAAGGATTAAGTCTCTGAGAAGTATGTCAAAGAAATATCAACACAGCCCAGTAACCTGGGTATATCATACTAATGAAGAAAAGGAAAGAAAGTATGAAATGTATAAGGAAACAATTAAAAGGAATGTCTATGTATTTAATCATGAGATTTCCTATACAGATAAGAATATCAAGAACTATCAGAGAAAATGAAAATTTCATGTTCATTGCACTCCATGGAAAAACAAAGAAGCCAAGGAGAAAAGCACTTTTAATTTCTTTCACCCTTGACTTTTATATAGTAATATTGGTGAGGGAAAGCTTACCTATAAAATACCTCCTCTACTCCTATCCACAGCTGTATTTTACTTCCATTCATTAATTCTTTCATTGGACATTGAATCCATCAAATCAACTAAAGTATTATTATATTAATTACCTACCAACTATATTGCTATCACCAATATCATGTAGTCAACAAAAAGTCAAAGGCTGACTTCTTTCTTTGGAACAAATAGGACGGGCAAGCCCGCATTTG
This sequence comes from Puccinia polysora, assembly GCA_025617555.3. Taxonomy (NCBI): domain Eukaryota; kingdom Fungi; phylum Basidiomycota; class Pucciniomycetes; order Pucciniales; family Pucciniaceae; genus Puccinia; species Puccinia polysora. Next base: position 43,968 of record CM062617.1, on the reverse strand, counting down.
AATTGCTTGTTCAAAGAAATCCTTTCAATACATTTTCTGCAATATATTCTTGAAGCGCAGTTGATTCTTGCTTTGAGAGAGAGTAGACTGGTCCAGTGTGGTGTCATTATATAGCCTTCAATTGGGAACTGCACTGTGGCCTGCGCGCTCAGTATTAGTTAGGCCAGGCTAAGCATTTGGGGTGCGCACAGTCTCAGAAGTGGCCGCTGCTGGCTCAGCAGTAGGTGCTGCACAACTCGGCACACCAAGTGTGGGTTTGGATTAATCAGATGCAGCAGGCTTGCAAGCCATTTGAATGTTACGGACCTAGGAATGGAGCCAGCCCAACCAAGTTTGTAGAACGGTTAGTTTGGGAAGGTAAGAGCGGGGTGTGTAAGGAAGGCCAACTGAATGGGGGTGGAATTCTTCCCAGAGTGCACAGGTTGGTTGGATATGTGCACCGTGTGACCAAAAGCATAGGGCCACATACCAGAAGGAAGCTTGGACCTATGGATCATGGTCCTGGCCATTTTGGTGAGGGTCCAATTCATGCATTCAACTGGCCCATTCTGGTGGTGCTTTTGTAAAATCTTGGTCTCCTGTCAAATCCCTTTGTTGGAGAGAAAAGTCAAGAGCAGCTTTGTCTTGGTGAATTCAAGGGCATTATCCGTTAGGAGGCAGATGACACAGGAGCAAGTGAGGATAAATTTAGAGATCCATTTCATGAGTTTGGAAGGCACTTCTGACAGGGCAACCAGGGGAATGGCGGAGACTAGGCCTGAGAAGAGGTCCATGACGGTGAGGATGTAGCAATGACTGTCAACACTGTTGATGAATGGCCCAATCACATCAGCTTCTATTACATCACCTGGGGCATTGCACAAATCACAAGACGCAACATCCAGAATTTGATGAGTGGCTTTCATGCAGCAGAAAGAGTCACATGGTGGGCAGTCACCCTTTGGAATTGGGGGGAGGTTGCTTGTAGCATCACATTTCAGGGTCTCACGGAGAATTTGTACGTAAAGATGACCAATAAAGCCACAATTTTCTAGAGCATTTGTATTCATTGCATTAACATGAGGGGAGGGCCTGCAGAAGATGGGTATGAAGAATGATCACCAGACTTATAGGATGGCAAGGAACAATCATTTTGGAAGAGAGTATAGCTTTGTCCATCAATAATCCGTCATTTTGCCCAAATTTGCCAAGGGAGATGATTGTGCCGCTGATCCATGGACAAAGCAATACATCCTTGATCCACAGGCAATTGTGAGGGGTAGGAAGGACAACATTGCCATAGTGCATCATGGGAAAGGTGTCTGCAGATGCAACCAAAAGGGTTAGAGAGGTTGGTTTGAGTGAGACAAAGAGACTAACATCATTCAAGACTGAGTCCGTTGCCCCGGAGTCCAGGAGGGCAGCATCTGCTCCACTTGCATCCCTGTTCCCAGACTCCACCTTCTGCGCCACTCTTCCAAAAGCAGAGTGGGTGTGATCAGAGCATTTGAGCCGGTGTGGTGACCAAATCTGGGCACCCTGGACCAGATGCGGAAAATTCAAAATTTTATGATTCTTTTATTTAGGTGTCATTTATCTGAGAAAAAAAAAAATTCCGCTCTATTTGTTGAATCACTTTTACATAGTCTAACAGGGCCTCCTGCCCATATAAGGAGGGGCTCTCCCCTGCCTTTTGGGGGGGGTATCATATGGTACCTTACCAGAGAGTAAAATAATCACTACCATCTTGAAATATATTATCTGTGGGGTCTCATTCCCCTTTATCTGAGACTGAAATTTGGGTATATCTATGATTGCCCCTTGATCCTTGAGCCTCCATACTCAAATCCTGATCCTTGATCTTTATCACCAACCAATAGCCTTGCTGGTTGAAGAAGAATTCAACTGATTGAATTCTTGAGTGTGTTACACCACTCCTGATCCCTTTATCCAACCATATTGGTCCTGATCATCCTTTGATTATCTTTCTGGAACCAGTCACATTTGACTGAAGAGGTTTTGTTAAGCTTAAAACCTGGAGTGTGAAACCTCCCTTCATTTCTTTTGAAGTTGAATTCCGCCACGCTACTCTGGAGTCCCTTGAGAAGTGTTGGGTTATTCTTGTTTGAATCAGTTTTTTTTTGCTTCTAGAGCTTCTTCAAACAATTAGCTTTGTCTTGTGCAGCCACCCACAGTTATCTGGTACCCTTCAAGCGCTTGACTGCGGAGAGTTGGGCAGGTTCATTGAGAACCTGGAGGTTGTTTGGGACTGAGTTGATCTTTCCTAAGCTTCTGCTGACAACCAGAGCTATTAGCTTGTGGGCGTTGTCACTTACAATTGCCTTGTCTTGTTGAACTCTGAACAATCCTTGACTTCTTCTATTCAAGTTTTCCCCGGCATCATCTTGCCTTAGATAGTGTTGTTTCCCCAGCTACCAACTACTATCATCTTTATCCTCTTACATTTTGGTCCCTTGTTTACCAGGTTCTGGACTTTGATCTTGGTTACATTTAAATATTTTTGAAACACTCAGGAGGGCAGCCTAAACAGCACCTTTCCCCTCCACAGAACTGCCACGGCCTAGCACTGTTTGGAGTCTTACACCGGAAGTGTCAATTATTGATTTGGGGGTCAGGCAAGGGCAAGAGCTTTGATTTTTTGCAGGGGCAGTCAAGGGCCCAGTGACCCCATTCAAAACACCAGTTGCATGGGTTCTGCAATTTAAGGTTGGCCCGTGCTCATTCATTGCTGCAATTCATAAAGGTGGTCTTGGTAGGATCATACTGAGTGCTAGGAGGGACCAAGCTAGGGTAGGAACAAAGAGGATGGCGCCAGCAGTCGCAGGCGCAGGTTGTTGCCCATGCAAGGCAGAGTAGCTAAGCAGAGCACTTGAAAGGATATCAGTATTTGATTGGAAATGACAGGATACCAGCTCCAGGACATCCTTTGAGCTGATGGTGACAAACTTGCTGATAGAGATGCGGCTGTCCAAAGCATTTGAAATGTCTTGGAATAGGTGTTGGGAGTTGAGGTTCAGGGTGAGGGAAAGGGTCCAAGGTGAATCCCCCTAGATGTTGTTCAACGGACGGGAGTGCCACTTTCAGTTTGTTGTAGGCTTTATTTGGATTGACAGTGACATTTGGAGCATTCATTGCCCTGGACCATTGGGAGGTGACATACAACCAGCAGACCATACCAAAGTGGTTGCGGAGGATAGAATAGGCCTCCCTTCCGGGCTTTTCTGCAACAAAAGGCAAAAGGGAAGGGTCGATATTGTATTCAACCACAATGCCAGTGATGCAAGCCCAATCCCCACTTTTATCAAAAGATTTGGAGAGATAATAGTTTCATTCATTGAAGAGAGTTTGGATCTTCATATTCAATGCTTGAGACCAGTCAGGGAAGTTGGATCCATTGGCAAGTAGGTTGGGTTGGAGGCCCCTTCCCACTTTCTTGTAGTGAATTTGGGTAACCGCAACTGAGTCAAGAGTTGGGGTTGCTGGTTGAGTTTGGATGGCTTCAAGGATGGCGGCAAGATTTGCAGGCAACAGGGAAGTCTTGTCCTTGCGGCTGCTGGCAGAAGTGCTGGGATTAGTGGGGGTGGAATCCCTGGTGGAGGGATTGGACATCTTGGGCTCTGCCATGCAGAAAGACCTACCCAATTGCCTTGACCCGCTGTTGGTAGGGGCGTTGTGGTAGTCCAAACCTGTCCTATAGCCATCAGACTCACTTTTGTACTATAAAAACAGCTCAAACCCTCAAATAAAACTCAGAAATGGATTCTACATCCAAAATAACCTATAGTCACTCTGCCAAATTAGCACCCTATCCCTCATGGATTAGAAGATACAGCCCAAGAACCCTTAAACTGTGGCAAACTCTTACCCAACCAGGTGTCACAGCTCTGTGGAAGGAATAAAAACAGACCTTGCAAACCCTCAAGTACATACCAGTAACAGCTTACCCTCAACACCAGAACCATACACCAACCCTGTCACCTCAGCCAGAATACAGCAATACAGATACAGGAGGTAGTGCAACTAGTTTAGCTCCTGTCACATCACCAAGGATGCATTCAAAAACACATACAAAAGACTATGCAGAAGTATACAGGACAGTATAGGCAGGAGGAAGTAGAACCAGTCTCAACCAGTTCCAAAGAAGCAAGCAAATACACATACACAAGACTATGCAGAAGTATACAGGACAGTATAGGCAGGAGGGAGTGAAACCAGTCTCAACCAGATCCAAACAAACAAGCAAATACACCTAAAAAAGGCAATGCAGAATTATACAGGGCTACCCAGAAATACATGCAGGCATCCTGAAGCATGTAGTATCAAACAATCCCAGCACCACACACAAACTTATGTAGTCAGAAGCATGTGATACCCAATAACCCACCAGTAGAAGTACCACCGGGCTACCCAGCAATACATGCAGGAAGGCAGGACCATGCATCAACAAACAAACCACCATTAATGCACATAAATACATGAAGGTGGAAGCAAGTGCACCAAACAAACCACCAGTGGATGCACAGCAACACATGTAGGGAGAAACAAGTAGCACCAGACCAACTACCAGTACTGCACAGGAATATATTGTATCTGCACTTCACAGCAGTTTATGCAGGGCTGTGCATGCATGAAACCCCTGTACCAGCTTTTTCCAACCAGCAGAATTGCCTCAGTTTCATGCAGTGTCTTTTTTCCAACCAGCAGAATTGCCTAAGTTTCATGCAGTGTCTTTTGTCCAACCAGCAGAATTTCCTCAGTTTCATGCAATTTCTTTTTCCAACTAGCTAAAATGGCTCATGTACCTGTATCCCACTGTAACAGGGGAAGCCCCAGGGCACCCTCAGGGGCAGCCCTGAGCATCCCCTGAGGACCAGAGTTTCTATTTAAGGAGGGCCTCTCTGCCCTATCCATGTTTTATCATTATCCACCCCTCAGATCACATCCATACAACTCTATTCCACCAGCCTAGCACTCACCAACCTAACAGGCCCTCTTGGCCCATCCATCTGTGGTACCTACCCAGATAAATATTAGTAGTGAATCAGTTATAAAAGGAAAAAAGAAATCAGAAACCAAGTTATTACCCATATTTAACCAATTAAACCACCCAATAGGTGCTTGAATAAGGGTTCTTCTGTGACCTAAATATTCAGCACCATATTAAAGACACACCACCCATCAATAAATAAATAACCCTTGCAAAGAAATAGAGCACAACAAAAATAAACTACCAACCTTTCCTCTACCCATTGCCCTGTGGGTAAACCCATCCTTGGGTCCTCTCCTAAACCATCCCTCTGATAAACCCTTGAACCCTTTAAAATTTGGATATTGGTTAAGATCAAACATATCTGATCAATAAATAACCAATAACCCTATACATCTGGCCTATTCTTCAACAAAACCCTACCAATAATAATTAATAACTAATCAAGGTCTGATCTGAGACCTATTTTAAGTCTCAAAGAAACCAGCCATTAATTTAAATAAATTATTGTGCAGAATTACTATGGTACTAGCATGGCAGGCAATTCAAAACCACTCTTAGTCTTAATAATACTCTAAAGGAGTAGAAGTAATACTAAATTACCCTTCAGGGACTGCCAGCAAGCTTTTTTGCTAATTTATTTACATAATCCCACAGGATTCTCTACAATTGGTGTTCCAACAGTGGCCTGTTTCCTTTAGATTTGATTAGTTATTAAAACAATATTGGTGGAATATTAGCCTCAAAAATTAACTCAATATTCAGAAGGCAGAAAAGAAGAAACCCATACCAGATAATTGAAGACCTCAAGGACCAACTCAGAGGGATTGAAAATAATGACCAAGAAGCCCTATCTTCAATAATCAGGATGGAAATAGAACTGCAAGAAAAAACCAAAATAACTGGTGCATCCCAGGATAAACTAGAAGAAGACCAGGAAAGAAGCTAGAATCAGCCAGACCCTGGATTAGAAGCAATGGGGAATCTTGCCAACATTACCAAACTCATAAACCAAATGCTTGAAGAAAAAACAGCACAGGGAATTCCAGAAACCCCATACACCCAACCAAGAACCAGATTTCAGACCCCAGCCCCAAGATCAGCATATGGAAAAATCCCAGCAGAAACCATTGAATATTCAACAAACCCCTCCATAAGCCCAGGAATAAATATATATCCCCAAGCTAGAGAAGAAGGAAGAAGAGCTACTAGGAGCCAATATACTGAAAGAAACCCAGCCAAAAGACCAGTCCAGGATAACTCAATAATAAACAATGATGACCAAAATGGATTATTATTAGATGAAAAGAAAGTTAACCTTTATTTTGATGGGACAGAAGTGGAACAGTTCATTAAAAGAGTAGAAAAACTGGAAAGGATCCAGAAGGCAGGAGGGATAGATATAGCCCTACAATTACCTTTTCTAGTACAAGACAAGAAGATCAGGGAATCTATTGAAGATATGGAAGGACATGAATATGGGGACTGGGACCTCTTGAAGAAGGAATTATAAAGGAAATGGGGTACAGCTACCCCCCATAGAAGGTTCAAGGAGGAATCCATACCAAGGCTGCTCAGACATACTCAAGAGCAGGGAGGCATCAAGACTAAACATGACTTCAGGAAATTCATTGGAAGTTATGAGGAGATGGTTATTTATTTCATCGGAATGGGTTATGAAAAAACCAACTGGGAAAGTGGGAAAAACCTCTGGAAAGCTTTGTCCACTGATCTTAGGAGGGAAGTTAACAGGGAATTGGCCCATGCAGAAAGAATCAAGATTGCAAGAGATGGCAGATACCTCCCACCAGATTTGGAGACCTTGAAGGAATTTGTGGAATTAACCTTGGCCTTATGGGATGTGGATGAAGAAGAAATCCCTCAACCTGTCATCAAAAACTTAGCGGAGACCAAGAAAGAAGTCAAGTTTCAGCAACTGGGAGTAGATGAGCTCTTGAAAATGAAGGAAGAAATTGCAAAAATCACTGTGGCTTTAAATCAGAAGCAGGAACCTCCTCACTTTGATAGGATGTGTCAAGGGATGTCACAAAACTACAGACCCTCATCTCCCAGTGCAGGACTCAGATGGCCAATCAGATGTTACTATTGCAAGGATGAACTCCATACCCAAGTCAACTGTCCAGACTTGACAGAAGACATAAATTCCATGAGGGTGTTCAAATAAGGACCCAATTATTAATTCCCAAACAGAGAACCCATACCTTATAGCCAGCAGGAAAGTTTTAAAGATCAGTTCAAGAGATTTTCAGAAGCTCAACAAATTCCAAAACTGGAGGAACCCCAGAAGCAGCAGGAAGAACCAACCAATGTTGCAGCATTCTTGAAGACTGGAAATTGGGAAGCCTGGAAACCACCAGAGGTAAATATGAAGGAATCTCAAGTTCAATGGGAAATGCAAAGATCACAAAGGTTGGCTGGAAATCCACCAGAGAAGGATAACACCCAGGAGGAACCAGTAGTAGACCAGGGAACTTCAGCTCCAACTAAAGAAATATTCCAAGAACCAAGGAAGAAAAAGACAAGCTATCCAGGAGCATGGGTGGAAATGGACCATGATTCTGAAAATGAAGGAGAACCCCCAAAGAAACTCCCAAGGAACCTGTAACTGAATCTGTAACAAAGAGCACAGTAAATCCAGAACAAGTGGATACTCAGGAAGAAACCAAGGTGGAAGAAATTTTGAAGAAGAATATATTAAAGCAGAACTTTAAACTTACCTTGCAGGAGCTCCTTTCAGTTGCACAAAATTTTTTCCATCAGTTAAAGTATATGACCCCTGAAGGAACCTTGGATTTGAATAAAGCCTCTAAATCAACAACCCCCAAAAACAGTAGAAGGATAAATGGATGTCAGCACCACTTTGAAGAATATTCAGATGATGAATACCCATGCTCCATAGGCAACAACCTCACCCACGCATGTCCATTGTGATTCATTGACATTTGGATCAAGGGAAAGAAGATCAAGGCTCTTGTGGATACTGGTGCTGAGTTCAATTTCATACCAGAACATTTGGCAATTCAGAAAGGCTTGGTATCCAGAGAATTGTTCATGAAGGTTACAGGAATTGGAGGCCACTCTACCCCACTAATTGGATTGGCTGAAAGAACAGTATTTGAGATAACACCTGGGGAACCAAAATTTTCCCACTTCTTCATAGCCAAAGGATCAATTCATACAGTACTTGGAAGATCCTTCTTAGTAGATCATAAAGTCAGGCTGGAATTGTCAAATCATAAAGGGGAATTCTTGAGCTATGAGATAGCAGAAGGAGAAAGATTATGCATCCCAATTTGTTCACCAGACCAAGAAGGATGGCAGGTCACATCACCTAGAAGACCAATGGGAATGAACAGCATCACAGCAAACCTAGACCAAGAAGAGGTCTGGACCAGTGGAAAGCATATGCCAGAAATAGACCTTGAAGGCTTACCAGACCCATGGGGAAGTAACATCATCACCCCTGAAGTGCCAGCAGAAAGAGGATGGGAGGAAGATTTGAAAAGGCAAGAGGCTGAAGAAAGCTTGAAAATGTTTCAAAAGGTATTTGGAGGCTTCTGGACCAACCTTGAAGACATGGAAGGAGCCAATTGGGAAGAATTACCTGGAGCAGGATTGGACAACTCAGAATTCATAGAGCTCCTCAACAATCAGTTTGCCAATACCTTACTTTACCATGGGGACTGGCTTTCTCATTATGGACACATCCCTTGGGTAAGTAGGACCAGCCTTTATTATGGAGAGGAATGGGCCAGATTATGTATTTCAAAATTGATCAATATGTATACAGTCACCCCATTTGAGGTCTGGTGGTCAGGCCAATTGGATGAATAGGTTTCATTCCCACTTTATAATTGACGCAGAAGTAAGCCTTCAGTTTCTGTTGAAGTGCTGAGGGCAAGGGTGGGCACATGTAACAAAAATTTATTAGGAGTCATTATTTACACAAAAAGGAAACAGGTGGTATCAGTATCTTTTATCTGTAAGAAATAAAAGAAAATAAAAAAATGTTGACTCACCAAATTAGTTTTCATCCTTTACTAACCAATTCAGGGAACAGATAGCCAGAAATCCATTTGTCCTTTTTTTGGTATTCTCATAGTTATGGGAAAAGGTTACATTGCAAAGAAAAAAAAACATACCCAAAAACATTATTGCATACATCCAAAAAAAAAAAAAAAGAAAAAAGAAAAAAAGAAAAAGAAAAAAATATATAAAAATATAAAAAAAATAATATTAAAATAATAATAATAATAATAATAATGACAACAAAGAAATAAACAACAACAACATCAATTGACAATCATGCTTAAACTTCAAATCTGGTCAATCAAAGCAAAGAGGGAATTGGCAATGAAAACAAGACTGCAATTGGTTCAAAAAAAAAAATCAAATCAAGCTATCAGCAAATGGTTTAGCCTTATTTGTATATATATAAACATATAAATCCAACAAAAACCAGACTCATCTTTTTTCTTCCCCAGCTACCTGGGAACTCAGAATTCCAACTAATTTCTGAGCAATATAACACAATTGTGGCAACATCAACTACAAGGATCATCAAAAAAAAAGAAGACAAAAAATAATAAAAATACTCAAACCAAAAGTCCAATTGATTCAGCAATCACAAACAAATTGCACAAAGGAATGGAGGCAGCAAAACTTTCCGCAAACTACGGCAGAATGTTAGCTGGAAAAAGTGGTGTGCAACGGATACCAAGAGCATGCTGGATGGAGAGAGTCAAAATGTCCCACTCCCCTTGGCCTTTTATAGATGTTGATGAGAGGGGAGGACCTTTCTCCCAACCACCAACTGCCCTGACCATGACAATCCAACAACCTTTGACAGGTCCAAGCTGCAATACTAATTTTTGCGGTGAAAGAGCCACCCGCCAAATGGAGAAACAAAGAAACAAACAAAATTGGACTTACATCCAATTCAGATTGCGCAATCCACTGCAACCTTGGTTGCTGCACAAACTGCATTGCTTGGAAGAAAGAACAAGGCCAACAGAAAGGAAAAGAGAGTCAATGTTGAAAGCTTACGTATTTGTTTGGCCCTGCACATGAACTTTAAACTACAAGCGCATGAGGCGGGCTGAACAGCTCAATAAATCAAGAACTGCTTATGATCAACCTAGGAACTGCCAGTCAGGGAAACAAACAAGAAAACAAGAAATTAACTCACATTTAAATCAAATCGTGCAATCCAGCGCAACATGGTCCTGCACAAAAAGCTGCATGTGGCGGACTGGAATGGTCATGGCAGCAGACCCAATTCAGCTCACACAACCAGTCCCTCTTTTTGTTTTGATTTTTTTGGATTGTTTGCGCAGAAGGTTAGAATCTACAACAAACAGAAGGAATAAGAAGAAAAAAAACTAACTACAATTACAAATCCAAGAAGTACCTTCCATCTGCCAATTGGAAGGACCAAAAAAAATTGGGGGGGGAAGAAGATTAACAAATAAAAAATTGTAAAGAAAGAGAATGCAACCAAACAAAACTCACATGCAGCTACCTCAATTGCACCACCTGCAATTATCTCAGGCCCCAAGCTGTTGATTGCATCTGATTGGATCACACAAGGATTTTTCTGCATTGTTTGGAAGGAAGAAGAATAACAAAAAATAAAATTAGATGAATTAAACTAGCACAGAAAGGAGTGCTATACAGAAGCGGAAGAAGGGAAGGAAGGGACAAAATACCAAAACTTCCACCAGTAACCACATGCCTCCTGACCATATGGAGGCAATTTTTTGGAAGCAAAACCATGTCTGATGAGTGGTTTCCAAGGAGAAAGAGAATAATAAGATAAATGGATCTGACATCAGCAAGGAGATTGGTGCGGTAGGGAAGAGAATGGGGAAAACTTACAGGTATTAACCTACAGGATTCCATCAACAAATACAACCGGTGTTGCTGCAAATTCCAGGGACAATCTAATTAAACCAATCAGAATTCATAAAGAAATTGAAACGGGGGCATTAGCGCAGGAATTAGTACAATACAGGTTAATGAGAAGAACAATGAAGAAAGAAAGATGCCTTACCAAGTTACCAGTTGTCAGCTGCATACCTTTATCCTTCTCAATCAATGACCACAGAGAAGGAAGCACCCAAATGAATCAAGGCCAGCCAGGCCTCCAGGACTAATAATTTGTTTGGGCCACAAAACAACAACCGCGCATGGTAGCACCATCTGCTTCAAACAACTACTGCCCAATATCTCCCTCCCCTGCACCATGCGCGCCTTTCTTGCCTTTTTATCCAACCTCCGGCCCACCTTGGGCCCCATCTGCTTGTCAAAAGCAACCCCCAACTGCCTGCAACCAAAACCTGTGCGCATCTGCAAAAAAAAAGAGACACCACCATCAAGACTGAATCAAGCGGGGGTTATACAAAAAAATATACAAATAAAAAAAATACAAAAATATATAAATAACAAGGCTCCTAAGCAAGAGCCTAAACTGCTAAATCTATTATTAAAAAGAGCAATAAGAAGAAAAAGACTCCTAAGCATGAGTCTAAACTCCAAATACCAAAAAAAAATTATAAAAATAAAATAAAAATGATAAAAATGATAAAAATGATAAAAATGATAAAAATGATAAAAATGATAAAAATGATAAAAATGATAAAAATGATAAAAAAAATAATAAATAAAATGAATGAATAAAAAATAAAAGAATGAATTAGTAAAAATTATAATTTTATCAAGAAGATTATTACTGTAAAAAGAATTCAACCCAAAGAGAAAATAGAATACTAGGAAGAAGGAGGGACCTGAAGACATCAAGACTGGCTTAAACTCAAAATTGAACCCAATTGAATATTTCAAGATGTGTCAAGGTGACAAGTAAACAAGGACCAATTAATCTTGAGCTAGAACTTTCTGAATAAAAGGTTTCATAGTAGGCATAAAGGGAAAAGGAATCTATCAAGTACTAATAGATGCCAACAGGGAAACATGGATGCAATTGAAAGACTTGGGAAGAATCTTTCTTTGGCCATGAAGTACCATAAGTAGATGGAGAAGGGACAAGAAGATTGAAAGTTAGACAAGAGGGGATCAGAGGAGAATTTTGCTTTGGCCATAAAGTACCATAATAGATGGAGAAGGAAAAAGAGGATTGATTTTTTAAAGAAATAAAATCCAGAAGTATGCACAACCTGTCTTTTCCCAGGGAAACCCAGCTATGAACCAAAATATATATACATGCATAGGAAGAATGGAAAGGATATAATTATAATTTTACTTGCTACATGTGCAGAATCAAGAAATAGATAAGAGGAGAAGATTTAGAGATAGGCCATCAAGATTGCAACAGGACCAACTGGATCACTAGGATTCTCTGGACCTTTGTTTATTTTATATGTGATTATTAGTTTTTTTATTATTTATGTCTCTCAAGACCAATACCAAGAAGAAGAAGGAGAAGAAGAAGAAGAAGAAGAAGAAGAAGAAGGATAGGATGTGGAGTCTGATGTCTATGGACAGGAATGCTGTGGACAGCATTAAGTATGGGGGGATGTGGTAGTCCAAACCTGTCCTATACCCATCAGACACACTTTTGTACTACAAAAACAGCTCAAACCCTCAAATAAAACTCAGAAATGGATTCTACATCCAAAATAACCTATAGTCACTCTGCCAAATTAGCACCCTATCCCTCATGGATTAGAAGATACAGCCCAAGAACCCTTCAACTGTGGCAAACTCATACCCAACCAGGTGTCACAGCTCTGTGGAAGGAATAAAGACAGCCCTTGCAAACCCTCAAGTACATACCAGTAACAGCTTACCCTCAACACCAGAACCATACACCAACCCTGTCACCTCAGCCAGAACACAGCAATACAGATACAGGAGGTAGTGCAAATAGTTCAGCTCCTGTCACCTCAGCAAGGATGCATTCAAAAACACATACAAAAGACTATGCAGAATTATACAGGACAGTATAGGCAGGAGGAAGTAGAACCAGTCTCAACCAGTTTCAAACAACAAGCAAATACACATACACAAGGCAATGCAAAATTATACAGGGCTACCCAGAAATACATGCAGCCATCCTGAACCATGTAGTATCAAACAATCCCAGCACCACACACAAACTTATGTAGTCAGAAGCATTTGATACCCAATAACCCACCAGTACAAGTACCACAGGGCAACCCAGCAATACATTCAGGTGCAGGACCATGCAGCAACAAACAAACCACCAGTAATGCACAGAAAAAGATGAAGGTGGAAGCAAGTGGTACCAAAAAAACCACCAGTGGATGCACAGCAACACATGTAGGGAGAAACAAGTAGCACCAGACCAACCACCAGTACTGCACAGGAATATATTGTATCTGCACTTCACAGCAGTTTATGCAGGGCTGTGCATGCATGAAACCCCTGTACCAGCTTTTTCCAACCAGCAGAATTTCCTCAGTTTCATGCAGTGTCTTTTGTCCAACCAGCAGAATTGCCTCAGTTTCATGCAGTGTCTTTTTTCCAACCAGCAGAATTGCCTCAGTTTCATGCAATGTCTTTTTCCAAGTAGCTAAAATGGCTCATGTACCTGTATCCCACTGTACAGGGGAAGCCCCAGGGCACCCTCAGGGGCAGCCCTGAGCATCCCCTGAGGACCAGATTTTCTATTTAAGGAGGGCCTCTCTTCCCTATCCAGGTTTTATCCATATCCACCCCTCAGATCACATCCATCCAACTCTATTCCACCATCCTAGCACTCACCAACCTAACAGGCCCTCTTGGCCCATCCATCTGTGGTACCTACCCAGATAAATATTAGTAGTGAATCAGTTATAAAAGGAAAAAAGAAATCAGAAACCAAGTTATTACCCATATTTAACCAATTAAACCACCCAATAGGTGCTTGAATAAGGGTTCTTCTGTGACCTAAATATTCAGCACCATATTAAAGACACACCACCCATCAATAAATAAATTACCCTTACAAAGAAAGAGAGTGCAACAAAAATAAACTAACAACCTTTCCTCTACCCATATCCCTGTGGGTAAACCCATCCTTGGGTCCTCTCCTAAACCATCCCTCTGATAAACCCTTGAAACCTTCAAAATTGGGATATTGGTTAAGATCAAACATATCTGATCAATAACTAACCAATAACCCAATACATCTGGCCTATTCTTCAACAAAACCCTACCAATAACAATTAATAAATAATCTAGGTCTGATCTGAGACCTATTTTAAGTCTCAAAGAAACCAGCCATTACTTTAAATAAATTATTGTGCAGACTTACTATAGTACTAGCAGGGCAGTAAATTCAAAACCACTCTTAGTATATACTAAAACTCCAAAGGAGTAGAATTAATACTAAATTCCCCTTCAAGGACTGCCAGAAAGCTATTTGCTA